>JADKLZ010081101.1:24095127-24159929 GCA_021533235.1 Biomphalaria straminea
TCTGTTTTCTTTAGTTTTTTTTTTCTTTTTTTTTAGGATGTCAGTTTTCTTTTAGGGGCAGTTGACAGTAAGATTGAACTCTGTATGCACTTCAGATGTTGTTCAACATCTTTTTACTAGGAATCCTGCTCAAAAAGGTATGAAAAATATATTTTTATGATAACTGATCAGCGACCCCAAAAAAAGTTTTAATAAAAAAAAAAGATTATGTCCTACACGTCTGCATATTAACCAATGACCTAAATTCTGCTAAGTCACTGGTTTTCTTGGCTAGCTCAGGCAACCCATTCCATGCTCTAATAGCACTAGCGAAGAAGTATTTGTATAAATTTGTCGTAGCATATATATGGAATGAGGAATGTGCCTTTATCTTAAGTGTCTGAGTATTTTATTAGATTTTGTTTTTGAAGATTATGGTTCAGTGTTTCATGTATAATTGCTATTTTACTTTTGAGTCTTCTATCTTGAAGGCTTTCTAAATTTAGTGATTTCACTAAAGTCAAATGTCAATATTCATTTGTTATGAATCTCACTGCTCTATTTTGTGTCTGTTCCAGTTTCTTAATGTTTTCATGGGTTGAGCCCAATATCTTCAGCTTTTTTTTCATGTTATTTAATGGTCTGATTTCTTATTATTACAGCTAGATTAAGGTAGATTTGTTGCATGACCAATAATCATTATTATTTTGTTTGTTTCAGCTGCTGTGTGGAAGTCAACATATGATCGCTTTACTGATGTTGAAATTATTGCCGCCATCCTTGAAGCCTGTCTGTAAAGAATGCTAAGAATTGAATGAGAATGATGTCTTAATATATTGTTTGTGCTGTTATATTTGTTTTTGCATTAGTTTATTATTCCATGAATAAAGATTTTAAAAAAAAAATTGTCCTACTTGTGTAAGTTTAATTTAAGAATGAATGATTGAAACGTGCAAATATGTTGACACAGGTAGATCACATACTGGTACTGAATTATTACTAGATCTAAATCACCAGTTCATGACCCTAACCCTAGAGCTGCATCTGAACATAAAGAGCATAATAAATGATGATCATTTATAAAGAAAAATACATAAATATCCCTAATTGAGCCCTAATAAATATTTCAGTTAAAAAACCATTTGGGCCAGCATCAGAATGACATTGGCACAATAAGGGTTATCCCTAACTAAACCCTAATAATACAGTATTTACTAAACCATTAGGGCTAGTAACTGAACCATAACGGCATAATAACGTTTTTCCCTAATTGAACCCTAATGAAAATCTGTTACTAAACCACTGGGGCCAGCATCAGGACGATATTGGCACAATAAGGGTTTTCCCCAATTGAGCCCTAATGAATATTTCATTTACTAAACCATTGGGTCCAGTATCGGAACAATATTAGCACAATAAGGGTTATCCCTAACTAAACCCTAATAATACAGTATTTACTAAACCATTAGGGCTAGTAACGGAACCATAAGGGCATAATAAAGTTTTTTCCTAATTGAACCCCAATGAAAATCTCAGTTACTAAACCATTGGGGCTAGTATGGGCTTGATTATGGCGGGATTCGGGAAATCCCAATTAATCCGATGTGGTTTTACCCATTCTGGGCCCATATTGGCATGATTAGGGCTGCCCATATTGGCACCTAATGGGAACCTAATTGCGCCAATGTGCAAACGGTACCCGCGCCCATTAGGGCACCATATGGGCTATTTAGGGCTGCAATTAGGGCAAAGGGGGATAACCCTAATCAAAACTGATGTTGGCCCCTAATGGGCATGTTTATAGGGTTGGTACCTAAATTAAAAATTTTTGATTTAGTGATATTTGGACAAAAAAAGATTTTTCTAAAAAAAGTAAAATTTTTTTGACAAAATAACATCGCACTCAATGAGTTAATCCTCACTGTTGTAAAAATTATTGCATTTAATATTCTTTGAAGTTTAGCCCTTAGTGCTATCCTGATATAGTGTGAACTCATCTTTCAGGGTGCCCAGGCCTAACACATAGAGGTCATTTATATCTAAAAACACAAACTTACCCTTGCACTAGAGCATTCATGGTAGTGAGATCTTCTTCTACAGAAATGGATCTTTATTGTTGTCTGACATCATAGATCTTATTCCTTTATTGCTTGGATGTGATGGAACAGACCTGAGTAATACAATGAAGAATGATCAGGACTTACTTCTGGTTCCTGAACAGTGATTATTTTATTTTTAATCTTTTTCATATATTTTTTTCATTCAAATTAACCCAATAAATGTAGGAAAGTTTATAATTTTTTAGTCATAGAAGTATACAAAATTAAATGAAAAAAAGAGATTTTATTGAGAAAGGTAAGTGCTACTTAATTGACATCATCATAATTGACAACATGCCATCTAACAATAGTGATTAGTAGAATATAAATTAAAGTATCAAGGTTTTAAAGTGAACAACAAGACAGCCTAATGAACTTATTTTTTTTTAACAAAGTTCTAGAATAACTAACTTCACCTCTGGCACTGCCTTAATGATTTTAACTTCTTTAAGGAGAGCAGGCATTTACCTTGGAATTTTCATCTCAGATGAAGAAAACAACCCTAAACTGCTGGCCAGAAATGCATAGTCTACAGCAGCACTTGCAAAACTCAAAACAATCTGGACAAAGGCTAGCTAGCACTTGACACTAAAATCAGACCGATGCACTCTCTTGTTGTGACCACATTCTTATATGAATGCAAATGTTAGATGCTTACTGCAGATCAAGAAAAAGGAGCAATGGAGCTAAGATACTGCAGAAAGATCTTAGGCATCACTTACAAAGACCACATCATGAATGAAGAAATTAGAAACAGAATACAGCAATGGGACTCTGTGATGACCTACTAACCACTGTCAAAAAAATTAAGCTTTAAATCTATGGTCACATCCCAAGGTCGTCTAGGCTCGCAAAGACTTTCCATCAGGAAAAAATACCAGGAAAAAAAAAAAGGAAGCAATGGGATGACATCAAAGAATGGACAGGCATGTCATTGAATGAAATTCAATCCAAAACAAAGGGTAGAGAGGAATGGAAAAAGATGGTTGACAGATATTGTTAGGTGTCCCAATGGTTTAACAGACTAAGGGATAAGTGAAGGTCATGAAGAGTACACTTTCCACACAACTAAATACTAAAAAGCCTTAGTCTACAGGACCTGTGTGATGAGCACTCTGCTATACCGAAGTGAAATATGGTCAACCTACTCATTGCAGGAAAAAAAAACTGAATGTCTTCCATCTCCGATGCCTAAAGCGGATCTTTAAAATAAGGTGGCAAGATAAGATAACCAATGAGGAAGTGCTACAAAGAGTAGGCTGCCAGGACATCCGCTCTGTTATCAGCAGCAGACGCCTTGGCTGGCTTGGCTACGTTTGCAGAATGCCAGTAGGTCGACTTCCACAAGACATCCTTTATCATCTAATAAAAGGCAGGAGAGCCGTTGGTCGCCCACTTTTACGTTATACAGATTTATACAAAAGTTCTTCAAAATCGACACTCGCAGCTGGGAAAAGTAGCACTGGATAGATCCACATGGAGAGAGAGAATAACAGAAGGGTCTCGGATTGCAGATGCCATACTCAACAGAAGCAGAAAGAAGTGTAAAAATGCAATGGCACCTGGTGATTACATATGCCCAACCTGCGACCGCAGATGTGTATCAAGGGTTGGCCACTTTAGTCACACAAGAAGTTGCAAAGGGAAAAGATTGTCTCTTGTGACGTAAAATGCCACAGAAATACTTTGATCATTAAGCCATTGATCTCTTCAAATTTTCTGCAATCAAAATTCAAATGATGCTTTTTTTTGTAATATAATCATTGATTCATTAACATTTACTCACATAACTAAGTAGCTTTGGTACACCCATGTTAACTCTCATTATTGTCTTAAAAAACGTACAAATTATTTTAGTTTCTATTAATCTATACAGGCATTCCTATTTCTCTGGCAAACGTTTGTATTTATAAAACAATTATTGTTTAGATGAACATATTGAAAGCCAGACAAACATACCCATCCATGTTTAGCCAGCAGAAAAACATTTTTCTCTATAATTTTAGTCTGGCTGCAAATCATCCATACATTGAGTGTAGTTGATAGATAACTTCTTTAGTGTCTAGCAAATCTGTGCATAGCAAACAAACAAAAGATATTTGTAGAATCATAGTAATTACACATATACTAGATTTTTTGTCTGAGTAAATCTTAGCAGGATTTAATTTGTAGAATTCAAAATAAACCCTCTTGATCCTTTCTTTTTCTTCTCAGACTTCATTTTTCATCTGAGGACACTTGATTTTGATTACCTTATTATGAAATAATTTCAAAAGATAACATTGCGATGTTCAGGAAGATTTACCGTTTCTAAATACAATAACAAACATTCATCTTAAAATTAATATGGTGTTAATGTCTTTAAACAGTACTTAAACAAAAAGTAGATGGCGAGATTCTCATGCTCAAGAAAAATAATATTTTCAGTGTGATATTGGATTAAGTTGAAAAACAACCTAAACATTTATGTCTGTTTTTAACCTAATATTATAGAATTTTTACATTGAAAGTCTTATTTCATTCAGCCACTGGGCCATTGTATAACTCTTAGGCACTAAAAACACTAAATTTAGAAAGCCTTCAGTATAGAAGACTTAAAAGTAAAGTAGCAATTATACATAAAACACTAAACCATAATCTTGAAATACAAAAAACAAAACCTAAAACTCAGGCACAAAGATAAATGCAAATTCCTTGTTTTATATGCTAGGACAAATTTGTACAAATGCTACTTCTTCCCTGGAACTACCTAAGTCAGCCACAAAATCTAAGACTTGACAGAATTTAAGTCATTGATCAACATACATGACTAGATTGACCTAGAAAGATGCATAGGACTTAATCATATTCTTTTTAAAGTGAAGTCTGTATTTTATAAGATAAGATTAAACTTTACTTTTCCAATTAGGACGATTTCTAAAAATTAAAGGACCTAAAGTTGATACTTTTTTCTAGTATAATGAAAAACTATAGTGAATTAATCCCTTCCTACATTGAAAAGAGATATATATATCTTAATATAAAATATACTTCAAAGAATTATAGAAGGTCTAAGGAGGGACTGATATGCAGGGAATCATATTAGTGAAAAAGTCTTATATAAGATATAGCTATTTAAGGAACAAACCATTTCTGTTTCTAATGACCTTCTCTTTCAATGCAATACAAAAACAATGAAAGAATAATCAAGTTGATCCTCTGCTAAGAATTAAAATATGAATTTTTAGCATTACACTAAAAAAAATTGCATCTACATAAAAGTAGTAATTTAATTTAAACTGCTTTGTTAAAAAATATGATTTAGAAATTAAATCATAAATTAGAACATAACTTATATAAAACAAAGAAAGAAACAACATTTTAAACAAGTTTTAAACAAGAAGTTCTTCATTTTTCTCAACTTACTGAAAGAAATTTTTTTTCCCTTTTGGATTTCAGTAAAATGCTATCATTCAAATTTGTTTTTTTCTGTCTTGTCTGGGCAGTGAAAAGTGAAAAAATCCTGAAGAACAGATATTGAATGCAATTCTTTCTTTGCCCTGATTTTTCAAATATTAGGTAAAATAGGAAAAAAAATAATTTTATTTACCAACAGAGCTAGTTTAGTAACAGTAAAAAACAAACTTACTGATTGATAAGAAATACATTCCTGAAACCATTGAAATAGTCTCACCACAGTTTTAGGTGTTGGAATGATATCTAAAGGTAATGAGAGTGTTGTCCCTTGCTCTATGAAAAAAATCCAAAGCTTGGCTCTGTCTTCACTTTCCTGAAAAACATTCAACCTAGTAAATAGATGGCAACATAATGGAGAAAATGCAACAATCAATAATCTGTGTACAACAACAATGATAAATAGGTCATAATCATAATCAAACATCATCGATCGCTAATGGCAGGGAGCCTCAAATCATTAAATCTTTTGTCTTCCACCAATTATGAGAAATCTTGCAATTTTTATTTTTTTCCCAACTATACTGAATCCTCAAAAGTAAAGAGCAGCAATGCAAAGACTATCAAAATAAAGTCAACTACATTAGAGTTACCTGTGGCAATGTTTATGTGTGCCAGGTCCATTTTTTTGGTTAATGTAACAGTAGTGAAAACTGTTCTTCTAGTAAAGTAAAAATTATGACCAATAGCCAACAGGCCTTAAAAGGGGCATCAGTATTGGAGGTGAAAAGCTGACTAGAGTCAGTAGTTTCGAATACATCAGAGCTATTGTCTCAGATGAGGGAACAAAAACCTGAACAAAACCTGAACTTCTGGCCCAAATGGCACAGTCCACGGCAGCCCTTTCAAAACTTAAAATAATATGGAAAGAAAAAGCAAACCCTCTGCACCAAAATCAGACTGATGCATTTACTGGTCATGGTCATTTTTATATGCTTATGAGTCTTGGATGCTTACTGCAGAGCTAGAGAAGAGGATCCTAGCAATAGAATATAGTATAGTTCCATGGCCTGACATAGGCTTAATGATCTTTAGTTTTTAAAGTTTAGAATTAATACAATCCGATTCGCGGATTTTAAATAGATCTAGATCTAAAAGAGGCTAGATCATAGACTATTGATCACAGAAATTCAGAAATATATTCACGCAAATCTATGATATGATCTTATAATATAATCGAAAGCTTATTTCCTTTTAGTTTCGCGATGTCTGAAAAGATATCTATATATTGTTATCACTTTTAAATGCGTAAACTGTGATATTTGGGGAAATATGCATAGCGATCGTTGGGGGTCACAATTCCTTTAAAAATCACTAACAATTAAAACTCCCATCTGATATTTTAAAATGATTGATCCCAAACAAAAAATAATAAGTTCCATGATCAACTAGTGTCGTATCCAGAATACTGTGCGCAGATATCTTTACTGAACATAGTTTAAAGACAGAAGCACATGACAGGGCATCATGGCGTCGCGCTGTGAAAACTGGCACACAGGTTGCTGAGGAAAAGAGAACAACGCTGGCTGAAGAAAAACGCCAGAGAAAAAAAAGCAAGGCAAACGATAGCTGGAATAACCTGCCCAGTGTGCGGCCGTACATTTCGGGTTCACATAAGTTTCACCAGCCACATGAGTAGGCATAAAACCCCAGTGCATAGCCCTCGGCCCCATGGATGACAAAGTGGTCATCATCGAACCACGATGGACAAATTATATATTAGCATCTAAATAATTACACAAAATTTACGCAAAATTATCGATAGCTAATGCCCAGGCATTTCTTTGGTTTCTATGATATGATCCATAGCTAATGCCCAATCATTTCTTTGGTTTCTAAATAATCATTAGCTAATGCCCAGGCATTTCTTTGATTTCTGCGACATTACCCATAGCTAATGCCCGGGCATTTTTTATTTCTCTGACATGATCCATATGTAATGCCTTGGCATTTCTTTAATTTCTGAGATAATGATAATAGATAATGCCCAGGCATAATATAGTATTTTTGCGACTGAAAGCTGTCATATAGGCCTATTTAGTAAATAATAGTAATGCTTTTCTGATATTCGCACAAGAAGGTTTTCTGTTACTACTTTGTTAATTCAAAGGTAATTTTAGTTCTACATAATAACAATTAGAATACAATGATAGTTCACCTGGTATCCCTAATCGTGACAGAAATAAAAAGCACTACTGAAATCTGCATTTGCTTTAGTGAAAATATCAATAGCTGCCCTTTGAATTATGATTTTGTTACAAACGTTAACTCTCTGTTATGTTTATTTATTTATATTTTTTTGCGTTATGTTCTTTTTCAAAATTTGTCCTCGTGTTATTCTAGCTGTCAGAATACTTCAGAGAGTAGGCTATATTACTCACTAAAGACTTTTATCTGGATAGCGCAGTTACATAGTACTCTTCACTACACACTGCTATTAGCACTGTGTCTGTATGTTACAGTATTATCAACTAACCGATACATTCATACAGTTGAAACCAAGAGCTATGAGAAAACTGCATAGGAGGGAGAGGGTCTATTTCGTACATTTGTGCCTGATATTTATGATTTTCAAATGGTAATAATACTCTAATTATATAATGTACTATGGTAGTAACCTAACCCTAAACCATAGATAACTCAGTGCGTTTTAAATCTACATTAGAAGCTCAATGCTACTTATATTGTTGTCTAAAATGTATAGACATGTTAAAATAACAATGGGAGGTAATATCTGAATGGAATTTTTTTTCGACTTTTTGTCATTCGCTATCTTTGATATCAGTAAGCGGAACACAAACATACACACACACATACACACACTAGGCAATGTTGACATTTCAGAAAAAAAAAAAACAGTTTTGTCTGAAGGGATAGTCTTATTTTCATGGTGAGAAGGAGAAGGCAAGTATATAACTTTTTTTTTGTAGTGTGGCACTTTTATACATTTTTTGTAAGACATACATACAGTCTTATTGTTCAGCGCAGTATCACAGAATGTTGTAGGCCTAAATTGTTATAAATGAACTAATCATTTCAGTATAGATTCTAGACTATAATAATAAGATTCATCAAAGAAAAATGACTAAAATAGTTTAGTACAGAAAGCCAAATTAAAAGTGAAGTGTAAAACAGTAGGCTATTCAATGTCAAACAGTATCGATGCTAAATAATAATAAGGCTTGTCTTCGACATATTTGCTCCTACACTATTCGATGTTACATAGTCACCTGGTAATGATTTCGAGTAAAATAAAGTCTGACTGGCTTGTAGTGCGGCTTGCGCTCTGGGCTTTGGTTTGGTCGCCTTGATGGTCCCACATTCATACCCAGCCCGCTGGTATCCCCGTCAAAGGAACACCCGAAACATTAAGTGGGAAGCGTGGTCGTGAGCAGTGGTGTAGCTAAGGCCGGCTAAGGGGGGGGGGGGGGGGGGATCGAACTTTAAAAAATCCCCCCGGGCCCCAACTTGGGGGGAAGGCCCAAACGGGTGTCCGAAATTTGTTTGTAAATACATAAATTAATATATTTGATTGACAAAAAGTGTCAACGGGTCAGTGGCGTAGCGGAGGGGGGAGGGGGGAGGTTTTCAAAATCCCCCCGGGCCCCCACGTAGGGGGGAGCCCAAATGGGTGTTTGTAAATACATAAATTAATAGATTTATTTGACAAATAGTGTCAACGGGTGTCTTTTTTTTTCAACATTTATGGATTATATTTATAAAACAGACTAAATCTAGACCTAGGTCTATCAGTACGTTGACTTTCTTGCATTTCTTAAATATTTTTTCTCCCACAGAGATCAAAGTTGTTTTTTTTTAAAGTTAATTTTACATTTTAAAATACAAATCTTTAATAGATTTCTTGCCGATTAAAGAGATCAAATATGTTCTTGCAGCGAAAACCAAGTGTATTACTCTCTTTGTTGCCACGAATAAAACTGTAGGCTATGATATACAGCAATAGCGGCCTTCGGTGGAGGCAAGTGTGGGCCCCGCGATCGGAGATTTTATTGTAACAAACGTGATCACTACACATTTTCCTAATAAAATCCAATTAGACGTGGATGTTTGAATACAAAATAAACTCTTTGGATTGATTATTTCCGCCTAAGTGTTTTATATGCTTTTGTGCATAGACATCGTGAGGCCATGAGAGTATTTTTCTTTTAAAATTTTTTAACTTCCAAGAAAATCTTTTATGCAGAACAATAGCCATGAAGTACATACAAAAGTAGGCAAACAGTACCTAAGTAACATTCTGTTTTGTAACAAAAATAAGGCCCAAGACACTCGTCCAGGGCCCGTCGAACTGCTAAGGCCGCCCTTGTGTACAGAAAATTCCAGGTATATTGTTACCTTTACTAATAATAGATTTAAATGGCGAGTATTTTAAGGTTACGCTAATTAACTTTGAAGCAGAATTTACAGAATCGGGTATAACAGGTCCAATAGTTATTCTTAACAATGCTAGAATTGTCCATTATTCGGGTTTGGCTTCTTTAATTTCAGAATTAACTTCACACCCGAGTTATTACCCCTCTATTCATCTTTCCGCAATCAATTGGAAACGTGCTTTTCTAAATTTAAAAAAAAAATCGTTCTTATAGAGTGATAAAAGAGTGAATTGCAAAGATGGAAAAATGAATAAAAAAACAACAACAAATGTAGGCCTACGTCTTTTCACAATCATGGCATATTTTTTATTTGTAAACTTCCCCCATGCCGAGTTGACCAGAGTGGGGCTACGAAACGGCGTGACGCAAAAGCTTAACCTATGATAACGCAGCCACAATGAGTGGCCGTCTGTTAGGCATAAATCCAAAATCAACATTTCTGAACTGTGATAATCACTCTCTAAACCTGTCAGCTTTTCATTCTGCTGAGATAGATCCAACAATTGTTACCTTTTTTGTAACTGTACCTGAATTGTTCAACTTTTTTTTCCAAATTAACCCAAGAGATCCTTCCTTTTGAAGTTATTATCACCTCCTTCCTTTTAAAGTTCTTAAAACTGATATCTACTAGGAACTTTAACAATTCGACCACTTCTGGTAGTCTTGACTGGCACAACAAGTTCGCTAGACGTTGGTCTATAATTGTCTATTTCGTTTGTTCTACATTTCTGAACTGTGATAATCACTCTCTAAACCTGTTAGCTTTTCATTCTGCTGAGATAGATCAATCAATTGTCACCTTTTTTGCAACTGTACATGAATTGTTCAACTTTTTTTTCCAAATTAACCCCAGAGATCCTTCCTTTTGAAGTTATTATCACATCCTTCCTTTTAAAGTTCTTAAAACTGATATCTACTAGGAACTTTAACAATTCGACCACTTCTGGTAGTCTTGATTGGCACAACAAGTTTGCTAGACGTTGGTATATAACTGTCTGTTTGTTCTAACAGTCTACTGCTAGTTGTCTTCATCGGTATCATGGTACCCGGAGATATCGTCATCGAAACTCTTGTTCAAAAAGCTTTGATTTCTTCTGTATGTTTTTCCATCTTTTGTTTATGATGTAAGATATGGGTGATGAATTTTTTTTTTATGACAACTGCTTTCTGCTATGTTTGTCGTAGACGAACTCTCATTTTCTCTCCGACAAAATAACCTTTAGGTAGTCTTGTTTTTGCATCGTATTTCACTTTGCTTTTCATCTGTCGTTCGTTGAGTAATGTCTCTGCATTTTCTGTTACCGATGGTTTCAATAGTTTGAGATCAGTTGGAATGATGTCCCTGAGTCTTCTACTCATCAGCAGTTGTGATGCTTATCAGAGTATTTCTATACTCGAGCATAGCAAGATTTGGATCCTTCCCACTTTTGTATACCCTGAAACGTTTTGCTTTCGCACAAAACATAAACAATACATAAATTGAAACTCATTCATACTTTCTGCAAAATGGTGAGAAACGGGCGAAACTTATCACCCAATCCAACGAAAAAGCAAAAGAAAGTAGTGAGTACTATGGATTCCCTGTAATCACAACAACCAGAAGAAAGAAAAGACTTGATGGGAAGTTGAGTTCTAATGTAGGACTCAGTAGGACTGTCAATAGAACTGCAATTCAAACATGTTGCGACAGAATTGCTGGACAGATTTCATATGGGGATAAAGGACAGATTACAAAGGCTGGAAAGAAATGCATACCTATGGGTTTCTTCTTGGACCAAGACACTTGTTGGATGATGACACTCTTATGACAAACTGTGTTATTTTTTACTGTTTGTATGATTAAATAAATTGCAAATCGCTTGTTCAATGATGTCAATGATGCACGTGCACTTTTCATCAACAAACCAGTAATACAATCACCAATAGGCTCAAACCTTGCAATATCCTCTGAATACCGCTAACTCAGGCCACTTCCATTGCCTCATTCTAAACAAAAACTATCCCAGGAGCACAATGACGCAAGAATGGCTTATCATGCCTTTAATGTCAGTGAAGTCACAAATACTAGAAAGTATCGATGTAGATGATGTTATATATGTCTTTGCTGCACAGAATGCACCACGTGAAGCGATATGAATCGAGATTTGTCACTTTGTGCATTATTTAGCTAAAAAAACAACGATATTATTCATTAAAAGAGTCTTAATGATTAATTTTTTTGGTTAAATTTACTGATATACTGAACCAATTTGATCTTGGGCTTAACAATATATTTTTTGCGTACATTATGTCCTGTCATATATCGAAAGTCAAAATGCAAGGGGCCCCCAAAGCGGTCGGTCCCCCCAGGGCCATCGAACCCCTAGCTACGCCCCTGCAACGGGTGTCTTTTTTTTTTCAACATTTATGGATTAATTTATAACAAAGTCTAAATCTAGACCTAGGTCTATCAGTACGTTGACTTTGTTGACATTTTAAAAAATATTTTTTTCCGACAGAGAAAAGTTAAAGTTAGTTTTACATTTTAAAATGCAAATCTTTAATAGATTTGTTGCCGATTTATTTTCCTTTTAAAAGAGATCAAACATGTGCTTGCAGCAAAAACTAAGAATATTAGGCTACTCTCTTTCTTTCCACGAACAGGGGCGTCAGTAGCAGTGCGCGGGGCCCTTGGCGTCATGTGCGGGGCAATGAGCCGTAAGGATAAACTATATATATGTACTACATCACGATAACCGGCTAATCCATCTCTAACGCTGTAACAATAACAAGACAGTATGTCCGCCTAAACGCTGTGGCCCTTCCTTATTTTTGTTACATAGATTATAGAACATTGCGTAGCCATTGTTGGTTTACTATTGGCCGCGCTAAGTGCTATATATACTGTATTGTAATTGTTCTGCATAAAGAAAATTCTTTCAACTTAAAAATCTAAAAAAATTACTCCCATGGTCATAGCCTATTGGGAAAAAAACACATAGGCGGAAGCAACCAATTAAAATATTTTATTTCGTATATTAACATCGACATCCAATCGGATTTTGTTAGAAAAATGTGTGGTGATCAAGTCTGTGACAATAAAATCTCCGATCGTGGGGCCCCCCTCAAGCGCAGGGCCTGGTGCAGCTGCCCCACTTGCCACCCCCTAAGGCGCTACTGGCTACGAATAAAAATGAATGATATACAGCGAATTCCAGTATAACAGATCCAATAGTTATTCTTAATAATGCTAGATTTGTCCATTATTCGGGTTGACCAGGGTGGGGCTACAAAACAGCGTGACGCATTGGTTAAACCTATGATAACGCAGTCACAACCCTAACCCAAAAAGCAAAAGAAGTTAGTGAATACTATGGATTCCCTGTAATCAAAACAACCAGAAGAAAGAAAAGACTTTATGGGAAGTTGAGTTCTAATGTAGGAATGTCAATAGAACAACAATTCAAAAGTGTTGCTACAGAAGTGCTGGACAGATCATATGGGGATGAAGGGCAGATTACAAAGGCTGGAAAGAAAATAGATACCTTTGGGTTTCTTCTTGAACCAAGACACCTGTTGGATGATGACACGCTTATGGCAAACTGTGTTACTTTTTCCATGGCAAATCGCTTGTTCAATGATGTCATTGATGTACCAGCAGTTTTCATCAACAAACCAATAATACAATCCACAATAGACATATTGAGGAAACAGGCTTCATATGGTAATTACGTGTGCTCAAACCTTGCAACCTCCTCCGAATACCACTAACTCAGGCCACTTCCATTGCGTTATTCATCAAAAACGTTCCCAAGAGCACAATGACTCCAGAAAGGCTTATCATGGCTGTAATGACAGTGAAATCGCAAATACTAGAAAGTATCGATGTAGATGATGTTATAGATGTCTTTGCTGCACAGAGTGCATGACGTGAAGCAATATGAATTGAGATTTGTCACTAGTGCATTATTAAGCTAATAAAAAACGATATTATTCAGAGTCTTAATGATTTTGTTTTGTTAAGTTTACTGATTAAACCAATTTAATCTTGGGCTTATATATTTTTACGTACATTATGTCATATGTCGAATGTCAAAATGCAAGGGGCCCCCCAAAGAGGTCGACCTTCCGGGCCCCCGAATCCCTAGCTACGCCCCTGGTCGTGAGGCTAAGTGCGCTTGAACTTGGCTTGTCTTGGCTACCTAGAGGGGGCTCGAGGTTCGACACCCGACTCGGGCAGAGTTGTGTTTACTGAGCGCCTAAAGGGTTAGGGTTAGGCAGCACGGAAAACCGACCCCCCCCCAACCACTGGTCCACAAATGAAATTGGATCAAAGCGCATCTGAGCATGAAAGTAGCGCTACATAAAAGCTATAATAATAATGTAGAAGTATTTTACAAACATAGGTGTGTTAAAATCCTTTTTTTTTGTGGGGGGGTGGAAGGCAGCACGGAAAACCAACTCCAAGTGTGTGAAGGGTGCCACCAACACATTTTTAAATATTTATTTAAAAAGAAATTAAATTTATTTGTTTTAAGACAAAAGTATTTCTAAAGTTTATTTATATTAAAAATTATGAATTTTATGTCAACGCGCTGCTTTGTTCTTCATTTTCCTTTTCCACTTTTAGACTGCAGCTGAAGCACATGTTATGGGATCATATGTTGTAAGCCATGGCAACTCTTTGTACAAAAACTTTTGATAGTAGTCCATTATCTTTTTTTTATTAATAAAAATAGTAAAAAAAAAACAACAACAAAAAGAAAAAAAACAACAATAAAAAACAAATAAGAATAAACCACTTATTTAAATCCGATGCAAATCTTAGCATTCCATTGTATAGGGCTTGTTATTATAGTTTATTTAAGATCATCTTCCTTTAGTAGCCTATATGTCGCGAATCTTGAATTCTAAGGAAGCTATATCTTTGACGGAAAGAATGCTAACAAAAAGCATTTTATGTGGTCTTGACATCATAAATAAAATAATGATTTCATATATTTTTTTTTACGTGGGAATGCTATTTGTGGTGTGACTAAATCATAGCATGTTTCGATTTATCTCACACTCAGAATGCTACTTTTCAAAATTTGGTCACTAGGACATTGCTGATCACTTTTGCTGTTTTAATGACCGTGTTTTGACAGTTTTCTTTGATTATTGTTAGGAAAAGAAAAGCACCCAAAGAAATAATGCTTCCTATTTGTGTTGTTCTTATTCCTGCTTTGGTTCAACTAGCCGTACCAACGAGCCATTCTGCAAAACGAAGCAGCGACCCTATAGCGGATATGTGTTTACCACTGTGTGAAGAGGAAACCAGTCTGGAGGTAATTATATAGCTTAAATAATCTGTAAGTCTGGTATAATTATACGTACCAAGGTAAAATTTTAAAATTACATTTTGACTTTGGGGTGTCCAAGAACCGAGATTACTGCACTGGCGGGGATGTGAAAAAGTCACAACAAACTTGTCAATATCCACACAGCGTTCCTCGAGGAGGCTTCGCTTCTTTCACGAGTGTGTTGCGTCTTGGGATACGAGCGATCGGAATGGTGATAAATGGCTTAAAATTTAGTATGTACATCTGCTTGGAACTTTCACAGACAGAAGTAAGTTCAGACAGGCAGATAGAGCTACCATAGGCCTTGATTTCCAAGAGTCAACTCTAAGAACAATGAGAAAGAAGAAGAGCCACAAAGGTGATCTTAAGACGATCACACCCAGACGTGCGCTATATGTACTTCTTATGTCCCTCCCATAATAGTATTGGTCTGTGCAGCCTACTTTTTGTTGGACTTTATTTCACCCATGATTTTTTTTTTATTATGATGCGGTCTGATCGAGAGGAAACACTTCTTTGTATAGTAAGCCTACTCTTATCGCTGATCAATGTAGACGGTTTGAGAGAACCACTGCTTGGTAGACACTGTTTTAGCTCAGCCAGGTGGTTATCATTTTCTCTTTAAAATGATACGTCACTGGATACCGCGCTTCTACATTGAAAAAGGGGGCGGGGGTTCTATTCATAAAAGGAACATCTGCAAACACTTAAAATGAACCCCTAATGTATTAAGAAAATTGCTATTTTTTAATTAAAACTAACAAAGTTGTAGCTAAACAAAGTAAAATTTTTTAATCTATATTTAATATGCATCTTACATGAAAATAAAGCCCACTTATTCAATAAGACTAGAGTCGGCAAACTCGTCCACCAAAAGAGCTAACCATAACAAAACTAAAATTTATTCAAAGAGTCGATTGTTTCTAAATACAGGCGTTTTTTTTTTTTATTAAAGATATTTGCACTTCCTACAATTAACTCACAAAATGAAATGTCTCACATAAACTAGAGTTTAGGTATTTCTAAAAATAAATCAAATTTTAAAAAAATACAGCAAGTACCATTTGCTGATGGTTTTATTGACAAACAGTGGGCTATTAAAATCATTGATATAAGTTTTATTCTTTTTCTACTTTTCCTGTTTTATTTCTTTGTGTACTAAGTATTATGGTAACCTACTCCTCTTCAATCCCATTCAATGCCGAGGTTCTTTTGAATATTCGAGTTTATTACACCTTGAGTTGTTTATGTAAATTCCCATATAAAATATTCTTCTTAGCTGTATATAGGTTTTGCTTCATAACTGAATTTCTATTGGTATGTTACAGATGAATTGTGCTACCACACATGAATGTTATGCTATCAGTGACGAAGATTCAGATCAGTTTATGGAGTGTATGATTCCTTGTTGGTCTTACGCAAATGCATGTTACAGGTATATAGCCTAATAGACCTTTATAGACTTTTATAAGAATGCACTTTAGTGTGGCACTATTGAGTGACTTTACGTAGGTATAGAGTCAGACTTTGCACAGGCAATAATTACAAATATTAGATGAGATAAGCTTTACGTTGGTATAAAACTTGGGGTTATAGAAAAGCTTAGGCATGCATAACATATAAGATGTTTTAGAAAGGTTATAAATGAGACAAGTTTTAGAAAGAAATTACGTATGTATTTTTAGATGAGTTCCACTTTGAAGTATTTGTTATTTTAATTTCAAACATTATTGTCCGAGTGACCTTTTTCTTCTGAATTCTTTGGGCCTGCAACTGTCCTGCTACCATTTCCCTATACTCCTCCTGTTCAGAGTTTCTTAGTGTGACGTGTGATTCTCTCTTTATATAATCTTTTCACTGTTTCTTTTCTTCTTTTCCTTTTTTTCTAAGTTTTTTTAAAGTAATTATTTTCAATATCTATTAACTTAAACGCATGTTAAAAAATCAAGATATAATAGTAATAAAAAAAAGACTCAGCTATGACTCCTCTCTTATATTAATATTATGTAATTTACAAAAAAATTGTTGACAGCCTATGCAGCCAAAGTGTGGATGACGTCATTAAGCAGTGTTTGAACATTTGTCAAAGTTTAGAAGATAACGTCTGTCTCAATTCATGTCATGAGATTACTTTGACACAGCTGAAACACGAGTAAGTCAAAGATGATGTTTATAATTGAACTTTACTTGGACTATAGTATCACTTACAAGTACCTTTAAGATATAGTTTAATTGGATCGCTGCCTGGTCGTGCAGTTAGCGCTCTGGACTGTCGTTCGGTTCAAACCCTGCCCACTCCCATCCCCGTCGTCGAGCGGGAGGTTTAGACTGGGAAGTAAATTACCTTCAACTCTGTAGGAACATCCGAAACATGGAAAACAAACAAATACATTAAAACGAAAGAACAGTTTAACAAACGCCAGGTCCAAATCCCCCTTTATATTTGCAGCCCGTCGAATCGTAAAACCACGTTGATTACTAGTTGTATTTCTGAAATTTTACTCTAATCCGAATTTGATTCCAAACCATGACAAGACATTGTAAAACAAGTTTTTTTTATTTACGCTCGCAGATGATGCTAAGGGGGAGAACTCGTTACATTATATTTTGATTGCTTTAAAAAAAAATCCAGCATCAGCACTGAAAAAAAAAAAAATAGACTGTCAGAATAGAAGGTTAAATAGTCTATTGTTTCATGAACGTTGGAACTATCAAATTTTGGAAGTACCGGTGTCGTAGTTTACAGGCTAGGATGAAGACAGAAAAAAAAATACAACTAAGAAACTTCTGCAGCAGCTAATTATTATAAGTCTTCAATACGAGGTGCTGTGTGCTCAGACACAAAATTGTGTAGCGAAAACAACTCTTTTTCGAATGACAAGTAAATGAAGGATTACTTGTCAGGTTTGGTGAAGATTGTGTTTTATCGTGAAACTATATCGATAGTCAGACGTATTGACAATATGCAATACAGTATGATGTACCACAATATGGTGTACCACATGATGCATGCAGGATGGCAAGGTATGGCAGAGGAACTGAGACCATTGAGCGCGTGCAATACGAGCAGGCAGCCATTTTGTTTATAGCAATGTCTGTGTGAAGTGTTATATAAAACTAATATTTATCAACGTTCCTTCTTAAGTAATATGTTGAGGTATTTTCTCTTATTCCTAAGATTAATATAGAGTGCAGTAGTTCACATGCAGATTTTCCCACTTCTAATGCTGCTAGCTGCCTGGTCGTGCGTATGCGCGCTGGACTGTTGTTCGGTCATCTCAATGGTCCTGGGTTCATACCCCGCCTTCTGCAATCCCCCGTCGTCTTGCTGAAAGTTTGGAGACGCTGAAAGAACATTCGAAACATGACAAAACAAAAAATCGTTGTCAGCTGGGAGTCTATATAAATGCCGTCGTCTGCGCCTCTTTTTGGAAGTTTCTAAGCTAGCAAATGTGTGTCCAACGACCTTCGCGAGAGCTATTAAACTGTTTTTTTTTTCCTAGGCGGCCAGCTGCTTTCCTATTCTTTTCTATATTTTATGACAAGTGCAAAATGTTGCCTAATTGGATATTTATATCCCTTCTATGTGCAGCTCCTTTTTACGCCTTATTGCAATTTCATGCTATAACGTGATTTGCTATTCATCAAGATAATTCGATTCCCTAATCACTCGTTCTACATCTGCTTTACTATTCATGTTAGCCTTCTATTTTCATAGTCACTCGCTCTACATCTGCTTTACTATTCATGTTAGTCTTCTATTTTCATAATCACTTGCTGTAAAATATTTGTAGTACACAAATAACAAACTAGTGAGGGAAGACATATTAGGAACTCGTTTATTACGTAAAACACTAGCCGTTTTGCACTGACGCGCTAGTGTGCAAATGTACATATGATACTATTATGTTACATCTCTCTTCTTTAATTTAGAAAATCTATTTATCAGAATAACTAATAAACTAAACTAGTCAACTAAAAAGTAAATTCACAAATCAAGTTTCTTGGGTTTGTTAACTACTCTGCCTGAGCGTGTCACGTAAGGTTCATGAGGTCTAGATGTGTTAGAAGAAGCAGTGTGTAGTGGCGGCTCCATATCCAGCGTAGTTTGTAATCTTGGACTCTCTAGATATTGTGGTTCCAGTTGTTCTGACAAGTCATCTGGAAAGTCATAACTATTGTGAAATCTATTTGCTTTCTCAGAAGACTTTCTGATGTGTTTCCTGTTTCTTCTGTAGACCTGATTTCCACTTTTTACATTATATGATCTAGGCTTAGAATGTTTCGAAACTATTGTTCCTGGTTTCCACTTTGAATTAAGTTGCATTCTGACTGCCGTTCCGTCTTGTAGTGGATTATTACTCTTAACACCTTTCCTCTTGTCATAATAATGTTTCTGAGACTGTTTCTCTGAGTCAAAGTGTTTCTTCACCACCTTAAGATCTGGTGTCTTAGGGGTGAGTATTTCCTATTTCCTCGCTCGAAGGTAACAGATTTCTTGGTCGGCGCCCCATGAGTAATTGTGCTGGCGACAAATTAATATTAGTCAGTGGAGTAGTTATGTAGTCTAACAGCGACAGAAATTTGTCTTCGCTTTTCTTCCACAGTTTCTTCACTGTCTGAATAGCTCTTTCAGCTTCGCCATTTGAGCTCTGAAAATGAGGACTCGAAATTTCATGCTCTATTCCGTATGACTTACAGAAATTCAGGAATTCTCTAGAAGCGAACTGTGTCCCGCTGTCTGATCTTAGTCTTCTAGGTATTCCATGGCATGCGAATATACTTTTAATTGCTTCTATGATATCTGATGTAGTTTCTTTCTTTTAATTACTAAACATCATTAACATTTAATTTTTCGCTCATAAAACGAGCTCGCATTTTACAGTCTAGACCAATTGTAACAGTATCTATTTTAGAGATACTGAAATTCTAAATTTCTTGCTCATTTTGAGTTAGACCATTCATATTCACCTTATATAACAGCGGTTCTCAACCTTTTAGGCTTGGCGACCCCTTTTTACACTGCACTAGATGAATAAATAAAAACAATCCATTTTTCGATGGTCTTTAGCGGCCTATGGGCATTCGTCAATTGTCCCCCAAGGGAGTCGCGACCCACAGGTTGAGAACCCTTGCCTTATAACGTTTTTAAAATATTTTTTTTTCAGTGTTCTCGACTCTAACCAGACGTTAAATGAGTCAAATGCTATACCATCAACTCTATCAGCTGACACAATCACCCAAGTCGTAGAAATAAAAGATGTAACTGCATCCTCTCCGACTAGGACATCTATATTATTGAGAGTACTACAGACCAAAACACTTCGGTCTGACAAATCCAATTCAATCAAAGTGTACGACTCGGGGTTTAACGCCACAGAAGATTCAAAGATGACGTCAACAGAATCTGAGGAATATTTAGTGAGCTTTCAGGATGTTGCTCAGAATGACTATAGTGAAGTCAAACAGAATGACTTTAGTGAAGTCAAACAAATGAGGTCTGGAAATGTTTCTAGGAAGCTTGACCAAGGAAAACTATTTTCATATCTACAGAACTTTTTTGACTTTTTGCCTACAATTCTGGAAGCTAGAAAGAAACTAACGGATGGTTCCTCAGACCCAAGCATTCCAAATGGTTCAACTCTAGATCTGTCTAAAGAAGAAAAAAAATTACAAAAGAACAGAGAACAGTTAAAGCTTTTTTATTTAGGTAACTTTCAGAATCAAAAATACGTGGACAGACTACTAGAAGCTAACAAAATGTTTTTGCAAATGGAGGGATCCCTATATAATTCAAGACGATGAGTGAATGTTCATTTAGTAGTTATTCTATCACAATTTATTCGACAAGATTGCAGTAGACAGTGAAAGAGCACAAACACATCTCACACGACATTGCTTAACTACTATGAACACACACACAATAGACATGACCTTCTAACACGCAGAAAATAAACAACTCAGTTACACTACAGAGGAAAACCAGGAATTCATGTCTCAATATAATTTGGGGGGGGGGGGGGAGGGTCTAGGTCTTGCCATGGTCCAATTAAATAGTTCAGCTGGCTTGTTACAAGTGATTTTTTTTTAAATTTTGGTTTATATCCTTTAGAAAGATAAACTCGATGGAACAGTTGTTTGGGAGTTGTAAACAATTGTGTACCAATGCTAGCAAAGGAGGCTGGGAAACATCATTTTAATATTATATCAAGTAAATATTTAATAAGAACTAAGTTAAATAACCACAATCATCGTCACAACTTACAGCAATGATCAATCACAAACAAAAGTAAACGTACTTTTAGTAATATGATAGCATGCATTGCTTGTAGCTAATTAGGCCTATTATTACGAATTCTAATTATTGTTACTAGGTTCTATTGAAATCTATTGGTATCGGTCGTTGAATTGTAGCACCAAACTGATGGTAGACAGCTAAACCGTTGTAGGTGTTATATTTTTAATTAATAAAACTTCAAATAATATGAATAACTTCTTTTTGTGAACAAACTAAATAACACTCTATTTATAATATAAACAAAATCAACTAGTGATGAAATGAAATAAATGTAGTAGACTTTAATAATAATAATATTCTTTAACAAAAAGAAGTCGTCTGCCCTAGCCAAGATTTAGTGACAACAACGCCACTTATGTTGCATCATTTACAACCTATCGCTAGCCTCCTCTCACCATTAGGCTACCATAAAAACACATAGATTCTATAACAGCCCATTACGTATCTGGTACACCAGCAGATGACTGAATGGAAATCTGCAGCTCAAGCATTCTATGTATTTTACGCTATAGAATTCAATGAGGTGAACGAACAATTCAGTGTCATGCGTTACTTGTCAAATATTTTCAGCTTAATATTTTAAAATATATTTAAATTTATATCAATACATTGTCGCTATATAGATCTATGTCCATTTGTATCAAGCCCATAGATGCCTAACATGATATATGGCCTCCTTGAGTCGCAAAGTGACTATAGATCATCTCATTGAAATGAGATGAATGCCTGAGCTTTGGCGAAATGCCTAATAATATCTTCCAAAGTAGCTCTACAAACATGTAGCCTAATATGGCAGCATTTTTTTTTTACAAACGTTTATTGCATCAGTGTCGTATTCAGACGTCACACTCGGAACAAAGGTCAAAAGTTCAAACATAAGCAAGAATAAGTAAAAAGACACGTACGTAACCTGTGACTGGCACATAGCCACCAATCAAATCACTTTTAGAAAATGTCATTTGATATAAATATCTATTTTTAATTACAGCAAGGGTCAGGGGTTAGGGTTAGCACCAAAACCAAATGATGTGTGAGCAAGGACTATTAGGGATGAATCGAGTGATATTGTTTCTCTGTCGTAACAGTTGTTTGGAAATGTCAATTTGTATTTCCCATATACTTAGAATCTATGTATTATATCTAGACTAGAAACCGTAAATAAATTCTTATCCGCGACTGATCGATTGCAGTAGACAGTGAAAGAGCACAAGAGAGAGAGAGAGAGATTTGTATGTACCTTTTACCCTTTTTTTTTTCATGCTCTGTGGGGGGGGAGGGGTCCGCCCCAATTAATCTATTTTGTCTTAGAAAAGTAATGATCTTTAGTTTTCAAAGTTTAGATATAATACAAAATCATTTCTCTGATATTTACTCAAATATATGAAACTATTCTAATGTATGCTACAACGTCATTGTTGTTGTCTATGTTTTTGAGTGAAAGCAATTAAAAGATTGAGCGGAAATAAAATAGTTCTCTATGTCTACCTTGATAAAGAAAGTCTCATTATTATTAATTTATTAATGTCTACAATAATTTTATTTAATCTATATCTATGACAACAGAACACAAAACAAAGCCATTTCCTATTTGTTTCCAGAGATAATGTTTAAAAAAATCCTAGATGGAAATAATTCATGTTGATTTAAATAATCTTATGTACATTTAAATAGATTGATTACCTAGATCTTTTTATTATGTATTTAAAAATTGCAAATAATATTTAGAATCTATGAGACGAGAGTACTCTTATTTTTGATGTTCAATTACTAGATCTATATATAGATCTAAAAATTAAATAATAGGGTTGAAAAAAAACCTTTACTTCTTTTGACTACTTTACAAAACAACGCCTTAATTGATCGAACTGTCTAAAAAAATTCAGACATTTTTTGTAGTGTTAAAAAGTCTCCATGTCCAGTCTAGATATAGATCTAGTATATAGAACAGTGGTCTTCAACCTTTTTTGGCCTACCTCCCTCTTTTCGCATTTTTCTATAAGAAATTCCGCCAGCGTCCCCTCTAAGAAAAACACTTTTACAAAGAATTGCAAGAAGGCATGTATGAACAAAATGTCATCTATTTATTAATTTTTATGCAGTCAATAACATTATCCCGCACGGGAGACGACAGCGACAGCATGCCAAAGGCGATCTTCTTTGGCGAGCTTAGAGTAGGACGGAAATATATTATATTATATATGTTATATTATCACAATACAATAATAAGACTGTTTAAAGATGAAACAGAATTAAAGTAATCGAATTATTAAATAAATCATATTACATCAGTCCGTCCAGATTCACATCTAACTTAACTTTCACCTACACTCTACACCTATCCTTTGATCTGCTGGACCGCTAGGGCAGGGGTTGGCAACCTTATAAGTCGGAAGAGCCAAAAATTACAATTTACAAAATTTCAACGTTTCTAAAGAGCCACACGATTTTTTTTCCGAACATTTCGTTAAGAATTCTTTAAACTGGCGATGGTAGAGTAGCCTACTTTTAACAAGATACTGTTAAAAATCTTGATTAAAAAATTTATAACCTCAACTATTTCGTCCGGAAATGTGTGGACACAAAGCGCTTCTTGGTATATTATGCGATGAGACGTAAAAATTTCACGGTTTAATGTTGCACCAAAGAATCGTAGTTGCTCCTTAATTTTTCCTATCATACTTCTGGATCCATCAGTTGCTTTTGAAACGATTTATTTATATCGATTTTATTGTCTTTAAGGTATTTTCGCAGGACATTAGCTGTATGTTTTCCTCTGGTTTGCCACGAGAGCGGTAGCAACCCTAGAAGTTCTTCTTTTGGAACTTGGGAAAGACATACACCAGACAAAAAGGCCAACTTGTGCCGTGTCTTTTATGTCATAAGACTCATATATATATATATATCAAGTGATAAGGCAGAAAAAATTGAATATTTTCAAACTGCTAATATGTAAATTTCAAGACATGGAGAGGGGTGCGCTGAAAAGTGTGTGCAAGTGGCTGAGAGATAGAATCGAATCTGGCAATTTTTTAAAGTTTTTTTTTCAATAAGATAAATAATATTTGCGCATGGAACTAAAGAGCCATAGCTTAACATCCAAAGAGCCGCATGCGGCTCGCGATCCGCAGGTTGCCGACCCCTGCGCTAGGGCACTACATAAGATCTATCAACCATCTATCTGCATTCTTATCTGTAATTTGTCTTTGATATAATTTCATTCGTATGTTCTTTCTGAAAATATTGAAACCTGCTTGGGTGGATCACTTCGGGCCGATTTTAAGTTTGTGTTTCCACACAAACTGTCTTTGTAACCTTGTTATTAACGTGAACAAGAAATTAAGAAAACAACCAGCAGTCTAATACACACTACAGACACACTTAACAGAAAACCGTCAACACGTGAACTTACTGGAAACAGAACAAGGGAGACTACAAGAAAACAAACACACACACAACATACATAAACATAAATACACATATAAATGTATAACATCCTCCGGTGTTTGAGATTAGTCATATACATAATCACTAGTTCTATTGGATTTGACCACTCGGCCTGACCTAGTTGAATAAGTTGTCGACCTATTTGACTGGTCTTGTATAGGGCTCTCAGGTCTCTGAGCCGTGCAAATGTGTGCTGGGTGCATCCACAGGTGCGGGGTTATCAGGCTCGGGCTTGCCTACTGGTGTGGGCGCATTCGTATTAGAAGATCTCTATTTCGGCGATAAACCGATTTCGCTCGATTCGACTTCATACGACCGTTTTTGTAACTGACGAGTGATAACTCCCTTTTGCCAACGCTGATGGCCACGCGACATTGATCTCAGTCTCACCTCTTCATTTTAAAACAAGCAGTAGCGGCCTTAGGAGTGGCAAGAGAGGCGACCGGCCCAGGCTCCGCGCCTAAGGAAAGCCTTGCGAAAGGAGATTCACTTGTCACGTCATCTTATGAACTGTACATTCTAAGCGGCTATCACTGTTTGACAATTCACCTTGGCATAAGAAAATGACCCAAAAAAAAAAAAAAAAAGCCAGTTTTGGGGCTTGGTTGTAATGCTTGACAAAATTGACCTAATAATGCAAGAACTTCGACGAATTAAAAACGTCAAGGCTCACGACCAGTACCTCGGATATATGATTCAAAATAAGCTTATGAACATGATGGTCTATGTTCCCGTTATCTTTGATTGCGCGATTGATGTTAGCCAGATTTGTTAGAGCAGATTTCTTTTACATAGCATTTTGTGGACCACAGAAGTTAAGCTGTCGAACATTTTGAGTTTATGTAGTTTAAAGGTCAATAGTACAGTACTTACGTAAGATAGTATGTTTAGTAAGTAAAAGGGCCTTCAGTGTTAGTGGTGTACGATCCCGTTAGCCTGACATTGTACGATATATCTACAATATCTAGTCAACCCTTTCAGCGTAGGGCCCCGCATTCGACATTCGCCCAGGGCCCCGCGCACTGATAATGCCGCATTGGACAACAATTTAAAAGCCTAAAATCTTTTTCATTACGGTATTTACTTTTATCTAGTGATAATTCAATAAAACTCTTTGCAATATTCCATCCTACATACCAGCGAGTTTTCATAACACTTTGTCAATGTTTTTTTGTTAAAAAAAAAAGATTAAATTATTTTGAATGTTAGCTGTAACGTTTTTCTTTATTAACATTTACATTTTAATATATTAACATATGTTGATAAAATAAACTATAGTCTAAAAGGCGTATTATCTACTTTGTTTAACAAATCATAAACGTTTATGCGCGCAAGCTCTAAGGACACTAGATACCCTCCGATTTCAGCAAAAGAGTAAGAATTTAAAAATAGAAAATGGGATTCTCAAACTCAATTTCTAACGTTAAATCAGAAGCAAGCTAATTATACTTTGTCTAAATTTAGTTTGCAGGTTAAATTTTCAAGTTGTTTTTTTTTTTGCTTCAGTGCAACTTTAGCGTTTCTTCTTTCCCCCTTTATACCCAGCCCCCCCCCCTTTTTGGTGCCTAGCGCACCCTACCGCCCCTTTGGCTGCCAGCGCCCCCCAAAATCTCGAAAACGCTCCCTTGGTGGTGATATCGCCCCCGTTGAAGACCACTGATATAGAATCTATAAGCCTATGTTTTTTTCCCATCGAATTTAACACCTCAAATAAAATAAGGAAGCAAACAAGTAGATATAGCGGTTTAAAATTTTTTTCTTTCACTTTTATGTCTAAACTATTTACAGAAAAAGTGTTTTTGTAAGTCTGAGTCTATGGTGAGCCATTTACAAATATTATTTGTTTAAACTCTTTGCAGTGGCGTAGTTACCAATGTGCGTGTGGTGCGGGCCGCACATGGCACCAAGTGGAGAGGGGCCCCAAAACGCCCCCAGTGTGTATTAATTTCCTATTTCCCTGAGCTTTTCAGTAAAAACGACTAAGTGTATGGACACGAACAAACATAAACTACTGTATTTTGAACATGAACTAATGATTTATAAACTAGTCATGTCGCTATTTTGATTCGTCTCCTTGACGGTTATCATTGATTCCCGAAAAAGTGATGAGACCGGCATCCTGAATGATGAAAAAGAAGAAAAGACTTCAATATCGCAGGTTCTTGAGACTAAAGGACAAACGGCGAGAAAGTTCTTAGAAAGTGGATGTGTTATTCGCCAAAAGAAGAATCCTTATTTTGCTTCCCCTTCATACTCTTCTCAACAACATCAAGAACCAAATCTTCATTTAAATCCAAAGATAGATTCAATGAGTGGTGGGGGTTATCCCCGAAAATAGAAAAACATAAGACCAGCAGAGCTCACATTCAGTCATCGCTTACATTGATGTTTGCCTGAGAGTAGGGAACAGTATTGACAACAAGGCCCCAGATTTGATTATACAAGAGACGAAAACCTGGAGAGACTACCTGAAGAGAATCTTTGACATCATTCGTTTTTTTCTCAAAGCAAAATCTGGCACTTCGTGGGCATCGCGAGGGAGAAGAAGAAGTGTTGGAAAGACAAAATCAAGGCAATTTCTTGAAGTTAATAAAATTACTATCAAAGTACGATTCACTCTTGAGGAAGCATGTGCTTCGAACTAAGCTTTGTTCCAGACCGAATACGTACATGTCTCCACAAATACAAAATGAATTTATTAAAACGTTGGGGAATCATACAGCAAGTAAAACAAGCCAAATAGTTCTCTATTATTTTTGACAGTACACCTGACATCTCAAAGACGGATCAAACTTCCCAAATTTTATGGTAGGCCTACGTTGTCATGGATAATGACGAGGTGCAGGTTCGTGAGTCTTTTATTGACTTGATCGACACAAAGGACAAGCATGCTGCTGGAATCGCTGAGATGATTCTAGAGAAGCTGCGTTTGGATGGTTTAGACATCATGGACTGCGGGGGTCAAGGCTATGATAATGCTGCGGAAATGAAAGGTCAAAACTACGGTGTCCAAAACGTATTGTAGAAGTCAATCCCAAAGCACTATTCATTTCCTGCTCAAACCTTGCTCTTAATTTAGCAGGAATTCGAGCTGCTGAAGCTGAAGTCAATTCGGTAACATTTTTGGTACACTGGACAGTTTACAATCCTTTTTCTCAACTTCAACACACCGCTGGGATATCCTCATCAAAAGAACCGGAACTAGCCTTAAACGTTTAGTTGAGACCCACTGGAGCGCCAGAGGAGAAGCCGTCAAGATGGTTAGGGATACATTTTCTAAAATTATAGAAACTGGAGACATTAACTAGCAGAGATAAAAATTCATCGACTAGATCTAAAGCAGGTGGATTATTAGTTGCTATTCAGTCAATTAATTTTCTCGCCTATCTTGGATTTCGGGCTCCTGTATTAACTGAAATTAATGATGTGCAAGTCTACCTTCAAAAACGAGGATTGGCTATTCGAAACTTCTCACTCAAACTAAAAACAGACATTTTTAAGTAGTAATCGAGAGGATATCGCTGAAGCCAGCATTACCTTTGCTGAAAGCTTGTGCTCAGATCTGAGAATCAGTACAGAACATCAAAAACGTATTTGCCCTAAGAAAAAGATGCCTGGTGAGAAAGGTGACGACTCTGTACGTACACACAAAGAAGAGCTACGAAGGGAAATTTATTCTACCTTGGACAGGATTGTTCAAGAAATAATCACCTGATTCGAGCAACTTCATGATGTAGCAGGTAGATATGAATTGTTTTCGCCTTCCCACCTATTAAATCCTCAGGTCGAAATCAATCTCGATACCATAGTACTCCTAGCGATAAAAAGAATTTCTGCTTGAGTGCAAGAGGCTTCAACGGTTTGTCACAGTTTCTTCAGAAGCCTCCGAACTTCCAAAACAAGGACCCGTTGAGCTCTTGAATTTTATTTAAAAAAAATATCAGCTAGATGATTCAATCCCGAATATCGACATCATGATTGGCATATTTTTTACTATTGCGGTAAGCGTCGCAACATGCAAGTTTTTCCAAACTTAAACTGATCAAAAATTACTTGCGATTAAAGATGACAAATTAACGACTTACTAATTTGGCCATTTTGTCCATTGAACAAGAGCTGGTGGAAAAAATGATTTTGATAAAATTATTGATACTTTTGCCAGCAAGAAAGGCGTAAAATTCACTAGTTTGTTTATGAGTGTAAATTTTTTTGAATTAACAATATTTGATTAATGAATACATATTATTTTGAACAAAAAATAAGGTTTCGTAATGTTATTATTTATTTAGTTTTTTTTTTTTTTGTGTGGGAGGGGGGCATCAAGATGATTTACCGCACCAAGCATCATATACTCTAGCTACGCCACTGACTCTTTGACTGTTTACAAATAGCACATGTTAGGAATGTATAACACTTGTTATCAGTAACAAGTCTAGTTTTTCATTATTATTTCACATGTTCTTTTCACTGATGAATAAAATAATGTAGTCAGTGACAAGTTCATCACCTTTTGCAATTTGCAAGCGCTACATAGTTTTTGTAAAATAAAAAAAATGAGAGATCAATGTTTGTGAAAATGTACATATTTAATCTTTATAACATGAAGACATCTGACATGAATGTAAATAGCATGATGATGCATACATTAATCATAAATTACATTAAAACAAATTGATTTGGACATCAAAATTTTCATATTGATTATAAAAGATTGATTCTAAAGACTACAATCATATAAATATGGTACTTAATGGAATTCTTATGTCAGAGTAACATTTTCAAAATGACTACCACTATGTCTCTTGTTGATCAAAACAATCTGGATTTAAAATGAACTGATTGAACCATAACCACTTCATGATGATAGTCCTTTAACAGCCAGCAAAATTTGTATACATATATAGGGCCTATGATTAGTATGACAAGAGTAACAACAATCCTCCTAGACCTCCTCTTGATTACATGTACTTGTCTATTTCAAATGTATTGAATACAAAATACATGTGCCTATTCATAACAATTGACTTTTTAATATATTTTTTTTAATTTGATAAGTTCAGGAAAAATATGTATTCAATGACATGATGGAAAAGCTAAGTACTTTAGTGCTGACTGTTGAAACAGCAGGTTGTCAATGATAAATATGTCCATCAATAATTAATTATTATCTAGGACTTGCCATAAATCAAATTTTAACAGCACATTGTTTTAACTTCATCATTCATAAGATTTGTCTAAAATAAAACGCTTACTTAGACTTAGGTCTTCCCGCGCCGTTTAGCGCATTGGGCGGAAAGCTGTCTCCATAAAGATCTGTCATTGGCAATGTCTGAAGCCTCCTCCCACCTGGTGTCCACTATTCTGAGGTCATCCATGAAGTTATGATGCCAAGTTATAGGAGGACGTCCCTGTTTGCGCTTTCCTCGTATTGGCTTCCATGTCATCACAATTCTTGGTATGCGTAGTTCATTTGTTCGTAGATCATGTCCCGCAAACCTCATGCGACGCTCTGTCACAATCTAAGTGTTCGACTCTTTGGCATAGGATTTCCTTGTTTGAGAATCCGATCCGTGTAACTGACTCTCAAAATCCGTCTCAGCCATTTTTGTTGAGCCACATTTAGTCTCTTCTCAATTTTGACAGATGAATTCCATGTCTCACATGCATCACTAGCCCTTGTTGGTACTCAAGACTTTGTTCTATGATATTTTGTAGAACAAAGATCTGCTCTGCACATGATCTGCCTCTTCGGAAGCCTGCTTGTTCTCTGAGCCTCTCATCTACAGACTGTTTAAGCCGTCTCAACAAAACAGTGCTGAAAACTTTGCCCGGGACAGAGAGGAGAGTAATGCCCCTCCAGTTGTTGCAGTCTGCCTAGTTGCCCTTTTTCAAAAGCTTTACAATGACTCCTTTTTGCCAGTCCTCAGGGACTTTTGAAGTTCACCATTTAGAGATTTAAGAAATCCGTCATTCTGTTAAAATTGCACTGTCCTTCATGGTAACTTCCTCTGCAGTAATTGGGTCTGTCTTGACCTTGAGATCATTGTCAGGAGAGGGGTCCTTGAATGTGTAAGTCAGGTCTAGCGAAGGTTGGTTAAGGGTCTCTTTAAAGTGCTCTACCCATCTTGCATCCTGCTCTACTTTCGTTAAAAAGGTTTTGCCTTGCTTATCTTTTATCAGTGCTCCATGTCCACTCTTTGCTCCAGTGAGATCTCGGACAATATGATGGAGAGTTTTTGTGTCATTTCTGCTTGCAGCTGCTTGTGTCATAAGATTTGTCTAAAAAAAAAAGCTATCACAACATAAAATATTAACTTAATATGGAAATATTTTTTTATAGATCATAGCATCATAACTGAGCAAACAATACCTCCCAATAAAAAGGAAAATTTAAGTTTAACACCACATATCAGCATATTGGCATCTGCTGCACTTTAGTATTCTAAAAATTATAATTGTCAATTATACCACAGTAAGACTTAAAGATATAATTTTTCTAAAAAAAGATGTCAGTGCATGAATTAAGATAAATCATAGTGATATCCTGCTATGTTTACCAGCTTAATATACCAACCAGGTCTGAATAGCAGACTGGGCAGATCAAAAGCAAAAAAATATTGTCAAAATTCAGTAACTAAATAACTGTATGGTTTGTTTGTTTCTGCTGTTCCTTCAGATGTGAAGATAATTACATCTTAACTAAAACCTCCTGCAGGACAGGGGATACAGTAGGTAGGATTTAACCATTAAATGACAGTCTAGTGGGCAAAGCACAACACCATGCAGCCAACTAAAACAATAAAGAATTACATTTCTACTTTCAAAGTATTAAGTAAAATCTGCAAGTAATATAAATAAAAAAAATAAATAATAATTATACTTCATCATCATAATGGAAGTAACTCATTAATTCATTACAGCCAAGACAAATATTATGCTTCTATCAAGTGAGTAATGGCTACAGAGCTATAGATTAAACATGTGGATTGTATTTTGTCATTTAGATATGGCCAGGTATATTATCTATCAATCTTTATTGTAATAGCTTCTGAATTGCTCTGAATACAATGGTCTATAAAACAAAAACTAAGCACATATTAACGGACATTAATTCAAGTCTACAAGTCAATTACTATGAGGCTTGAAATACTATGAAGAAATCATGGTGACTACTAATAAGGATTTAAGTTTCATAAAGTCACTCAATACGTTTTAATCTTAACTCATTGAGTGCGGGTTATTTTGTCAAAAAATGCTACTTTTTTTTAGAAAAAAAAAATTTGTCCTTTGTAATTTAGGTACCAATGATGCTATAGTAACATTTTTGGTATCAAATTAAAGGTAAATGAATGGAGAATTTGAAAAAGTTAACAACTAGTCATTTAAATGCAAGGTACAAATTATAATCTAAATTATATGACATTATAACAAAAAAATGGATGCCAGTTTGACCTACTTCTGATACCTATACAATACTAAAAAAATCTAAAATGGGCAAAAAGTGCCCACAGTGAATGATTATTTATTGGATGAAGATCTAATATTTCTGTTCTTTTTATTTGTTCTAGGCATAGATCTAGAGATTTATCTAAATCTTGATCTAGAGACAACAATAGCTTAGGTGTTGTCAATATCGATTTACACTTTACACCTAGCCTTATGACAATACTAGTTCTAGATCTAATAGTAAATTACTATATTATACTATATATAAATACAATCTAACTATCCTACACTAAATCTAAACTTACTGAATCTAATCTAGATCAAAATCACTATTTATTTGTGATAAATTTTAGAATAATTATAAAGTTTCTTCAGTAGTGAACATTGTGGGTGACTACTGTAGCCATGGCAACATTTTTTACAGATCAAAAATCGTTTTAAAAAAATTCAAATAAAGTCTAAATAAGGCTAAAAGCTTATTATTGCTATGTAAACAAAGGATGAAGAACTCTTTTATAGAGGGTAAATAGTTCTAGCATTGTTAGTTAAAATGTTAGATCAAAAAATACAATGAACCTAAGGTAGGGTACAAGCGTCTTTCCCAGAGACGTTCCGCGCCTTTAGGGTAGTTAGACCATCTCTAGGAAAGACGCCCCGCACCCAATGAGTTAAGATGTCTAGAAAAAAAGTGCTTTGATCCAATATTTTAGGCCATCCACACTAAGCAGACTAAAAAAGGACTTGGCATCAACGGAAAATATAATGCAGATGCTACTGGATTTGACATACTTTACAAACTAACAATAAATAACTAAACAACCCTGAAAGTAAAAATGATACTCCCAAGAGAAAATTCAATTAGGATAAAAGACTCACAATCCAAGGACACTTTGATTGTATTGTGTTTAAATGTGTGAATTGGAATATTTACAATCCAGTGGATGCTTTAGCTTGATAATGACATTCTCATTGTATCTCAACAGAGATATTATAGGGCATACAAGTTAGAGAAAAGATAATGCATCATTTGAGACTCTACTCATCTGGGCACATCCATTAATTGTCTTTTCAAATAGAAGGAGCCATATAATTTAGCTATATGTGTATTTGTGAACCCAATACAACAAGTTACCTAAACTGATGGCATAATAGCGAAAAAACTGTTACAAAAAACAACATGATACATGGATTATTAAAATTCAAAAATTGATAACTACATTACTTATTAATGTTGTTGAATAATAATTAATTTGTCTAAATATGACTTTTAAAAAACTTTTTTATCACATAGAGTCAATTTTCTGTACATTATTCTACCATCCCACAATCTTTTCAATAAAAAAAAAAGCTTTAGGAACATAATAACAGTAGACAATAGAACACAAATAAATGAATGCAATAAATTCAATGCGATTTATAGCCATGCTTCATATCTTCTTCAATATCTAGTTGAGTGGCATCCATTGTTAATCCGCAACGCCTTCGGAATGTATTGCCATAAGTCCATATCCATTTGTTGCAAACTAGAAAAAGGATATTATGGAAATATTGTATCAAACATGTTAGTTACAACTGAATACATCTAAGTCATAAAATACATTCATTCTTATGGCTCATTTCACATGTCATATTAAATGCTGATCTTAACAAAAAAGTTTATAAAATGAATTTTGATAAATGGGATTTGTTATTGAATGTGTGTTATAGAATGTAAACCAATCTTTGTTTCCTCATTAGTTCTTTTTGTGCATTTTTTAAACATTTTGTTGAACATTTCAAAGGGATGAGTGTTTATGTCTTTGTATAAAATATCCTTTGTTACTTATTTCAAGTATCACTATAAGCTACCAACTTTTAAAACACAGCACTTAATGTCAAAACTTTTTCATTTCTATTCAGCCAATAATATACCTTGCTTTTGAATTTGTGGTGTAGGATGTTCACTTTTCCACCTCTATATATTCTATTCGTATAACTTAGTTATTTTCATATAATTAAATAAATAAATTATATATAGGCTGAATTAGGGTGTGATGTAGTAAAAAAACTAAAGTGTCCCCTTCAGACTTTGTGATTTATGGGGCAGATGATGTTAAGATCATCTGTTTCTTCGACCACCGGTTTACGAGCAGGGTCTTATGTTGTCAGCACAAAACCAATTGCCTTTACTTTCCCCAACTAAAGTCAGGTACCCATTAAAGTTGGGTGGACTCCTGGGCACCTTAAAAATCCCAAAATTCAAAATCCCAGTCTTCACCGGGATTCAAACCCAGAACCTCAGGTTCGGAAGCCAAGCGCTTAACCATTCAACCACTGCGCCCTCCGGGTATGATGTAGATGAAAAAAATTGGCTTTTAGATGACTCATTCTTCTCTCTTGCTGTTGTGTTATCAACTATCACTGTTTTAAACTTAGAGTCACGGTGGCTGAGCGGTAAAGCGCTTGGCTTCTGAACCAGGGGTCCGGGGTTTGAATCCTGGTGAAGACTGGGATTTTTATTTTGGGATCCTTGGGCGCCTCTGAGTCCACGCAACTCTAATGAGTACCTGACATAAATTGGGTAAAAGTAAAGGCAGTTGGTCGTTGTGCTGGCCACATGACACCTTCATTAACTGTAGGCCACAGAATCAGATGTAACTAACCTTCAAACTATGCTGGTCAATTTTTTTCTCTTTATATTTTAACGCGAGTTTTAGCAAGAAATAAGAAGAAAGCATAGACTACCTTCAGCTTCATCAATTAGAATGAAAAATATAAAGAACTAGTTGACCGGCGGCATAGCATACGCTGCTATTTTCCAGGGAAGGCCTTAGGCACTGCAACATATGCGACCATATGCAGTGGGTCCCGCACTTTCATTGGAAATAGTGCGGATTTGGATACACCATTTTCATTCACGCCATGCTGCGCCATGGGATCTTCCCATTTACTTGTTATAAGTGAATTCATGAATAAAAAATACTATGAATGGAGCTAAAAAATGGCTAATCGACCTTAATTTACGCGATATTAAATTAAGAATAGAGTTGCACTCATGTAACAATGCTTTAGAAAAACAAATTTGAATGTTAATTTGATTAAATGGACTATAATTAGTGTGTTCATGTGCTAAACCATAAAACTATCTCTGCGAAGAGAAGTTCTATAATCTTAGAGTTGAATTCGAGTTTTAGATCTAGATAAAGGAATAGAGAGATGAGTTACCTTTCGTAATCATGTCTAATGAACGAAAGTGCGTAATTTTGTGATATTAATTTAAGTACTTCTAAAGTGAAATCTGAGAGTATATACTCTATCTGTGTATTGTTGTTCTAGTTTCAATAGTCTTACGACACGACACAAACACACACAATAATCTAAATACGTTTAATATTATGACAAAAATTGAGAAGAAGAGAATTATATAAACACCACTTTCATTCACAAAATAGTGCGGATTGGGATGCACCAATTTCCATTCACACTGCGTGCTGCGCCTATTTACTTGCTGTTGTTTGTTGCTTGTTTTTGTTTGAACTTTTGAACTTGTCTTTTGAGAAATATATATATAGATATTAACAATGAGATAGTAGTCATTAAACGTTATATGATTAAAGAAAAACTGAAAATTCAAGGAAAATATTACTTTACATAAGCCAATTAAGTAGGATAAAAGTTCCCCTGTCAGACCTGACGATCTTTAGGGCAGGTTATCTGTTTCTTTGGCCAACAGTTAACAAGCACTTAAGTAGGATAATCATCATTATCTATATTAATAAGAATTGCTACAAATACTGGTATACACAATAGCTTACTACATTATTTGAACATTGAGTAGTCATTTTCAAAATTTTATTTTATATAACTTGTGTATACTTCTGGATACCTTTGGAAATGTATTTGTATTCTTATTTTCTAAGCTATTAGTTAAAATATTAAAGTCCATAAGATTAAATTAAAACCAGAAATAGAAACTTACTCCATTTTTGGCCAATCAAAACAGGGCAACCAGCATGATGAGTAAGTTCATCTTTCTGATGAGCTGGATCAAAGTTGTACCAGAATAATGCCATGTTCTACAACAAAGAAATAGTCACAATATTAAAACAATATTAAAACAGGAGAAATAATAATACATGTCTTACACTAGAAACATTCTGGAGCATAAGATATGTGCCAATGCTATCATATATAAACAAAGAGAAATGGAAATATTAAATTAATGTGAAATTGTGTAAATTTATTGGGAGTAACAAATGACAGTCACAAATTAAAAAAATTATCTTTTTACTGAGTAAGTAGTCACTGAATGAACTCTTTATGTTGTGTCTGTTCTATTTATGTGTATGTTTCTGTTGTTTTTTTTATATGAGAAAAAAGTCCTTGTAATCACAACAAATTTCCATAAAGATCAATAAAGCAGTCTTAGTCTTATAATGCCTTCTAAGTGACAATTTTCATAAAGTATTTCTTATTCATAAAGTCAAAATCAATGTCAATGTATCCTTCACTCTGGATGGCCATATTTGCAAGAGTGTAGTAGAAGTGCCTCCTATAGCTGTGTTGTCAAAGTTAAGATGAGATCAACTAAAGAAGATTCATTGTCAGAGCTGATGAAACTAAATTACAGAAGACAATAATTCATAAAATATTGTAGTGATATTTTTATTGAGCATTGTAGGCTCCAAGAAGTCACAATCAAGTAAAAGTGAATGTGGTAGTTTATTATGTTTGAAAGGGTAACTGAATTATTTTAGTGAGTGCATTTCCAAGTTGTTGTAGATTTAATTAGTAAAAAAAAAAATTATCCAGATTATAGATAATTCTGTTAGTCTATAATTTCCCTTTTAAAGATGTTCAAACATTTTTCAGTCTCTCTTATCTCCCTTTTCAGTAGTTAGCAATTATTTTTAGTTTATTTAATAGTAATCAAAATTAGTGCTTCTTAATTGTTAGAGATTCATGAGAAAGAAACAAAATTCAATGTCTTTACTCAGTGTCTAGAAATAAAATAATTTGCCTAAGATGTGTCAGAGAGCAATACCACTATTGGGCTAGAAATATGGATAGGGTTAAGAGACGTTCGACAAAAGGAGGATGTGATATTTTTTTGGAGTCATAGCTTTCATCTGGCAGGCATAAGCCTTAAGTGTGAAAATGTCCAGCTTCAGTTTTTTCACTTTTGTTTTTATAATGAATATAATCCATCAATCCAGTTCATTCCTCAATATCTGCTGGATTAAACCCACAAATCTACTTAGAGACAGATAAACTACATAATCAACAAAGAAGTTTAATATTACATATATACTCTCTCAAGTATTATGATTATCAAAATTCAGAACTGTATGTCTTAGCAAATTGAAGCATGATTCTGCTGCTGCTCTGCTGATAGACACTGTTGGCTTAGCATGCGTGAGAACAAGAATTGATTTACAGATTTACAATGTGCCAAACTTTGTCATCAGGGCATCTATAATAGTGAGATTCTTGTACGCTGTTATATGTCCTGAGATAACTTTTGTTAGCACTTTTAACTCAAAAATAACTGCCTCAGTACAGGTACTGTATCAAATCATTACCTGATTATTATCATTCTAAAACAAATTTTATTCTTTATCGCTTACTTTCTTTGGGGCTACAGCAACACCAACACGAGTAAAAACAGTAGATCCTCCTCTTTGAACATCACTTAACTGTTAGAAAAAAATGTAAGATCCTAAATCGTACGCTAATTATAACAAATAGTTTTATTATTATTATATTAATATAATAATATTATTATTATACATTTATTAAAGATAACAAAACCATATTTTGGTTCTGATTGCTATTTATATAATTGTTAATGGTTATTAGAAGTTTAAACCCTTCTAAATCATGTTTTTTTTTTGTTGGCAGCCAGTTTCATGTTTGAACGGCTTGTAAATGGATTTTCTTTGAGCCTCAAAAGTTTGTGCCCTTTCAGCTGGAATTTTTTCTGTAGTATAATTTGATGTGGTGCATTTGCACTTTTCAAAAGTGTAACAAAGAACGTGGCTTTTTATCATATTGACATTCCTCATAATGTATTTTTGAATTAGCATTTATTTTAAGGAACTCTTTGAGCCAAATAAACACTATCATGGTAATAACTAGGAAAAAGATATTTTTTAAACTACTTACGTATATAAGAAAAGTTGCTATTCTTTCACCAGAATATTGTAATTCCCCTTGTTCAGGAGGAGCCTGTTTGACATGAATTTCAATTAAGTATGAGGAATAGACACTAAAACTTGACAAGAAATTAGAAACATGAAATAATGAAATAGTTATCAATTAATCAACTCTAGCATATTTTCACTTTCTCTTAAAATCTGTTGTACCATCTATTAAGAACTAAATGAATCAATACTGAATATGCTTTTTTTTTAAGACAAATACTGTGAATTAAAAAATCTAAAACTAAATTGTTTATTAAGTGATTTTAAAAAATATATTTAAACTCATACAATTGTAAAAATTAAAATTGTACAATTATTTATTTAACAGACCCTGAGTCTTCTCATTATAAATTCTATAAAGACTCAATTATTCTCAAATAAGTTAATGCTTAACTAAATAAAATGAACTTAAAGGAAAAGAAATATAACATTTATGATTTACTTTTTACAATACCAGTAGTGTCCTAACAATATTACCGTTTCCTACATCCACTGGATCTATATATTTTTTTTTAGACCATTATTTAGGAGAAGAGGAGGCACATCTTTAACTTTTGGGTTTGAGATAAATTGTTAAAGCTCTGAGAATTCTATTTATGTTACAAAGTTCTGCAGAAATGAAAAAAAAATTACACATCTTACATCAAATGGATCCATATGAACTTCATAATGGCCACCTAAACCATAGTTAACTACCTGAAATTTAAATTAAAAAAAAAATCTTGTTAGGAACCTTTTAAGGTTTAGATAATAATTAGCTTCTTAAGTATTTACTATGTCTATTCTTCTATTTTTGAGATCAAGTGTTAATTCATAAGTATTTCTCAGGATTTATGTATAGTTTACATGAACGTATATGAAGTTTGATACATCTTTTGTGGCGAGAGTTGCCAGTGAATTATTATTATATTATATTTTGCGAATAAAAATATTGTCTGCTAGATCAATTTTCTTCGTCATTTTACACATTATGGTAATGTCACTCAGTAGACTTAGCAAGCAAGCCGACGACAAATAGAGCTCGAAATTGGAGCATCAAATTAATAGAGCACACCTGCAAGGCCAGAAGAGGCCCTAATATGCAAATCTACATAAGCATCAGACACACAACAAAAAACTTGACACCAGGGCACAGTCCACCTTAAGCTTTTCTACTACAAAATAGTTTTATTTGGAGAGCTCTGTGGATGGAGGAGAATGGACTGTTGGCAAACCCCACCTTGCCCCATGGATATTCCAGTTACAGTTTTCAGACCCGTATGTTCTTTTAATTCAGTATTGAAGCTAATTGCCAAGACCAAAACAAAAACTTCTGTAAAATGATGTGGATTATATATAAAGCCTGAAGAAACACCCAGCCTACACCAAATGCCAAGAAGTGTCTATGTTATGTTGATTTTGCAGTGCTACAGACTACCAGAAAAGGATATATATTTACTACCACAGACTACTAGAAGATGCTACACACTCCCCATTGCAGTAGTCTGAAAGATATTATAGATGGCATTGTCAGAAGACGTTCTTAACACCCAAAAGACATTGTACATAGAAGAATGGTGTTCCACTTGTCACAATAGTAAGATCAAAGGAAATCAGACAATCACAAAGACATAGTAATATTTAGTCCAATACTAGTCTATGCATCCTTTATTTGATACACCAAAAATAAAGAAACAGTTTAGAAAAACCCTACTGATAAAGCATTGTGTCTACATTATGTTGATTTTGCTGTTCTTCAGACTACCAGAGTGATACACATATTTACTAACACAGACTACTAGTAAATTTGATAGCGTGAAGGGGCCTGGATCCAGGATGTGACGATTCCACAGGGCATACCCAGGTGTCACAGGCTAGTTTTGAGAACCCCTGTGACATGAAGTGACTTGTAGTCATTTTCACTGTTCCATGCTGAAGCACGAGGAAATCTTTGAGACACTGACTGAACAAGGGTTGAATAAGCAGTTAGTAGAGCTCCAGCAGAGTATGGATGTATATGATTTTACTCTGTCTGTTTTCTGTACATAGTATTTTTGAGATCAAGTGTTAATTCATAAGTATTTCTCAGGATTTATGTATAGTTTACATGAACGTATATGAAGTTTGATACATCTTTTGTGGCGAGAGTTGCCACTAATTATCAAATAAAAATTCATAATAGCAAGGAAAATACCAGGAAAAGAATTCAAACTTTAAGATGGTTTCTTTAAATGCACTAAGACTTTTGATGAAGTGAGTTATAACAGTTCTTTTATTTTTTGGTTTAATGTTTCAGATGTTCCTTTAGAAATTTAGATTATAGAATCTGAGCCCATATACCCTACAAAATGTCAGGAGATGATGGAAGGTAGAGTTCAAATTCATACCATAAAACCCTGCCGCCATAGTGGAGAATCCAAGTTCAGATGTCATTCAGGACTCCTCATGATTCTCAAGCAGCTGCTTGAGGGACCAAATGGTTATAGTGAATGCAACAATGACGTCTTCTAAGAGAATGGTGTAAAGATATGTTCATGTCTCAACTATTGGATATTTCCTAATAATAAGTAAGTCAGCAGGATGACAAGGGTTGGCAGCAGGCAGTGTTTGAGCTTAGAATCATCAAGATGACAGTCCAGATTGCATACCATATGATCAGGCAACCATCTAAGCTGACCAGTGCACTAAAAATAAGTCCCAACTATATCTAATTTTAAAAGAGTTCAGGAAACAAGAATATGTATTTTTATAATTTTGTAAGTGTCACATATGCCATTCTAGGTTTGTCTGTATATTTCATATTTAGTAAGAACATGTGTGCAAATATAAATCTGGGTTTTTAACTGTACCTCGGGATTTACCAGACACCTATATTTAGCTTGTCGAGACATCATGATTCAAATCTATTGGTTAGTTTGAATATAAAGACATTTTAAAATAGCGGGCAAAAAGGTGTGCGCCAAATCAGTCTATGTGAAATTGTTCTTGAATGCAGACATGTTTTAGTAGTTCTGATTTTAAAGAAAGATGCCTTTGTTCTGCATTTTATTTTATTGAAATATATTCTGTACATAGCTGTACTTATGTTAAGTTTAAATAAAGTTCCTGTGTTATTATTTCAACGAAGCATTACTCTATTTGAATCCTAGATCGTCTTTGTTCAAAATATTATATAATTCAAGATAGAATCCCCGGCATCACTCCCTTCAATTGTGACAGTAAGCATACTTCTGAAAGTATCAGCTATGGTGAAATTTCTTTTAACCTCATTTATAAAAATTCTCCACTGAAAAATATATACCTTTAATTGATGAAATGAAAGATGAACTTTAAATAATTTGCTAGATATTTTATTATTTAGCATAAAAAATATTAAACTATTACCTACTTGAAATGCTTCCCCAGAAGAAGGTCCATCAGGTAATCTTTGTGAAGTGTCAAGCCCTGTCACATGTTCTATTTTTTTGGCAAGTGTTTGAGCTTTAGTCGAATCATTATCCCAAATCCAAGCTCTAAAAAAAAACAAAGACAGATTGAAGTCACAAGCTTTAGGAAACAAAGACAGATTGAAGTAATATTTCTTAAAAATAATGGAAGTCAAAATGGTAAAACTTCCCTTTGAAGGACCCTAGCTTTTCAGGTCAATTATTTGGCAACTGCACGTATGATGACCTACTGACGTGAGCTCACCTACACGAACGCTCTACAAGCGAGCATACCCAGTCACTGTCTCTCCCTCTCTAATCTTTTAGTAAATCTTAAATCTATGTAATATAGATCTAGATTTTTTTCTACAAATTAATCTTTGAATAATATTGATGTCTAGATTGTATTTTAATAGGGGAATTTTAATTAATATATTATCAATTAATTATATGTCTCTTTCCTGGGAATTTTTACAGTAAAAAAAACTGAATTAGCATTACTTCAAGATTTTTTTCCAAATCCAATTATTTATTGTTTTATAAAAGAGCCAGAACCCATGAGCAAAACAAAACCAAAAAGTTTGACCTTCACTTATTTTTAAAGATATTGTCAATCATTGGTGTGCTTAGCTACTCTTTCAACAACAGAACCACAAAAAGGTAGAATGCTATTATTCATAAAAACACAAAGCTACCAAAAGAAATTATTCCCCCATCAAACAAAACACATTAGTATCAATAAGTATCTGTGGCATTTTATGTCTTGAGGGATGATATTTTCCTTTTGCAGCTTCTCATGTGACTAAAGAGGCCACTCCTTGATACACAGCTGTAGTCGTAGGCTGGGCTTATGCAATTAACAGATGCTGCAGCAACTAACCACACCCTTCAAGTTGTGCTTGCATACATCAGCATACCTTAAAAGTGGATGATTTGCAACTCTCACGCCTTCTATAAGATCAAAATAGTAAATGTTTTGTGGAATTCAACCTTGAGTCATTTTTTTTATTATGTCAAAGCCAGCCAAGGCGTATACTACTGATAACAGTGCATATGTTCTGGCACCCTGCTTTTTGCAGCGCTCCACATTGTTTTTTTGACCACCTTATTTTAAGAATCTGGCTTAAGTATCAGAAGTGAAAGATAATCAGCTTTTTTTTCCTGCTAAGAGCAAGTAGACGATGTTTCACTACTTTATAGCAGAGTACTAAGGCTTTGGTATTGGTAGTCAGCACTCTTTTCTGCAGATGCAGTACTTGTGTTTTAAACTGGCCATAAATTGTCACGTGAGGTGTAGTACTTGTCTTTTAAACTAGTATTTTAGTCTTGCTTTGATTAATGTTTAAACAAAACCTCTGCCATGCAGCAGACAGTCTGTCAACCAGGCTCTGAAGCAGATTCAATTAGTATATTATGTTAAAATCTTTAACTTTATGCATAATGATATTTTAAAATTCTATATCAAGCATGAACATTGTACTAGACCCTAAATTGGAAGGGGGGGGGCCCTCATCTCATGTATGTATTTGTCACAATACTCTCTCTCTCTCTAGTGGTGGATGTCACAATCTGTTCTTGTGATGTTGTTAGATGTCACTAGCTGTTAGGAGAGAAGTCTTGTGCCGCCGGGGATTGTATTTTGAATAGTAATATCAAACAATGACTAGGATTCAACAGAGTAAATGCTTTGAAGATAGAATACAGGAACCTTTATTTAAACTCATCACAAGTACAGCTATGTACAATTATATCAATGAAATAAGTAGTTGAACAAAGGTATATTTCTTATGTAGAATTATATTAAATAAACAATGCGGCTAGTCTCAAGAAGCTTAAGACCCCGACTAAATTAATTCTAGTTCTCTGCCGACAGCCTCGTTCTCAGCTAATCCATTTCAACCAATCAAATTTGAATTGCAGATCACGTGACTGAGATTCCTATAACAAACTAAAAATAAAAATTCCTGGAAAAAGCTAAAAATAGTTGCCGGGTAAATTTGGCCGGGGAAGTGACCTTGACTTGTGCAGAAAACAGTATTGAAGGGAGATCCAAACTAGGATTTTTGAAAGAAGTGTACAGACACTGCTATCACATTGAGTTTATTTCAGATATGAACTAGACTAGAATTATTTCATAAGATTTTCTTAGCCTAGAAATATTTAATTTACTGATCATTCTGCATTGCACCTCATTATATTTTATAATATTTTGTCTTTAATTATTTACTGATCATTCTGTATTGCACAACTAATTGAGGTGATGGAAGAAAATGTATTGCAGAAACAAACAATGATTGAGAGGCTAACTATAACGAAAACTAGTTAAACATAACTAAAAAAAAAGCTGCTATGAATTAACCATGTAGCTTTCCAATGACTTCAAGCGACTATACTTTTATTTCATATTTATTTTTTATTCTTCACTTTTATTTCTCATGTTTTAAATGAATTGAAGATATTACATCCTAGCCCAACCACCCACAGGACCATAGGTGATAGTAGTGGGACCATTAAGACAACAGTCCAAAGCGCATATCATATGACCAGGTAGCCATCAATTTTCTTTGTTTTCTTGATGAATTCAACATCATTTATGAAACACTCCCAATTAATTTTCCATCTTCAAATATAAAATGTGCACCATTTTCTGTAATTTTATCAAATTACAGTATTCTCTTGGCAGACTGTGATGGGTGCACAACGTGTTTTATATAGCTTGCATATTGGCAGTCAATCCTATGGTACTTAGTGAGAGCAGCGAATCTGTATCAGACTGTAAATTAGTTACATAAAATTATCCATAATCCTTTTTTTTAAAGAAAAAAAACGAAATTGTGTAAATAGATAATACATAATTGCATGGTTCTAACTAAAAAACAAAAAGCTACTTACAAATCGCTGGTTCTGATATCAGAAATAACAGAATTATTTCCACCAACTTTGCCTCTTTCAAGCTTAGTGGAATAACAAGAAATAGAAGTAGAAGAAAACTAAAAAATCAAATGTAATTTTAAAGATATATGACATGCATCATTGTAAACAAAACATTAAAGTTGTTTGTTAATTATTGTATTTATACAATTAACTAATGGTATACAATTTTTGAAGTTTGCATAAGTCTGAATTAGTGTGTATATTTACATTAACTGCACAGTCTTCAAATTAAGGATGAGTGCAGTATTTCAGGTGACTAAGCAGACCCATATATATATATATATATATATATATATATATATATTTATATATAGTTCCTCCTTCGTAGTCAAAATGAGTACATTTCTCATTTCCTATAGACTTGAAGATGACTGTAAAGTTCAATCCTCACTTTAAAAAGCCGGCTGCTTTCGTAGCATGGGTGGGTTAGGTCAGCTTCTTTTTCTGTTTTTTTTTGGTTCTGCGCTCTTTCCCCCTGGCCATTCTTCCTGCTTCAGTTATGACCTGCATTTCTAACCACATCTGATGTAAAGAGAGCAGCTGTTCATTTGGGGGAGAAGTCCTTTTTAAGTCATTTTTTTTACCCATCTGCACCATTCAGTAACCATGTTTCTCACTGGACCTCAAAGATTTGTCCTACAACCTCTGTAACAGTTCTCTAGATTTCTCTTTCAGAGGCCATCTGTTGCAAGCTGTTTTCCTCTATGCCAGAGAGAGCAAACTGATACCTGAGTTGGTCTGTAATATTACCCTCTTTAAAGCTCACCATTAGAGATTGCCTTTGGTACAGTAGTTCAACAATAAGTAGTACCTCTACACTGTCCACACCAGTGCCTAGAAGAAAATGGTTATTTGGAAGGCAGTCTAGCCTATCATGGGGCACAAGCATCTTTGGTTAAAGTGTTTAAGGACTTAGGTGTTTTTATTGAGCAAACATGTTTCAAAGCCATATACAAGTTAAGTATATATTAATACAGCCTGTTAGTATATATAAATAAAACAAGAGATCTTGAAAACAATATTTGCATACTATGAGTTATGATAAAAAAATAACAACTGTTTACCTTATTTTCAACAAATGATTTCAAATGTTTGCTTTCATCTTCACTGACAAAGTCATAAATAACTGATGCAAATGGAGAAATAGAAAGGATTTCTTCTTTAAACCTATAATAAGGTAACAGGGCTTCTCTGTATCTACATCGAATTTTTGGATGACTGGGATCCTACATAGAGATGTAAGTTAAAATTTAGTAAAACAGCAACCATTTTGAAGATAAGTTTATACATTCACATAATAATTTCCTTAGTCCAATGTAGTTACAAAAATGATCATTTGTAACCATTACACATGTAATCACATGAACAGAACTGTTCCTAAAAATATTACAAGGAAATAAAGGAAAGATAACTGTCACTAGACTGGTTTGAAACTGAATGGTTGATAGAAACACTTGACAAGAAACTCAATATTTCTAGACAAAAAAAACAAAGTTGATATTACAAATATTGATGTGCTGCATAAAACTTCAAAATAATTATTATCAGACAATAATACATAAGCCAATACTGTATCAAATAATACTATTCTTTTTTATTTAAAAGAAAAGAACTGCATAATATTAGATTTTGATAAAAAAAAATTTTTCAACAAAAGAAAAATAGCTTGGGAAATGTCTCCAATAAAAATCTATAATTAAATAAACTAAAATGTCTGCTCTTCAGCACATATCTTTAAAAAATATAATTATTATAGTAATTGTAGCAGGAAGTAATACAATAGTTTTAACAATATTTTTTTTTACATTTGTAGCAAATGAACCATAATGCATTTAAAAAATACAATATTTTCATTAGATTACTATAATAAAAAAAAATACAAATGTCCGGATCTACTGTAATAATGCAATGCCATTTTCTACTTACTGCGGGATAATTTCCATTTTCTAGACTACAAAGTTGACTAAAGTTTTGAAAGTAATCCACTGTAGGAATTGGTTCTGCTCTAGGCTTAATTTGTAACTCCTTGCCCAGCTCCAAAACATCCCCATTTGTTGGATCTAAATATTCATAACAAAATAACAACAGGCAGATTATTAAATAAACCAATAATAAAAATAATCATTTCTTTTATATACCACCATTAATAAACAGTTTAAGTTCAAGGAGATTAAAAAACATAGAAATTCTCATTTTATCTTTCTATGCCCCTTGACTTTCCTTGTAAGAGTGCTGTGACAATTGGAGAGATTAAACCTTCCACTCTGGTTGCAGTTGCTCTAAAAAGAGGATCAAGAGAGAGGTCAATCCATCCTTTCATTTTGTCCAGCCACATTTTTGTTTGACAAGCCGTCATGCTCTCTCTTGTTTTTGAAAGTTGACTTATGAAAGTGAGTGATGTCTTACCATATGACTGAACCAGCTCAGCTTTCCTTTCATCGCAGTATTGAGAAGTTCCTCTTTTCTGCCAGCTAAGAGTGTTGGCTTGTAAAAGAACAAAGACATTTGTTGTTGTTTTTTTCTGTCATTTGATACCCAGCAATTTTCTGTAGTATTTACTATCAAAGGCTTTAACTTTTATTTCAGTCTCAGTGTTCAATATTCACAGCCATGTAGGCGTATAGGGACTAATAAAAATAATATAGTTTTAATTTTATTTTTATATTAAGCAGCTGAAAAAAAAAGGCAAACTAATCCAATAGATTTTTAAAAGCAAAGTACATTCATACAATGTAATGAAATATACAATAAAATATACAATGCTTTTAACAACTCTCAAAACTTATCATCCAGTAACATATACAGTAACAGTTTTCTCAGAAAGAAAAAGATTTTTGGAAATCATTTAAAATATCTGAAGTCCTCATAGCGTCAATAACAAAATCAATTTTTAAAAGGTTCCTGCAACATACCTAATATTTTGGCTTCATCGTAAAGTCTCTCGGCTTCATCATCGTCACCTCTCTATAACAAAAAGTAAAATTAATATAAATATATAATATGATTTATAATTTTTAGAAAAACTCATTAAATTATGAACATTTGCATCAGGAAACTCTGTAAACTATCCCTGAAGCTTTGTAAAAAAAAAACATTTGGCATAAGTTTTATAAACCATTTAATTCTTAAATAAAACTTTTTGTTGTACACAAAACTAGATTACAATTTAGGTTGGCATTCAATTCTTAAATAAAACTTTATGTTGTAAACAAAACTAGATAATTATCTAGGTTAGCACTACCCTGCCAGTGGTCCAGGGATGCATACTTGGTGGTTTGCAAACAAGATGTTAAACTTATCATGACTAATTTAACTCCAAAGACTAAATGTAATTTGACAAGGCAACATTTTTGCATGTTCCCTCAGACTTTGTTTTTTAAAGTTACTTCAGCTTTTATAAAATAAACTTTAATGAAACAAAAGTATTATTATTATTATAGCTTTTATATAGTGCTACTTTCATGCTTATAGCATGCTCAGAGCGCTTCGATCCAATCTCATTTGTGGACCAGTAGGGGTATCTAGGAGTTGGTTTCCCGTGCTGCCTTTGGGCGTTCAGTAAACACAACTCTGCCCAAGTCGGGTGTCGAACCTCGAGCCCCCTTCTAGGTAGCCAAGCAAGCCAAGCTCAAGCCGCACTTACCCTCTCACATTAATATTGAAACATATTCAAATAAGAAATTGCTTAAGTTTCAATACTTTGTCCACTGTTTAATTGGATGATGGTGAGATTCACATTTAACTAAATTTAATATCAATACTAAATTAAGTCAAATGTCTCAGAATCTTTACCATAAATGAAATAAAATTTAGTAAAATTAAATACATTTCATTATTTCACTAGCCCTAGTAAAATGTAAATATTAGGACACTAGGGTTAGTGCATCTTTAAATTTTAGTAACTCAATTGCTGGAAACTTAACAGACTGGTAAAAGAAACTATTAATGTATACTGATAAAACGTTTTACATATTTGGATGTGCTTTCAGAAAACTTCATAGCCAAAAAATCCCACAGGACAACAGGGAATGGCAGCAGGCAGGGTTTGAACTTACTTAATGAGTATTAGCCTTACTTAATGAGTATTAAAGTAAGAATATTTATAGCCCCTAAGGCTTAATGAATATCAAATTAATAATGAGTATCAAAATAAAATATTAATGTGAGTTTACTTTAAAAAAAAATTCATTAAAAGTGACAAATATTTACAGGTGTTTATTGCTTTGTCTGCTATGATCTACTGACATTGCAAGGAAAGCTTTGCCTATAAGTAAAAAAAAATGTAAAAGAAACCAAAAAGGTTGGTAAAGGCTAATATAGGTTTGATTTGTGCATGAATACGTACAAATAAATGTACACGACCAATGAGTGCCTTTATACTTCCTTCTGATGGTCTAAACAGCATTTGCTCCACATCAGCACCATGTAGTGAGCGGTACATTTGTAGGGACAGAGTTAACCAATCCAGACTCAAGTTTAATTTGCCTACTGTGAAAATATGAACATGTCATAAGATATATAAAAGTATTTAAATTAAGATCAACAGAATATGTGGAGCTTGTGTATTAGAAAATGAAAGTTTCTCCTTGTATTAATTACCCCATGAGGCTGAAAAGATTAATGCAAGACAAATGAAACTCAAAGGGATACTATAGAAGGCATCAAAGTCAATTTTTTCCCGTTCCTCCTTCTAAAGTTTGTGCAACATTGTTGTTTCTAAATGCATAGCTTTCAAACTCTCCTCCTAGTTTTAAGTGAAAGCACAGCCATAGAATTCCTTGTAATTTTTGTTTACAACTAGCCAGATTTTATTACTAGGGCTAAAGGTGAAGTTTTACTTGGACTCTGTGAATTACATATGATTTATTTGCTGAGAAAATTTTCTACATTTGATAAGACATTGAAAAAAAAAGTGTAATTTATTTAAAGATTTAAAATTTATTTCTATAAGATTGAAAATGTTACTGTTGTAATTATGATTTGACTGTTGCCTCATGGGGTGTGGTGGCTAAGGGGTAAGTGCTTGGCTTCTGAACTCAGTTAAGTGAGAGGTCTCAGGGTTTGAATCTCTGCAAAGACTGGGATTTTGAATTAAGGTATTGTCAGGCCTTCCTGGAGTTAACCTAAATTCTAATGGGTACCTAAAATTAGTTGGGGAAACTAAAGGCGGAATGTGATTGTGCTGGCCAATTGACACACTAATTAACCATAAGTCATAGAAACAGATGACCTTAATATCATCTGCCCTATGCAAGGTCTAAAATGGTGCTTGCCTCATATTTTTTTCATACATTTTTATGTTTTGACAAGAAGAGAGATGTAACAGTAATGGGGGCAGACTGACCAGTGTGTGTTTGTGTGTATGTGCTGACAGCTGTGACCTACACTGGACAATGTGTAAGAATATCTAGTTATTGAAAGGTTGATTGAGCTATGTAATAAGAACATGTACATGGGTATCAAGTCTTGAAGTGACTATAAAAGGTTAAAATTACTGTGTAAGTTCCTTAAGAAGCTTTTCTTTGGTTGCAGTGTGACAGTCTGTTCAATTTTGTAACAATTTTAAAAATAAAGAACTTTTAGGGCTTACTGTTGTTTAATGTACCAAAATGCAAATTTAAGTCTTCACTTGACACAATATTGGTTACTTTAAATTACTTAATCCGTCCTCCTATCCCCATTCTTATCAGCTTTAGATTTTCATGTTTAAGGTCATATTTTATGCAATCTGGACTGTCAACTTGATGGTCCAGGGTTTGAATCCTGCCAGATTCCATCCCTACAATTCTTTGGGATGTTTGGGTTAGAATGTAATAATATTATAACAGCATAGTGTGAATGTGGAATGGTGCCAATGCGTGTTGAAAAGGGAATAAAGAGAAGGATTAAAAGCTGAGTAATGTAAACGAGCATGATTTTAGCCCTTATAATATACTTTTTATATAAATCTATTTGGTGTACGATTAAGAGTCTCATCGGCTCATAACAATAAGTTCTGTTGGAACATTGGAACATGTAAAACATAAAGAATTTGGTACGATGTAGATAACCAGTCTTTGTCCCTAACCTGGCACACCCACCCATGCCTGGCTCAGGATGCCTACACCATGAGATGTTTGAAATGAATCAATAACAGCCTTTTAAAAGATTGGTGAACACCACAAGACCACGAATTGTTGAAAAAAAAATCATACACTCAATGCTTTTTAAATCATTAGGAAATGGAAAAAATTAACAGGATCACCTGGGAAACTAATTTCTTTTTCTAGAATGTATCACCTGTGAAAGCAGTTTGTCCAATTTCAAAAGCATCACGTGGTCCAAGTGGAGGTCCTTTAAAACCCAAATAATTACCTTCAATCATATCAAGTGATTTCATGTTGTATACTTCCTTAAAAAAAAAAAAAAAAACAACATTGTAACAGCAAAAGCATATATGATAATGTACAACAATTAAAAATTGCAGTCTAGAACATCTTTTACAATCTTTTATATGGCAGAAGCACAGGGTTGCTAGGAACTTATATAAAAAGTAAACAGATGTTAAGAAGGCTTTTAGTGCAAAATGCAATTAAATGAAAAATAAAAAATAAACTGCAAGCTTCTAGAGATGAGTTAGCTTCTTTCAATAGTTTAAACTATTTTAATATTCACCTTACAGATATCTAAGCTAATCTAATTAATCTGATTTTCATTGCCCATCAGAGTGCAAAACTGCGTCAGACCTGCCACATTATGAGAGAAATTGTTCACAGGACTACAATGAACTTTGTTTCTCTATAGTAAATCTCATTTATGTTAGAGCCAGTGAAAATAAAGACTCAGCTAGAATTGATAAAAATATAGTTACTTATACAGCACAAATATAACTAATTAGCCTCTTTGGGTTGTACAAAGTCTGTTTAAGGTTAAATAAATTAAAATAAAAATTTAAGCTAAACATGCTTATAAAAATTGTCTTTCATGGGATTTAGTTTTTCTTAAAGACACTAATAGATTACTCAAAAGTGATATGCTTGTGAAAGAGAACAACAAATAATTTTACTAGGTTTGCATACCTTATAAATTTGCTTTTAATTGGTAGCCCCTCAAGAAACAAAAACATTTTTCTATTGAGATAGCACTCAAAAGCCTTTAAATCTACTTTCAGCTTTAGCTAATATAATTACCTGAAGCCGAAGCAGTGATAATCTGGCACCACGAATATCATTGGTGTCTGCCATCAATTGTCGAAATGAATTCTGCACACTTTGCCGAAATATTTCTTGAAGAAAAAACAAAATAAATCTGTTTAAGACCTCAATCTCAATCAGCCCTAAACCGACCAAAAATCTAAAACAATTTGCATTTATACATATAAGTGTATTTAAAATATAGTAAATACAAATGGACATCTCCCTTACTAAAAAGCCTCCCGTGTTTGATACTATTAATAGTGGATATGTGTATGTATTTTTATGAAAAAACTGCTTCCATAATTGATTTTAAAAATTTAATTTTTCACTTTCAGAAAAGAAAAAAGTAGCCATTGCATCAAAACTTTGAATGGTCTAAAACAGTGATGCTCAGCCTTATTTGGTCGGCAGGCCATTTTAATTTCAGACAACTGTGTCACAGGCCACATCACCAAAAAGGTTTAAAAAAGAAAAAAAAAACATTTTGTATCAGAAAACTGTGAATCTAGTACTTACATTCATGACACGTCTATCTTAAACCAACTTTTGCATTAACGGCTGCATAGATGAGACATCAAGTCGGAACACTGAATCTAGAATTCTAGATGTTTGTTCGTGACAAAATTTTGCTCAAAAAGTTTGTTTTCAATGCTTGTAATTATGGTGATCATCCTTAACACTGGTTTTCGGAGATTTAGAAAAAGTTTCAGAAAGTAACACGGAGTAGAAATCAGTTTCTGAATTACTTGATTTTTTTCTTCCTTGAATGTCTGGCTTTGTAAGTCAACAGTACCAGTTGTAGCTTTGTCTGGGCACTTGACACAATGACTTTTTGAAATGACTAACATTGTTCAATATGAACATTACCATCATCACATGGTCCAGACTGAACATCTTGTCACATAGAATTTGTTGATGAATAATTCAATGAAGCCACAGAGGCTCGGTTCCAACTTTGCTAATAACTCTTGTTACCAACCAAACTTCTGGAACTATAAGTGTCACTTCAACTATTTTCTCCCAAAGAAGATCTTCTGTGATAGTTGAAACTTCTTTGACAGGACTTTGCCAGTAATGGTCCCATCATTCTTTTTTACTAACTAACTTCTCTTAACATTAAAACTACTGATGTGGCCCGCGAGCCGTATTTTGGGCATCACTGGTCTAAAATATTATGATGTTGGATTTTTCACTATGTTTTTTAATTTACGAAATCTAAATGGTATGGATGGACAGACATTCCATACAAACTAATAGCTTCTTTTCCCCTTTTGGGAGCCACTAAAAAAGACTCTAGGCTAGCATATATAATCCTAAATAATGATAATATAAATAAATATAATAAATTAGAATTAGATCTATATAACTATAACAATATAAGGATTATAATAGTACTATAAAATTAGTATAATAGATATAGATTATTGTATAAAAAGAAAAGAAGTATGCACCATGAATTCCATGAAGTTTGAAAAAGCCATCCAATGAATGAGCCCAATGTGACACATGTGAGTGTGATGAAAATGTCAATACTGTCAAAGGCTTTCTCAAAATCAACAAAGGTCATGTACAGAGGAGATTGCCACTTGATAGATTGTTCTATGATAATACGTAGTGTAGCAATGTGGTCAGTGCATGATTTCTCCTTACAGAATCCAGCCTGTTCTGGTCTTAGTCTTTTGTCTAGAGCATCTTTCAGGCGTTCTAATATTATCCTAGTTAAGACCTTGCTAAGGGTTGACAGTAACATGATTCCTCGCCAGTTGTTGCATTGGGTAAGGTCACCTTTTTTGGGTAGTTTAATTAGATAACCCAGTTTCCAGATTTTTGGGACCTGTTCTAGTTCCCAAATCTTGCATAGCAGTGGGTGCAGCATTTCAGCTGATATTTGGGGTCTGCTTTTAGTGCCTCTACTGGTATACCATCTGATGGCCTTGATGATTTCCCCTTTAGTAGGAGGACCTGTGTTAACATCCATTTCTTCTGTTGCTGGGGGTATGTACGGAGTCGATTCAGGAGGATGTCGGTTCAAAATTTCTTGAAAGTGTTCTGCCCATCTTTCCTTCTGTCCAACATCACTGGTGTTGATCTTTCCTTGTTTGTCTTTCACTGGCTTGTTGGTGTTGGTATTTCTTCCTGCTAAGGTTCTTGTTATGTCATACAACCTTTTCATGTCTCTGCTGCCTTTTCTGCATCGACTGTCATTTCATGAAGGAAGCGTTTTTTGTCCTCTCTTGCATTCTTTCTTACAGACTTGTTTACTGCACAATACTGGGCTCTAAGGTTAGTTTTTTGTTCTTCATTCTGGCATTGGTTTATCTTTTCTTTAAGCTCTTTCCGTTCCTGGATTTTGCCCCATGTCTCGGCAGACAACCATTTCTTGTGTTGTTTTGTTTTCCTGCCTAGGACATCTGTACATGTGCTTTTCCATATCTCTTGGAGAGTGAGGCAGTGCTGCTCAAGGGTTTCATCTGTCACTAGTGCAGCAAGTACTTCAAATTTATTTTTAACCTCACAGTTAAAGAGTACCTTGTTTTCCTCGCTCTTCAAGTACTGGGTGTTGAATTTGTAGTGTGGTCTGTCTGTAAAATCCTTAAAGGATTTAAGTTTAATCCTTGCTGTCACTATTAGTAGATGATGGTCAGAAGCTACATCTGCTCCTCGTCTCACCCTAACATCGAGTAGACTTCTCCATTTTCGGGAGATTGCAAAATGGTCAATTTGGTTTTCCATTTTACCATCTGGGGAAATCCATGTTGTCTCGTGTATATTTTTGTGTGGAAAGATGGTTCCTCCTATGATGAGATCATTGAATGCGCAGAAATCAGCAAATAAGTCCCCATTTTCATTGCATGTGCCTGTGTCATGTTTACCCATGTAGAGCTCCTTTCCAGCATTGTTTGTACCTACTTTTGCGTTTAGGTCACCCATAATAAGCTTGATATCATTTTTAGGTGCTTTTTCTAGTATATATTGAAGATGGTTATAAAATTCTTCTTTCTCTTCTTCTGGTGCTGCATTTGTGGGTGCATAGCACTGGATAATGATTATTTTCCTTCCCTTTGCATTAAACCTGGCTGACAATAGTCTTGAGGAAACTGGCTCCCATCCCAACAAAGCCTTTGATGCCTCTCTTGACAGTAGAAGTGCTACTCGCTGTGTGTGATCATGATCTAGATCTTCATGTCCAGAATATATAATGCTTTCTCCAGTTGTCAGATTGTTTAGACCACTTCCATTCCATCGTGTTTCACTGAGGCCTAGAACCTTGATTTTGTACTTTCTCGTTTCGTTTGCCACTTTGTTTATTCTGCCACTATCATATAAAGTTTTGATGTTCCAGGTCCCTATCCTGGTTGAGGTCTTGGTCATCAGAAGGTTTGTCGGTGTGCTAGTTTCCAGACGGCTTTCACTAGTACACGTCATAAACTCTTCCATAGAGGAACCTTCCTGGCCAAGTTCTAATTGGTTTGGTGTTTCCGGTTTCTGTAGCAATAGTTTAGTCATGTGAGGTTGCTAGCCTTACTATCACCCCTCCTAGGACCGGCAAGATAGCCCTATAGCCTATAGGCTATAGTAAGGTGTACCCAGGAGGAGGAGTTGTCTAAGTCTAAGACTAGTCTAAAGTCAAAGTCTAATACTAATAAGTCGACTGTCACTAAGACTAAGACGTCTAAGTCTTAGATAGACGACTAAGTTCAGTCACTTCAGTAAGTCTTCTTTCGATTTTTTTAAAAGAAAAACAAAGTCCCATATTCTGAATATGATATTCAAGATATTGAATTATTGACTCTCTTGACTCTTATTATAATTATACTACTAATAGTAATAGAATATCGCATGAATGTCAGACTGATGATTGCAAACTTAACCCCATAACTAGACGTCTATAGTCTATTAGGTGTGAAGATCTAGATCTAGAATAATCTAGATCTATAGATCTAGATCAGGATCTATATAGATCTAGTTATCTAGTATTAAGTCTTATTTTACGGTTTTGTTTTGTTTACGTTTTTGACGAAAAGTGAAAGTAGGGGAATTAGCGCATGCGCCAGAGTTTAAGAAATGTAGAGTCCAGTTTTTTTTTTAATTCGACTTACTTTATGTCTATGTTCGACTTATTATAAAACTTTAGGTGAACAAATGTCATAAGAAGTCTAGTAAACTTTTTTTAAAAAGCCAAATAAAATTTCAAACATTACTTTTAAAAAAGCTTATACTAGGTGTAGTTGCATCATTTTTTTAGGACCAGTGATATAGTTAATTTTATAATAGATCCAGACTAGATCTTCCTAGTGCCATTAGCTATAAATAAATAGGCCTAATATATAGGCCTCCACTGCAATGAGCTTATACTTCTTTTTTCTGCCTCGACAGAGAACAACATCGGACAGATAAGACTATTTTGTGTTAATTGTTTGTTATTTTTTGTTTGTTTTGTAGCTGATGAAGGCCTCGTGGCTGGCAAAAGTCCTTTATGTTAATTACTTGGTCCGACATGGTTACATATATGCATGTTTTCCGTATTTTCTATACAGTCGTTTACCCCTGCAGCAGTAAATCTTTGTTGTTGTTTTTTTTTTTTCGAGTCTTTGCAATAGCTACCAGTTGTGTGGCAATCGCTTTGGACTGTCGCCTCGATGGTTCCGGGTTCCAACCCTACCCGCTTGTAGGCCTATACCCCGTCTTTCTGCTGGAGATTTGGGCTTGGATGTAGCCTAATAATATTAATCTTCCGAAACATGTTAAACATACAACAAATAGTACTCAGCATCAAAATTTAAACAACTAAATCTGGCTATACACAAAGAACTGTTAATAATAATTCCGTTTCCAAACAATAAAAAAAAAAAATAGAAAGTATATAGCCTAAGTCAAGTTTTCAAAGTTATTTTTTAAAGTTGCCTTATCGGACCTTGTGGTCTATTGGGCAGACGATGTAAAGGTCATCTGTTTTTATGACCTAATGTTATAACAAGGGTGTCATGTGGTCAGCACAACGACCAATCGCCTTTACTTTTCCCCAACTAATATCATTATAGCTGGGTGTGACCCGAAGATCCTGAAATTAAAAATCCAAGTCTTTATCAAGATTCACAACTGGGAACCCGAGTTCGGAAGCCAAGCGCTTTAGGCCTACCGCTCAGCCACCGCGCCTCTAATAGTGTTAGACCTACAACAATAATGCCAAAAGCATACTATAGCATTTCAGACATCTTTAATAATTTACTTTAGCCATTTTTTTTTAAATTGTAAAACAGTTATGTCAGCTATTACTATCTCCCTGTTAACTCTACTTACCATAGTTTTCCCCCAATAAATTCTTATAGTCTGTAGCAAATTTCTTAATGACGTGATACACAGCATTGGGGTGTTTTAAATGTTCGTGAATGTCTGAAACACTTCTGTGTCTTACATCTCGCAGACGATCAGAATAAAAACTGAAAAAAAAAGACAATAGGCCTAGCTTCAATCGGACTAAACACAAAAGATAGCGTCGACTATATATTATTTAGTTTGATAATTAACTATTACTAACTAAACTAATGCAAACTTGATTGTTTGGTCATATCACGAGACCCCAGTGATGGCAAAGACTTTCTGAAGGAAAGTGCCAGGGGAAAAAAAAGGAAGAGGCAGACAGAGAACGCGATGGAAAGACATCAAAGAATGACGAGCCTGATGCTATTCGAATCAAGGCAAAAGTCAGAGAGATGAAGAAAGATGGTCGATAGTGTGACGCTTCACCAGTCCAACATACGAATAAGAGATAAGTGAACATTGCAAGACACCTGCAGTCAGAGAATAATTATTTAAATTTCAATAAAAAAATTAATGTATTTTACAAATAGCCTACAAATGTAAAAATATTATAATATTTTAATTAGAATGTAAGAACTTTACTGAGTCTTACAGCCTCTACAAGACGTTGTTTGTTTTTTAGGACAATAAAAGCGTTTGATGCTTCTGCTGGCAGCATGACATCTTAGTGAATGGTGGGCTACTAAAACGTATGCAATTAACACTGTCTGTTTCTTAGGTCTCTAAGCTTCTAAGAGATTATTTTAGGACTTTAGACTGATCTTCATGTTTTACAACTGAGGTCCTTATATATGTTGAAACTCTACCAATATTGATGTACAGATCGATGTCACTAAATCTAATGACAAGGCGCCCTCTACAAACCTGTACTTCCTCATACAAAGCCACTAACACACAGCACACAGACTAGTTGCATTTTACACCGTGCTTTCATTATGGCAAATGATAAAAACATAATCGCTTTCTATTCAATTTGTCTGATTTGATCAACTTTAGAAAACAGAAATTTGAAGTGTTGTTTTATAACACTAAATTTTATAGCAGTTGTGAGACTCATGCAGTGGTTCTAAAGCATGTTACTCACAAATTCATTCACAACATTGCAGGGCGGGCAGACAACTTTGGAGGGATAGCATGCTGACTCTGATCTACCCCCCCACACACACACACATATATATATAGCTCCACCTTCGTGTACGAAGATGAGCACATTTCTCATTTCCTATGGACTCGAAGATGGCTGTGAAATCCAATCCTCGCTTTGAAAAGCCGGCCGCATACGTGGCATGGGTGAGTTTTGTCAGTTGCAGATAGGCCTGCTTTTTCTCTCTACTTTCTGTTGGTTCGGCGCTCTATCGCACTGGCCACTCTACTTTCTTCAAATCTTGAGATTCCGAGGCTCACAAATTCTCGCCATGCGGAGCGATCTAGAGCTAGTGCTTCCCAGCCATGAATGTCGATACCGCATTCCTTGGGGGAGCTCTTGATGGTGTCTTTGTAGCGCTTGTATTGGCCGCCTTGGGAGCGCTTTCCTGTACATAAATCTCCATACAGAAGTCGTTTGGGAAGGCGATTTTCTGGCATGCGGACTACATGTCCCTGTGCATGTTGGACAGCTTTAAAATTTCTGTGTCTGGTATGTGGTCAGACCAACGCACCTTATGGATACTCCTTAGACAGCGTAGATGGAAGGAGTTTAGCTTTTTGGTGTGGCGGGAGTATAGGGTCCATGACTCTGATGCATATAGGAGTGACGGGAGAACTACAGCACTGTAGACTTTCAGTTTTGTGGTTAAGCTGAGTCCTCTCCGTTGCCACACTTGTTCTTGAAGTCTGCCAAAAACAGCACTGGCACGAGCAATGCGGAAGTCAACCTCATCATCTAGGTTGGCGCTTGCTGATATGGTGCTTCCCAGATAGACAAATTTTTTGACATTTGCTAGTTTCTGACCATCTGTGAGGATGTCTGGTTCTGTGACAGCTTTATTTGGAGGAGGTTGATGCAGCTCTTCTGTCTTTTTAACATTAATGGTGAGTCCAAAATTTGTGCAGGCATTAACGAAGAGGGACAGGCTCTTTTGAAGGTCTTCTTCGTTTGCAGCGTTTAGGGCACAGTCATCTGCAAATAGCAGGTCTCTGATGCAGTCGAGGTTTACCTTGGTCTTTGCCTTGAGTCTCTGAGCATTAAATAAGCTTGCATCGGTGCGATACCGTATGTCAACTCCAAAACTTTCTCTGCAGAAGGCATCTTTCAGCATGGCGGTGAACATTAAGCTGAAAAGTGTTGGAGCTAGCACACAGCCCTACTTCACGCCATTTGAGACAGGAAAAGGCTTGGAGTACACACACACATACGCTTCCACAAACACAGCATTATGTCTTAGTTCCTAACGCCTGTTCAGTTTTTTTTCCTTGTCACAATTTTTTTTTAAAATCAAGAACCTTTCCTTTAGACGCCTTATTCATGTATCCTCTGTTAACAGCTTTAAAAAAAAAATTATTTTCTTATACAAACGTAGCAGCCGCTATTATGAACTCGCCCAGTTTATCGGGTTAAACGGCACTCCTTCAGTCGTAGAACGACTGTAACGTAGGCATGGTTCATCTCGATCGCATGCCATCTACTAGTTTAAATGAGTTGGTGTAACAGAGGTGACCCCGTAGCGCTTTAAAGCGCTATAAATATAAACTCAGGCGCCATTTCTCCCTTACTGGCATGGAGACCAAGTAACTCCAGCAGATGGCCTTTAAAAGAGGGAGAGCTATCACAAAGGCAGCGTGAAAACCCAAACCCTTGTTGAAGACAGGCGCAGAAAACGAGAAAACGTAAATAGACCACTACTTTTTTCTGAATCAGATGCTCTGCTAGAGAAAGTATGCATGTCGCAACTCGGTTTGAGTAGTCATGTGAAACGCTGCATTTATCCTTAATCTTCGGAATAGCAGACATTACCATTATTAGCTTTGCAACCCTTTTTTTGGTGATATCCGTTAAACTTTGTGTACTATGTAGGCTACATAGATTCTAGTAGACGTACTTACTTGTAAAATAGTTTCAAACGATCGTATTGATAGTCTATGTAACGTTTCAACTCTTTGAGAAGCTCTTCCTCTTCTAGAATCATGCGTTCTATCTTGACTGTTGACGTAAAAACCTCCGAGCTTGACAGTTGTAACAAAGTCAGAATGCTTGAAACAAAAATAAAATACCGACTTCCTAAGGCCATGTTAAATCCTGCCGCTTAAGATGCTTGAAGACTAGAACAACTGGAAATAAAAATATTAGTCCGAGGTTCAATAATTATTTCTACATTTTTGCTTAGTGAACAGGTTATAAAATTTTAACAAGATGCACTGTTTTTAATACCTAGTTAACTCTTCATGTGTGGGTGAAAATGGCCTCAAAAACGGCTCCAACGATTCTCCTAGAAATTCAACAGTTTATTTATACCTTTGGGAAAACAATTACTAGCTAATTGACACCACTCGGAAAACACTGGTATATTCCTATTCTGTGATCATTGTGGTCTTGTGTTTACTGTAGGGCCTCACACAGGTTTCAAAACATTTTTTTTTAAAGAAAAGAAATAGTGAAAATGTGCCCAATGTTATTGTTGGAGTACACTAGCCTACATCTTCAATAAAATGGCGTATACTTTTATTTGTTCGCTGTTCATTTTTTATTTTTCTGTTTCATTTTGGGTCACTAAATTCACTTCGCCTAGGGCCTCTAATTATCTCAATTATCTAAGGCCAGCCCTGATTGTTATCTGTATGCACTGTATTCATTGTGAGCTGTGTGCACCGTATTCATTGTGGGCTGTGTACAATGTGTTCATTGTGGGCTGTGTTAATTGTGGGCTGTATGCACTGTGTTCATTGTGGGCTGTATGCACTGTGTTCATTGTGGGCTGGGTGCCAGTATTCATCCCAATGCCTTGCAGTTATTATCGTATCTTATATAGCACAGACGCTACGTAAAAAAAATGATGATTACGTCCTTCTCCTGTTCCTAGGTTAACCTAGTCATGCATGTTAACCAATGACTTAAATTCTGTCATTGGTTTTCCTGGCTGGCTTAGGCAACCCATTCCATGCTCTAATAGCACTAGGGAAGAAGAAGCATTTGTGCAAAGTTAACCTAGTATATGAAACGAAGAATGTGACTTTATCTTAGAGTCTTTCTGGGTATTTCTTTTGTATTTAAGGATTATGGTTCAGTGTTTTATTATGTATAATTACTACGTCTTCTATACTGAAGGCTTTTAGTTGATCTTGGTATCAATTCTATATTATAATGCTGCTAGTTTCCTATATGTTTTCAGTCCTACATGAAAGTCTAATACTTCCTTTATATTGAAATTATTTTGTGACACAGAAGAGTTTAGAAAATTTAATTCTGCAGAGCTCAAAAGTGAACAGAAATGATCAACACTTTCTTTATTTTGTACACCAGATACACCAAAAAGCTTGCTATTATATGATGTGTTTTTGTTTGTTTGCCATAGTGGAAATCTTAAATATATGAATATTAATCTTGATGTAAGTAAATTAGTGGTTTTTGTGTATTTGGTGGGAGTGTGATGTTGTTGTGTGCATGTGTTAGAGAGAGAGAGAGAGAGAGAGAGAGAGAAAATCTGATCAAGACAGATGAGCAATAAAGTCTGTTACGTGATATGACCTGGGGGCTAACGAGTTGGCTTTATTGTTGCGCGTGATTAATGTCTTAATGTTGCAGTGTCTCAGTCTGACGAGACATTATAATCTTAAAATAGACTTTTATAGTCTCACTAAATATAGCCTATATATATATTTAGGGGGGCGCGGTGGCTAGGTGGTTAAGCGCTCGACTTCCAAACCAGGTTTCCTGGGTTTCAAATCTAGGTGAAGACTGGGATTTTGAATTTCGGGATACCACCTAACTCTAATGGGTACGTGACTTAAATTTAGTTTGGGAAAGTAAAGGTGGCTGTCGTTGTGCTTGCCACATGACACCCTGCTCGTTAAAAGTTGGCCACAGAAACAGATGACCTTAACATCATCTGCCCCATAGATCGCAAGGTCTGAAAGGGAAAGTTTTCTCTTCACTTACTATATATATATATATATATATTAGGGGTGTACCGGATAGTACTTTTTGATATCCGGCCGGAGCCGGATATGGCCGGATAATAAAATTTGATATTCGGCCGGAGCCGGAGCCGGAGCCGAATACCTAAGTATTTTATAAATAACTTGTATTGCTGAACATTTTACGAAACTGTTATATAACATACCTATATTTGTTGGTATTATTTTTTTCCTTTTATATACCTTATTGTTTTAAACTCTATTACTGATTGATTTATTAAAGATTAATAGTATTTATAAACAGAAATTAATCTGTGTAGCATCATCATGAATAGCATGAGCGTGTCTGTGTGTATGTACGAAGCCACCAACCATATAAGATATGTGTTGGAGGGTCACTGTAAAATATGTTTTATGTATATATTTTACTAGTTACTAATGTAAATCTCTCATCTGGCTTGTATGGTGCTTGAATGTATGTGTTCAAGAATTTCGACCAACAATCGGTCATCAGACTTGTATTTTTAAGTCCAAAGACTGTTTCTGGTACTGGCTTCAAGAACTTAATACTGATAGCTGTTAATTAATAGTTGGAATCTGAAGCGTAGTAGGTCATATATTTATTAATCCGTTTGCGGCAAAAGATATTTTATTAACAGCAGGAACATCCATTACACCTACATTATTGATGTTTAGATCTACTGATATATAGATCAAAGAGCATTATGAAACCAAATATAGACGAAAACTCATCCACGCCCTACCTAACAAAAAAAGAAACAAATGGATTTTGTGTTCGATTGATTGTAACAACCTGGTCAGATAGACGTAGTGAACCTACACATGTTGTCCTAGTGTAGTGTGAATAGATGATTGTGTTGACCTTCACCCATTTTTTTTCCTTTGGGCATACGCAATAGTGTTTAGTGTGCAGGCAAAAAAAAAAAAAAGATAACACATTGGCATGGTCAGTCAAGCTAATAGATAGGCTAAATTATCCGTACACTAGTTACAGAGGTCAAGTGTTTCTTAACATTCCAGCATACTATGGTGCTTTAGATCAATTTATTTTCTGCGATCAATTTATTTTCTGTGATGTTAAATTTTACTGTAAGGTTTTCCTTTAGGCCCTATATATTAAGTCAATAGCATTAAGCAATGAAATTTCTTTCTAAAAGTTTTAAGACTAGGAAAAAAACTACATACACCCATACAAGTACTCTCCAAATAAACAAACTTAGTGTCCTCATCTGTTGACATATAGACAATGTCAATATGTCTTAACAATTTGCGTTAATCCATTCTGGCTTAAGTATGGTCAATGTCTATCAATACATTGTCATGGGTTAAACAAATAAGAAGGGTGTTGAGTCTCTTGAGCCCTCCCTTAAAGATACCACTGGTAAGTGTCTGTTTGGCTTGTAGTCCAGCCTCCTAATTGAGACTTAACTCAAAGTAAACAAACTTATTACCCGGCCAATGGTATAAAAGGTGTGGCTTGTGGTCCTTTGACCCTTTGATTGACAACCTATCTCATATTATTAACCTTATAGAGAGATGGCTTGTAGTCCCGCCCCCTAATAAAAATTCTTCTCCAAGTAAACAAACTAAATTAGTTCCCTCTTAAGATAGACCTCTAGACAGTGTCAACACGTTGACATCTGGCTTAATGTGGTCAGCTGCCTATTTGTAATCTCAATGTTATGGACTAAACAAACAAAAGGAGGTGGGGGTTGCTCATCTCTACCTCTGTAGATATACCCGCACATCTAGACAGATTATCAGCGTGACGTAGTTAATGAATATTACATGTTTACTAGAACACCCAAAGGTCAAAACAGGCTTTTAAAATGTGCCAGACATCGCTGCTATGTGATCTTACAATGTACAGTTTTATTTCTATTTAGATTAACACGCCTTGTCTGTGTACTAAATAAGATTTGGTGCATAGCCATTGTTTATTGTTTTAAAAAACAAATTCTTTTAATTGAAACAAAAAAAAGTAAATGTATTTCAGAACTGACATTATTTAATCATGTCCACTTTGTGAATATTTGTATATTTTTATCAACATGGAGATTTAGTTTAAACTTCTTGTTGGACATCGTTTATCAGCGTCGACACCCTTATATTGTTTGTCTTTCGCCTGTGTTGTTTCGATATTTAAGTGTTACCTCCGTATGGCGTATCTGGAAAAGACTTAGCGCGCGGAGGCGCCTAACAATATTAACAGAAATACAGGTACTACGCTGTAGTTTTTACTATCCGGTTTACTATCCGG
>JADKLZ010081101.1:24160329-24192420 GCA_021533235.1 Biomphalaria straminea
TCTGTAGACCTGATTTCCACTTTTTACATTTTATGATCTAGGCTTAGAATGTTTCGAAACTATTGTTCCTGGTTTCCACTTTGAATTAAGTTGCATTCTGACTGCCGTTCCGTCTTGTAGTGTATTATGACTCTTAACACCTTTCCTCTTGTCATAATAATGTTTCTGAGACTGTTTCTCTGAGTCAAAGTGTTTCTTCACCACCTTAAGATCTGGTGTCTTAGGGGTGAGTATTTCCTATTTCCTCGCTCGAAGGTAACAGATTTCTTGGTCGGCGCCCCATGAGTAATTTTTTTTTGTGCTGGCGACAAATTAATATTGGTCAGTGGAGTAGTTCTGTAGTCTAACAGCGACAGAAATTTGTCTTCGCTTTTCTTCCACAGTGTCTTCACTGTCTGAATAGCTCTTTCAGCTTCGCCATTTGAACTCTGAAAATGAGGACTCGACATTTCATGCTCTATTCCGTATGATTTACAGAAATTTAGGAATTCTCTAGAAGAGAACTGTGGTCCGCTATCTGATCTTAGTCTTCTAGGTATCCCATGGCATGCGAATATACTCTTCATTGCTTCGATGATTTCTGATGTAGTTTCCTGTGACAGTTCTTTAACATCAATAAACTTTGAGAAGTAGTCAACTAGAAGTACATACTTTTTCCCATCAAAGTTAAACAGATCACATCCAACCATGCTGTATGGAAGGTCTGGTGTCTTTGTAGGCATTAGTGGTTCTGACACATTTTGATTCTGATGTTCAGCACACCTGCTACAATCCCTAACTGTCACTTCAATGTCTGCATTCATGCCTGGCCAATACATGATTTCTCTGCATGTATTTACGTAAGCTTGGAGGCATGACAATTCTCAGACCTTTGTATATGATACCATCCGAAGTTGATAACTGGTCTCTTGAATCACAATATGGCCTGACCTCAATTGGAGTATCCCTTCTTGTGTCTGGCCAACCAGTCATTATTACTTCACGAAGCATTGATAGTTCCTTGCTTGTACATTCTTGAATTTCACTGTATTTTGAATCACTTACAGAAATATGCACTGAATCATCTGTACATTCACATGTCTGCGTATCAGTTCGTTGTAGTAGCTCTAAGCATTCTGCAGTGTCATCACTCAAAATGTTCTCTTGGCAAATGTCTACTACCTCAAACCTTGCTTTCACTTCTTGAGCATTATTCTTCAAAGGTAGCACCACTGCTCCTAAAGTCTTAATAACATGATTAGTGTAAGACTTGAGTGACTTTGCTGAATATGCAAGTTTTACTTTGAGCTTTTCAAACTCTGACTTGACAAGTATGTTACATCTTGCAACAGTGTCGATTCTGAAAACTAATGTCTTTCCATGTACGACCAGTTTTACAGTCCACCTGTCTTCAATGACACTGATGTTCTCAACTTTACCCTTCTTAGACTGGCTACTTGCAGTGCTAATAGGTACAATATTTTCATCACTGTGGCTGTCATCTTCTACTAGATTAACCGTCTTTTCCTGCACATTTGATACCAGAGGTTCTTCTTTTTGCAGAAATTGCATGTGGTTCCCACTGCTGGACATTTTCCCTTTTCGTGGTTCTTGCCGCATTTACTACAAAATTTATATGAGTTGTCTTTAACATTGGATTTCTGCCTCAGTACATTGTTTGACTGTCTCTTGATTGATAGAACTTCTTGACCCCTAAACATTTTCACTTGGCTTTGCGATATCTCGTATTGTTGTCCTATTTCTATAGCCTTGCTAAGGGTCAACTTCTGTCCCTGATCAAGTAGTCTTAATTGTACCTTTTCGTGTATGGCCCCACTAATGATCAAATCAATAAGCATATCATCTGGGTTGTCATACTCACATTCCATAATGAGAAGCTTTAGGTCTTTAACAAAGTTATCAAAACTTTCGTCTTCTTCCTGCTTTCTCTGATGTGTTCTAAATCTAGACACTCTTTTATTTTGTCTTGGTCTTATGTAGTCTTCTATTTTCTTTAATAGCAATTGCGGATCTCCCTCTACACTATCAGTAATATTTAGAGTTTTGTAAACTTCACGGCCTTGTTGACCTATCCACATTCCCAGCCATCCGGCTTTTTGTTTACTATCGGCACCAGCTAACGGTCCTTTGAAACAAAAGCTCATACCTGCTGTTGGAATCTTAAAAACTCTTGATACAGATCTTTAGTATTCCAATTCAAGATTGGTTGCTTAAAATAAAAAGAAGCCATTATTAGATTACTAAAAACCTTTGTCTGGACAGCTTTTTAAGCTTACTACTGACACCATGTAGAATATTTGTTTACGCGATATTAAGAATAGAGTTGCACTCATGTAACAATGCTTTAGAAAAACAAATTTTTAATGTTAATTTGATTAAATGGACTATAATTAGTATGTTCATGTGCTAAAGCATAAAACTATCTTTGCGAAGAGAAGTTCTATAATCTTAGAGTCGAATTCGAGTTTTACATCTAGACAGGGCCGGTCCTAGCGATTGCGGGGCCCTATGCGAAACGGATTGCGCGGGGCCTATTATGGGTAGGGATAAGGATAATACATGGAAATTAAGATTTTGTATTAAAAATAAATTCGTCTTTGCATTTTATACATTCTTTAAATTGGAGTGTTCACAATTCTGGTAAAGCAATCTATCCTGTAAGTTGTTGTACGAGCCCAGGTTTGGTTTGCAATGCACTTTAGAGAAATGTCAACCTAATTTTTTTCGGAAAATTCTCCAAAGTAATGTAAGGAGGACCTTAGGGCCTTTTTTAAATATATAGTAAATACAAGATCTTTCCATCTTATTCTACCCACATGGCAGGCTCATCCAGATTTCTCAATAAATCGACATTTAGCTCATTATCTATAACTACATGTTGATCAGTTGTGACATTTTTTGTCTTCTACTCTTACGACATTCATCACTGCAGTTTTTGCATTCTTCACAGAAACTGTTTCAGCTGTCTCACTAAAAGTGATTATGTTCTCATTTTCGGGTTTTGATCGTCTTAAAAACGTATGTAAGGCGCCCATCTGGTTCTTAGCTGAAGCTTCATTGGCTTTCTCTTCTTTTTCTTTTCCCAGCAGATAGGGCCTACATATTTTCTACCAACATCCTTTAACCTTTTTGGTCATTTTCTATTACATCTTTCACCAAAAAACCTGCTAAATAGGCAATCATCTCGATCTAGTAGACCTCTATCGTTCTAGTATAGTCTAATAGTGACTGATATTTATATCAAATCTGTCTAGATTTAGATCAAATTCAAAAAAAAAAAAATATATACCGCTTTTGATTGTTTTATGAGACTGAGATAGATTTTGATCTACTTTTATATGCCAGTGAGTATTAATGTAAATAAAGTATTGGAACTTTCGGTTTCGGTTTCAATTCGCCCTACTATTATATTTTTATTTAAATTTGAAAGCTGAGAAGGCTTTTTTTTTGTGTTTTCCGCATAACAAGTTTGTTTAGTTTTCGGGATATTTTAATAATAATTTCCACGACTTTTTCGTATATTTTGCATCATTATGCAATTACACATATTCTTAGCGCGGGGCCTATGAAAGCGCGGGGCCCACTGCGGCCGCATAGGTTGCAGTGGCTTAAGACCGGCCCTGCATCTAGATATAGATCTAGGAATAGAGAGATGAGTTACCTTTCGTAATCATGTCTAATGAACAAATATGCGTAATTAAAGTACTTGTAAAGTGAAACCTGAGAGTATACTCTATCTGTGTACTGTTGTTCTAGTTTTAATAGTCTTACGACACAATAATCTGGAAATACCTTTAATTTTATGACAAAAATTGAGAAGAAGAGAATTATATAAACACCACTTTCATTCACAAAATAGTACGGATTGGGATGCACCAATTTCCATTCACACCGCGTGCTGCGCCATGGGATCTTCCCAATTACTTGTTGCTTGAACTTTACTTGTTGCTCGTTTGAACTTGCCTTTTGAGAAATATATATATAGATAGATAGATAGATTCGACCAGGGGCATACTGGGTGTCAAAAATGGCCCGGGCATTTCTACACAATCGACAGGCCCATAAATCGCATATATTATATAATGGTCATCCAATTCAAGGCCTACTTGTCTTCAAAATCATTCTGTTTAGTTTGAGCATCGCTAACGGTACACATACAGTAAGATCTATATTTTTGATGGGAAGTATAGGCCTTATGTTCTTTTTAATTGCTAAGTGTGTAGCCCCTAAAAGGATGACTCCTACTAGATCTAGTAACACTGTCTACGGATGTAGGCCATTACATAATTTCAGAAAATTAGTTACATTACACTGTTTGCACGCTGGACTGTCGTATCGATTTACCAATGGTCCCGGGTTCAAGCCCTGTCCGCTCCCATCCCTCGTCGTCCTGCGGGAGGTTTGGACTAGGAAATAACTATCTTCAACTCTGAAGGAATTTCCGAAACATGTAAAACAAACGAACAGAGATTTTTTATACACGACGCATAGAGGGCCCTTTTATAAGAGAATATTTTTAAATCTTTAACAATTTAATACATAGTGGCATCAATGTGGCCCTTCGGTGGGCATTAGCCCGAATGCCCATATAGCCAGTCCGCCCCTGGATTCGACCAACTAGATCGAAATTTACTTTAAAAAAATAAACCCAAAGTGTCAAACAGGAAACTAGAATTAGATTTTAAAAAACTATGTAGGTCAAAGATAAAATGTGTCCGTGGCGCCCGATGGATTCTTGATTCTTCCTTAACATTCTATTTTCACATCCATTATATTTAGACTATATACTCTATTTATATAGATCTATGACTCCTGTCTACTGTAGGCCTATATATATATATATATATATATATATATATATATATATATATATATATATATATTTTTAAAGTAGATATTTACCCATGCGTTTCACTCTTCTTTATTAAACTGTCACGAGAAAGGTTGACAAATTCAACAGCATTCTTCTTTTCAGGACACATTTCTTCCATAATTGCTAGCAAGCACTTTTTTATGCATTCACCGTCGGAAAATGGCAACATGTCCTTACTTACAATGTGAATAACTCTGTAGGTAATCTTACAGCCGATTCAAGTTCTTATAGGCCTATCTTTTTGGTAAATATTCTCATCAAACCAAGAATGCCACCTTATTTATTTATGTGTTTGGTTTCATAAAGCTTTTTTAAAATGTTTGTTCTTTAAAAAGAGTCACTATATCATTGTAAAACAAATATGTTGGCTTTTTGCTGGTACCAATCCATTACCCTAACATAGGACAAAATTATGTTTTAAAATTATTTTTGTGGAGAGGGGATTTTTCTACACTTTGTGCCTACGTTTCGGCGGACCGCTTGAATGTGAGGGCCGGATGTGGCCCGTATTTTGGGCAACATTAATTTAGGTAATTCTATTAATTGAAAGCTGGGATGTTTAATTTCGAGATCTTTGACGTCTCTAATGGCTACTTGGCATTAGTTGAGGAAAAGTAAAGGCGGTTGGTCGTTGTGTTGTGCTAGCTACATAACATCATTGTTAACCGTGGGCCACAGAAACAGATAATCTTTACATCATCTGCCTATAGATCGCAAGCTCTGAAAGGGGAAAGTATTCCACTGAGTGACACTGACAACCAATAACTTGTTCAGAAAAAAAAAGGTTTTTAATTCAGTTCTTGTTAATTCTTACAATTCCCAGAGAAAAAAAATTCTTACCAGTGTGTGACGTCGTCCTATCAAACAAACTGTTTTTTTTTTAAAGAAAGCAACAGCCCGTGAATGTACTCCAGAGAGATGTCTTTACCTGACCCATTAATCTCTAGACAATGACAGAACACAGACCGCGTTGTATTCAACTTACGTGTCTACCTTTCGTCTTCCCTCCCCCCAAACTGTTGTGGCTCAATGCATGAATCATTATGAACTTACTAGCTCATTATAGGAATGGAAGGAAAGTTGATTAAAATACTATTCTCACTATGGTAGATGTTCTGTATAGATGAGCTTATATAGCCACAGTTATTGTTATAGGATCAAACTTTTACACGCACACACAAATGATCGAAGTTCCAATTTGTTCAAATCCTTGAAATAAAAAAAAAACAAAAAACTGCAAACTTTGAGATCTATGTTAACAGCAGGGGGGGGGGTAAGATGTGAAATTGTGTGTGTGTTTGTTTTGTGTAAACCATTGTTGCTGTATATAAATATTAATGCTATACTCCTTTGTTGAGTGGTACTTTAAATATACTTGTAGGCCTACATTGTTAAGGTTCTGTGAGCTTCCTACTCCTAGCACAACGTTCCTATAGTACGAACTACCCCAAGAGTTCGTTACAATCTAGCACTAGATAAAAATCCAGTTCTTAAACAGTCTCTCAAGTAAAAGAAGTGATTGCAGTACATGCAGAGAATCCGAGCAGTAATTCCAGTAGGCTACACACCATCATACCGAGACTCCAGTAACTCTTATTATAAACGTTACTTCAAAAAAAAAAAAAAAGGAAATCATTACGCATTTCATGTGTCAATCTAGTCAAGCATGGTAATCAATAACTTAAACTTAGCTAATTCTCTGGTTTTCCTGGCTGAGTCAGGCAACCCATTCAATTCTCTAATGCAGTGGCGTAAAGCGGGTGGTGCGGGCAGCACGGGGAATCAAGTGATGAGGGGCATCAAACTGAGCACAAAATTTATCAGTAAAAACTGCACACATTGTACATATATGAACAAACATTAACTACTGTATTTGATTAAAAAAATATTTATTTTGCCACTCTGTTAATATTATGGGCGCTGTTCAAGATTGATAAGTCTGGTTGGCGCTCATAGTGCTAGCTCAGATGGAGAAATTGTCTTCTCTTGTTTATATGGTTGACGGCAGTGATGAAAGGGTCTTAAAGGGAAACAATCTGATAAAGGAAAGAATCTTCAATATCATTCATTTTCTCTCAAAGCAGAATCTGACCCTCAATGAGCATCACGAACGAGTTGAAGATGAATTGTAAAGACAAAACATCTTAAATAGGTGCCATTCAGTCCTAATTTTCTCACCTATTTTGGACTCTTGGCCCCTGAATTATCTGAAGTAAACGACGGGTAAGTCTACCTTCAAAAACAATTATCATCAATTCGATATTGCACACTTATATGGAAAACATTAAAAACATCGATAACAACTGGTCGGAAGGACAACGCTGAAGCCATTCAAGGAAATTATGTGCTCTGATCTGAGGATTAGTGTAGAATATCAAAGACGTAATAGCCACAGAAGTCAAGCGAAAAAGGGGAAGATTCTGTTTAAAAATAGAAGAAAGAGCTGCGGGCTGAGATTTATTCTTCCTTGGACGTGATAGTTTAAGAAATAATCACCCAATATAAGATAAGATAAGATAATTTTATTGATCCAATCTAATGGAAATTCAGTTTGATTACAACTTGACAACGTCAGCGTAACTACTATACAAAATGTTAATGAAAAATTCGAACAACATTCACATACAAACACACATGCACTTTCACAACCAGCGCTTTATGAATTTGACTTCTATGTGCTTCTCGATGACAGCTGATCTCGTAACACTCTGATCGAAAGTGGGACAAAGGAGTTTTTAAATCTTTCAGTTTTAGTCTTGATGGAAAGGAGACGACCACTTCGTTCAGATCTTATGTAACAGTGGTTTAATGGGTGAAGGTTGTCTTTAAGAATCGTGAGTGATTTGGAAATGCATCTTTCTTGGAAAAGCTCTTCAAGAGATGGTAGCTGTACTTGAGTAATATACGATGCTTTTTTTAATTAGTCTATTTATTCTAAGTCTTTGTGCCAGTGAAGTATTACCGTACCAGCTGGTGATGGCAAAGTTAATAAGACTGCTGATGGTTGCAGTGTAGAAGAGTTTGATTATTGCTTTGTCTATGTCAAATTTCCTTAGCTTTCTGAGAAAGAAGAGTCGCTGGTTAATTTTCGTGTATAGATTTTGACAGTGTTCACTCTATTTCAGTTTGTTGTTGATAGTTGTGCCTTAGATATTTATATTCTTGTACTTGCTCTATGTTTTGGTTGTCTATTTGAATTTCTGCAATATGGTCTTTGTTTTTCCTAAAATCAATAATTATTTCTTTAGTTTTCTGAACATTTAAAATTAGAAAGTTATTCATACACCATTGGTAAAAGGTGTTAATTGTTGAATGGTACATATTTTCGTCACCTGCAATAAGGCCAATGATTGCTGTGTCGTCAGCGAATATTATGATGGGAGTGTAAGCTGATAAGCTCTTAATGTCATTAGTGTATATGGTATACAATACTGGTGACAGGACGCACCACTGCGGTGCTTCAGTGCTAAGTTCTCTCGTGCCTGACTTATGCCCGTTCACTTTTACACATTGTGTGCGTTTGATGAGAAAGTTTAAAATCCAAGCTTGTATGTTTTTGCTAACGTTCAGTTCAGATAGTTTTTGTATCATGCGATGTGGCTGGATGTTGTTGAATGCAGATGAAAAATCTACGAATAATACTCTGGCGTAGTGTCTCTGCGTGCTTCGACTTCTTTCAGTAGATGTTTTAAAATCATTTTCTCCAGGCACTTCATTGGAATTGATGTTGTAAGTTATGATTTAGTGTTTTATATATTTACTTTACTTTTTATTCTTCTGTTTTGAAATGTCTCTAAGTTTAGTGATTTTACTAATGGTGTTACTGTTATCAGATTGGAATATTCGTTGTTTTTGTAATCTCACTTCTATTTTGTGTGTTCTAGTTTCTTAATGTTTCTTGAGTTGAGGAGTTCGAAACAGAGGATGCATATTCTAATATTGGCCTGACAGAAGTTAAATTTTAGTTTTGTTTTTGTTTGATTAATGTAAATTAGAAACAGTAGTGGGCCTGTAGCCTGTTCCTGAGTTAACTATTATTGGTGTTAATTTGGAGCCATTTATTATTGTGCTCTTCCCATTAGAATATCCTGAATACATTGATGATTGATGTAAATAACTCTATTACAAACAATGTAGGTTCTACTGTTTGCTTTAAGACAAATCAACATAAAGTTTGGGCTAAAACACCAAAAACATCAGCTCTGAGCACCTGATTTAGAGATTTGAAAAAAAAAAACAACTGATGAATCATTTAAATAAAAACCAAATAAAATGACTTAAGTCAATAAATTAAAACTTTAATAGTCAAATGAACTCACATCAACTCAATCAAATCATTGTCTACATTAGCTACTCACTGGTTTCTTAAAAATTAAAAAAAAAATTGACTAATATAAAATAAGGATCAGAAATCACAGAGAAACAATTTCAATTTTGACAGTAAAACAGTATAAAAATATTTGAAACAAAAGTAAGACAGAGGACTATTTACAGGCTGGAGTTTGTAGAGTCAAAGACTTTAACAGAACCACATACAGGCTGGAGTTTGTAGAGTCAAAGACTTTAACAGAACCACATACAGGCTGGAGTTTGTAGAGTCAAAGACTTTAACAGAACCACATACAGGCTGGAGTTTGTAGAGTCAAAGACTTAAACATTTCGGATTTATGTAGAGCACCATTACATGAATGAATATATACAACAAAGTCAGACTAAAAGAAATGATTATTTCATTTTACTATCTTTTTTGTATAGATGAGTGCTCATATATATATATGAGCAAAACGAAAAAGAATTAAGAATTACCTGAAAAAAACCTGCAGATTATGTCATCAATCTAGATTGAAATCATACAAACGTCTGTAAATAAATACAGAAAACTGGAGACAAAAGATGGCAGTCAAAGACTTCTAGTAAGACTCAACGATTAACAGAAAGATCTTCTATTGCCAGTATGTTACGCATGAAATATATGAAGCTTCACTAACTTTCTGTCTGGTGAGTTTCACCATCATGTAAACTCAACTTCTTTAGGCTTAACTCTCAGGTTTGGCAAGAATCTCCACAATAAATGCAATATTCATAGAATCTTAGGACATTATTAGCCTTTTAAAGGTTCAAAATATCTTTCTGAAATAAAATCATTATATCTCAGCCAAAACTTCTTGCAGGAGAAGACAGTGGCTAGGGTTAGAGCCATGAACTATCCTGATGTCAGTCAAGAGTTTAAAGCATGATGTTACTTCAACACTAGTTACCTGAAACCACTCTGAATTTATCAAGATGATCTGAACAAGTTATAAAAAAGATAGTTGGAGCATTTTACTACTGAAGACTTAATTAAGGGTTTGTTCATTTATTACTAAACTACATTTCATTATAAAGTTGTGTTGGGCTAATGCTGAAATAAATCTGTATTTATATTACTTAGAGAATTAAAAACAGATAAAAGTTAAGTAAAATACATTTCCAAATGTTAACTGAACTTTATCTTAGACCTTGTAATTCAAATAAAATTGAAACAAATATACTGAATATTTATTTAAAAAACAAAACAAAATGTTTTCTTAATAGACAAACATTATGAATTTATATTTTCATATATATACATACAGTATTAAATAAAAATTTCAGATCTATATAACAATATTTCTTCTTCTATGATATATCAAAACAATGTTATTTAGAAAAAGAGAATCATTACATGAAATATGAACAAATTCTACTTTAACTAATACTAAGGACACTTTCACATCATGTTTAGTTCATTTGTCTGAGCAATGAATTCAATTTTATTATATAAAAATGAACAGTGATAACAATTTTCTTAACTTTAAAGATAAAAATTTAATTATTTATTTTGATGCAAAAGAAGAAAAGAGAGTTTGAAGTTATGACAATGTCTTTGATTCCTAAGAACAAAGGTAAGTGCAGTGTTTCACATATCTATATAAACCTAGTTGGGACCTGCTTATATTTTTACCAATTCTCTCTATTTTATGTTTTATTGGAATGAAGCCTTGATTATAAGGCTAAACCTAACCCTTGGGAATATAACTGGGATTTTTTTTTTTTTTACAATTTGGCTTAACCAGAGAAAAAAAAATCTGGTAGAAAATTGAAGAAAAATAAATGTTGTAGTCTGCATTGTCCCTCATGTGTGATATTGTCTAACCCTGCACAGCTGACAAATGGTAAATAGTGCTTCTATACTGCCCACACCGGCCTCCAGCAGAAGATGGTTATTTGAAGGTAGTCCTGCCAGCATATAGAGCTGAGACACCTTTGATTGTATCTTTTTAAGGAGCCTCAAATGCCTTCAATAGTGCACCAAGGTATAAGAGCCATACAGAAGTGTGGTGAGAACCACTGCTTGGTAGACACTGATTTTGGTAGGCAGAGGTGGGATTTTTTCTGCCACTCTTGCTTGGAGGTATCTAAAATGCCTCTTGCCTTAGCAAGATGGTAATCAACTTCTCTTGAAAGTGATGCATCATTGGATGCTGTGATTACAAGATATGTAAAGTGGTTTACTGTGTTGAGGGGTGATTTTTGGGGCAGAAAATATTTTATTGGGTGACTTCTGAAACATGACTTTAGTTTTTCTGAGGTAATAGGCTTGTCTTCGAATCCGAAGATTAGTGAGGAATGCAGTGTTTCCCGTGGCTGTGCAGTCCCAGCTGTGAGGTACAGAAGATGCAAAGAAAACTTAATTCAGATGTGGAAAAATATGCTAGTCACAACTTACTTTGGGTAAGTTCTTGTTAGGACTCTCAAGAGATAGAGCAGCATGAGAAAGAGACATCTTAACTGCTTGCTGATCTAAATAAATTAAATATTTTGATCTCAAGTAGAAATACATAGAGTGCTATAAGCCACAATCAACAAGTTTGTACAATAGTTTATTTTTTACTGGATTCACTAATGATGAAGAAAGGTTTGCAGCAATGAAGGAAAATATCAATAAGAGCATTATTTATAAAATGTTTGTAAAATAGTTTAAATGTTTCAGAGTTGAAGACAATTTACTTCGTAGTCCAAACCTCACGTAGGACAACAGGGAATAGGAGTGGGCAGGGTTTAAATCCAGGACTATCAATAAGTCCAAACGACAATCCTGCAGGCAAACGCATTAACAGGCAGCCACTTTTGCTTGGTTTGGATTTAATACTTACAGGAGAATGGCTAAAAGACAAGTAAATGGTATCTAACCCAAAAGCTTTGGGAAGACAACTCATCAGCCTAGAAAAAGGAAGATTCAGAATCCAGACCTCTGTTATCATTGGTATCATAGGGAGTCAATCCTGATAAAAAAAAATCAGGAGCCAATTAGCATAGGAGCGGTTGCACCTCTACAGTTCAATGTTCTGGCAGACTTAGGGACACTGCTATTGCCAAAATTTATTATTCCATTGAGTATTATTTCAAATTAAATAAATTATCTCACATTTGATTTTAAAAGTTTTTATCTCTTCACTGCAACAAACAGTAAGAAGAAAACCTACAAAAGCAATTAAAGAAGTGGATATTGTGCTTTATTAAATTCAAAGACAAAGGATGATCTAGCGTGTGTTATAACGGAAGAAAGAAGGACACATTTTGAATGGGGGATCATAGTGTCAGAATATATATGTGTATATAATATATGGGGAGGGGCCCAAATGGGAATGCAGGTTCTGACATCCAGAGGCTTAAGCACACCACCACATTGAATGTAATTGTAACTTAAAAAAACAATAAAAGATCGAAGTTGGAGCAGGAAAAAAAAAAGAATTAGGTCAAAGTACACAACCACTCGTAAAATATATTTACAATAGTATACAAAGTACTGTCTCAGTACTACTATATAAAAAGTACTGTCTCACTATATACATTTTAATGCACCATATATACAAAGTACTGCACCACTATATACAAATGCTACTATATACAAATGCTGTAATATAAAATGTGTTTGTCTTGGAAGTTCAAAGATTGAATCTTAATACAACGATCATCTAAAATGGAAATGAAGCAATACAAAAAATTCACAAAAAATGAACAACAACTTAGGAAATAATTCCTAGTGAGTTATCACATCGAGGGGAAACAACTTTGTTCTAAAGCAAATAATCAATTGAATGATTTCATTGAACCAAATTGTATAACTAATTATTGTAATTCATAAGGTAAAAAAATTCCTAAGGTATAAAATAGATTAAAATTCAAAATAATTAATAATAATAATAAATAATTATTAAATCAAACAATCATTTCAAAACTTAACTTTAGCTGTTAGAAACCGAGACCAAAACAATTCACTTTCACCTAGCCCTCAGTCTGTATGACCACTGGGACAGCACAGCCAGTGTGGAAAAGAGTAGCACCTTATATGGTACAGCATGATGCCCTAGCCAAATCCTCCTATAAATAAGTATTGAAATTAAACATTACTAACATTTGTGTAGGGGGAGAGATTCAATTAAAATTTATAGTGTAAATATAAAAATCACAATTTGTTCAAGTCAGTACATCAATCAATAATGATACAGTTAGTGTTCCCTCCAATCCACTAAATATGTTAGATACTCAAAAATGGAACATTTTTTTGATTTAAACTTTCACAAGTCAAATAGCTCATAAATCTCTGTCCAATATATCTGGCCCAAAGTCATCCATTAAAATATCTCTGGCTCTTTTAATGGCAATAACTACTATAACCAGCTCTCTCTGTAGCAGTGTTCTATCCACAACTTCTGTCTCAGAAAGGCCAGGGAAGATAACTTCCTCATTCAAGTTCTCTGGATGTGGTGCAATTAAAACATTTCTGAAAGATAAAAAAACAAAGAACTAAATAATGATAAAGATAAAAAAGAAAGGTTGATTTAAAAAAAAAAACAATAAGAAAAGATTTTCAAGAAAAGTTCCCTACAATTAAAATTTTTCAAGCAAAAAAAAACAACAAAAGAAAGCTTAATTAATAACAAATTGAAAAAACATATAAAGTAGAAAATGTCATCTCTAAAACTAAGAAATGCCAATCAATGAATCTTAGAAATTACAGATATTCCATTAAAAGGGAAACAAATAGTTACAATAATTAGTTAGGGTTAGGTAATAAGCCAAGTGGTCACTGTTCAATTAATGATACATAAAATTAATGTTTTTTTTTTTAAACAGGACTTGATTGTAACAAGCTGAGTCATTTGGGGGGAGTGGGTGACACCTAAGTCATAAAATGTAAGAAACCAAATATTCAGTCACTGTGCATTTGTACCGATAAGTGTAGATAATTATATAAACTCAAGAATTAAAAAAAAACAGGTACTATAGGGGAACGTTATGCTTGCCCTGGGGGTGGCAAAATATGTACGTCACAGCTGGAACTATGCAGCTACGTGACTGCATTCCTCACTAATCTTCCAACTTGAAGACAAGATTTATTATAAGGAAACATTCATTTGAAGAAGGGGATGATTAGGGCTAATATCAATATAACCTTATTGCATCATGTAACACCTGTCATAACATCAACACATTTGTTCTGTTGTTTTATCCAATAACTCTTGTGAGATAGTCTTGTTAGAATATAAAGACAAAATTATTTCCTCTTATCATTAAATTAAAACAAAGTTGAAACTGCATGAAGTCTTTTTTTTTTTTGATGACGAGAATTAATAAAGTATTGACTGTTTGAAATATTAGCAAGAAGCAATAAATTACCAGTCTTGTAGCTAATTGTTTTTGTAGATGGACTTTATTATTGCTCCTAAATTCTTACAACTGAATGTCATAAAAACTAAAGAACTCCCTAAGAGATTTCAGAAGGAACAATTAACTGGTACATGAACTGCAGATAAACAATATACCCATAACAAGAGAAGTCATACATATAAGTGTCATTGTTGACAACAAGCTTTTGTGGGAAGACCATCAAAAACTGGCTAAGAAAATGGCACAGAGGCTATTTTTGCCATATAAACTTAACAGCAACCACATAAGAAGATCTTGGTTAAATGTTGCTGTGTGACAATTCAAAATCTGCTAACACATGGAATAACATCTAAACTGTTGTGTCACTAAGACAACCTTAAACAAAGAGCAGCAAAAGCCACAAGGGCAACACTACCATATTTAAATGAAGCTGGAAAAATCTTAGAGGACAACAGTCACCTGCTCCATTAGAATTACAAGTCATCCAAAAGTGGGCCGCTTAGGTCAAACAAGGATAAAACCAAACGGTACAATAAAGCATTTGTTCCTTACTGGGTCAGACTGTATCAGTACTAATTGATTAGGAAATGTTAAAAGAATCAAGACATCAGTCACTCAATGAACTACATATTGTGTACCGGGTATGTTCTATTTATGTGAATGTTGTTACTATTTGAGAAAACAAGTCCTTGTAATCGCAACCAATTTCAAAGAATGATTAATAAAGCAGCCTTAGTCTTACTTTTGTTTTTCTAAATACACAGGACAAAAAAAATGATTGAACTGTGGGGGCAGTATAAAGGCTGCTCTTAAAGTAAAAACAAATGACTTAAGCTCTGTAGATTTATAGATGACTGGTGCATGTTGTCTCTCTACTTATGTCCAAAATGTTGTTTGAATTGATATCATAAGCCCACTATCAATGTACACAACCCTGTTACCTATCTCTTAGTCTGGTGGACCGTTGGGGCATCAAGCAAGACTCGTAGACCATCTTTCTCCATTCCTCTCTATCTTTTGCCCTGTTTAAAACCTCTTTCAATGGTAGGCCTGTCCATTCTTTGATGTTGTCTTCCCACCGCTTTCTCTGTCTGCCTCTTCTTCTTTTTCCTGGTACTGTTCCCTGGAGGAAGGTCTTTGCGAGTCCCAAAGATCTTGTTACATGGCCATACATTTTAAGCTTTCGTTTCTTCACAGTAGTTAGCAGGTCATCATGGGGTCCGATCGCTGCAGTAATCCTGTCTCTAATCTCTTGATTTGTGATGCTGTCTTTAAATGTGATGCCTAGGATCCTTCTGCAGCATCTCAATTCCATTGCTAGGATCCTCCTCTCTAGCTTTGCAGTCAGTGTCCAAGACTCACAAGCATATAGAAATGTGGCCATGACCAGGGAGCGCAACAGTCTGATTTTGGTGCCGAGGGCTAAGCCTTTGTCTTTCCATATTAACTTAAGTTTTGAAAGTGCTGCTGTGGACTGTGCTATTCGGTCCATTAATTCGGGCTTTGTTCCCTCATCTGAGACAATAGCTCCGAGGTATTTAAAGCTGCTAACGCTAGTTAGCTTTTCGCCTCCAATACTGATGGCCTTTGTAAAGCCCTGTTGGCTATTGGTCATAATTTGTTTTTTTTCTGCATTTATTTGCATGCCATAAGCTGCTGAATACTTGTCAATGCGCATCACTAGGTTGGCTAGTTCGTCTTCTCAACTAGTTCTTATAGTGTAAGAAAGTTTCTAAAAAATACAAAACTTTATAGAAAAACAAACTGTTCTCTAGACTGTCATCTAACTATAGTAGACTCACCTATATTGACCTTGATGTAAAATTCCCCCTTCATAAATGAATGCTCTTGAAATGCGAATAAGCTTGTTATTGATTTGTAAAACATCAAATTCTCTGTAAAATACAAAACAAAAAGTAACACTTGAAGAATGAGGCTTAAGTTGAAAGCTTAACACAATTGAAAAAGAATCACTTCTAAACAAATATTTTATTAATAAGCTGTGTATTTAAAAAAAAACTAAAATATATTTGACAGTAAGACAATGAAAATATAAAAGTCACAGAAGATCAATTCATTTATGCCATGTTTAAGGTGTGGAAAGTATTACCATAATGACCGTATTCTTGTTTTCAAAATGGTATACATCTGTGTAAAATAGTTTGAATATTTATTTAAAAGGACAAAATTATTTGCTTTGAGATGAACAAAAATTTGTTATTTCTTATTCAAGCACACTGTAGATGATACCATTTTAATTTTTGAAATCTTAACATGACATTTGAACAGATGCAGACAAAATATTTTTCATTGTTAAAAAATCTAAAGTAAAAAAAAAAATGAAATTGAATAAATCAAACAGTGAACAATAGGAAGTTTACTATGAAACAGCAAATAAAGTGTTCTTACAAATGTTTTTTTGTTTGAAATATATTTATATAGCTCATGCTATTTTCTACTGGACCAAGAAAGGAAGACTTGTTCTATCTAATAAAGAAAATTTACTATCAAGTATGAAACTTATTTCGATAAAATGACAAACTGAGATATAAAAATAAAATCTGAAATAATCCAGCTCTTGAACCTTTATAAGTTCAGAAAAACTGAATGAATACATATGATTATTACTGAATACACAAGGAGACTTGAGTCTTTCTATTGCAAGTACATTGTAAAAAAAACTTGATTCATTTAAGTTAATAATATTAAAAAAAAAAGGCATGGGGGTTGAGAGGTAAAATGCTTTTCTTCAGAATCAGTATGTGGTTGTATGTGTAGGTTGTCCTGGAGAAATTGTGATAAGGGTGCAGCTGACTTTTTAAATCAAGCATAGGGGCTCAACGGCGATCTTTGAGTTCATTGAAAATTGGGATTTTTAATTTTGCAATGTTTAAGGCACCTCTGAGTACACCCATTACTGACATTAGTTGTGGAAATGTAAAGGCAGTTGGTTATTGTGCTGGCATGATACCTCCGCTAACCTGAGCCACAGAAACTTTGCATCATCTGCCCAATAGGGAACTCTACTTTTTTAGTATTCAAAAAGGTTGACATTTTTACTCACGTCAAATCACTAATATTCCGGGAGTCTATTTGAGATTGGAACTCTAATGCTGCCTGTGTAAATTCTGATATGGTAGACTGTAACAAATCTGAAAAAGAAAAAAAAGCAGTATTATTCTTAAAGAGATTTATTTAAATAGTGCTTACAAGGATCTTTAGAAATGGAATGCTAAAAAGTCCAGAAATTAACAGTACCAGAAAAAAAGATAAATGGCAAAGAAAGTGTGACAAAAACTCAATGTTTGATTTAAAATTAGGAGATACTCTAACAGAAAGAGGAATAAATGAAACTTAAAATATTTGTGTTTTTTTAGTATGATTAGAGAAAAGCTGGTTAAAGTAAAGTATTGCTGTTCCTTGATTCCTGTGAGTTTCCTTGCTGTATTAAGTCAGTTCCCACATCACAAGTTTCGAGTTGGCCAGAAACTAGTAAATGTAAGAAATAGTTTGGCTATTTGAAAAGTACCACATCAATAAATGCCAAACTAGATGATGACACTAGATTTCCCTGTTGCAGAGTCCCCTTGGAAGACTTCAAGAACAAGTATTGTAATTGAGAAGACTCAGCACTTAAACTAAATTATAGTCCATTCCATCACTAATATGTGCTTTAGAGTCTTGGACCTTATATTTCCACCATATTGAAACTAAACTCCTTCCACCTGGGCTGTCTAGGAAATATTTATCATGTGAATTGGTTTGACCACATACCAGATTTAGATTTAATATCCCACTCAAAGAAAGAGAAATTGACATCAATGACTGGGAAACACTAGCTATTAATCAGTCCTCATACCCTAAAGCCGTGAATGCTGGTATTGTGAGTTACAGGCAAGGAGATAAAAATTCTGAGATTCTAGGCAGACAACTCTGCAACAGAACCAACCTTCCAATGCCTTGTGTGCAGCCAAATTTTCAAAACAATGACTCAAAGTAAATGAGATTGTGCTCATCTTCGACCATGAAAGGGGAGCTAAATTCAGTTGGCTGCCTTCAGTTACAAAATGATTATTGCAGTTCATCTCAAGAAATGGATGCCTGTAAAGCTTAAGCCAGTGCAACTTTAAATAGAATATCTACAAATATTTGTTATTTTTTTCTGGTTATATGTTCTTAGACATGAAAAACTAATGAAAGAAAAGTATAATAAAAAAAATTTAATGCAATATCACTTCAGACAGATTACCAATACTAAATAGCATTTGAAGCTAAAGGTAGGAAAATACTGACATAGTGGTCAGACTGGGAAAGAAAGTATACAATCTAAACCTACTTAACAATGCAGTGGGTACTGCATAGACTCCTGGCCTACCAGAGAGAGCTAACATCACCTAATGTGCAACTGTAAATTTCAATCATTTTCTGACAATAATCCAAACTATGGTTTGAGTGTTGGGGCATTTTCCAAAATGACAGCTGACCATGCCTCCCCAGGGTAGAAGCTAATCAGACAATGAACAAGTGCAGGACACGCCACTGTCCCATTGGTTCTGGCCAAACTTCAATTAAGTCCCTTTACTGAGGGTAGGAAGAGGAAAGGGAAAACAACTTATATTCTTTTCCACTGCCCCAGACTTGCAATCTCTGCCTCCTTGACAGGAAGCCAAAAGTTTTTGAAATGTTAGGTAACATATGTGCACTACACACAATGGCAGAATTTCTATCCAGGGCTTTTGCAAGTGAGGATTTAAACCTCTCATGCCCTCATTCTAATGGAGTTTAATGATCATCTAAACCTATTTGAAAGCATTTAATAATAAAAGAAGGACATGATGTGAGACAGTAACAAGACAAAAACACTGAAGGGATTAGAAGGTAAAGTTGATCAAAACTGAACAAAAAAGATGCATTGCAGGTCGTGCAGAAGAGAAAGGAAAAAAATGCCAATAAAATCAACTTTTACCTAGAGCACAGATGAAACTTCTCTAAACAAAAAAGTTTAAGCAGGATAATCACAAGTTCTGTGATAACAGCTACACAAGATCTACCTCATTCAACACTAAACTTAAAAAGGAAACAACAGTCATTATCAATGACCACACTTTAGATCAATGCACCACAAATAATCTAACATACACATTCATAACATTAAAGAAGATTACCCATCATAAATGGAAGTTCTCAATTAGACACAGCCAAAATAAATACCTATCTCTGTTAATATTAATATCAGGAGATGTGGAATCAAATCCAGGGCCTAGATGTAAAAATAGATGCAACATCTGCAAAAAAGTATGCACCATGAAACAAAGCCATTCAGTGTGACACCTACGATGAATGGTACCATGCATCATGTCTTCATATGAATACACCTGTGTATTATGCCTTAGGCCAGTGATGCCCAACCTTGTACAGTCTGCGGGCCATTTTAATTTCCGACACTCATGTCGCGGGCCACATCGATGAAAATGAAATTTAAATAAACTATTTGAGAGAGCGTATTACAGACCCTTGGCTCTAGTAGGCAACGCAACGTAGAAAACAACTCTATGCATCACTCAAAATTTCTAAAGAAGGGGTGTCTGGCTTTGTAGGTCAATCAGGTTCAGTTGGCAGATCTGTCGGGGCACTCCTCAGAGTTAGTAAAAAAAAAAATCTGCTTCTCTGTCGCAACAAGTTATTTAGTTTAGTTCTGAATCGCGATTTGTAGGCTATCATATATTTACAGCTTGTTTTGCAATCGTCATGCAAGAAAGACTGACAGCTTTAACTGTATGTTTTTAGAATTAATTTCTTTCCTCACTTCTAGCAAGCACTTTTTTGACACTTCATTTCTGAACTCTGATGCAGAGCTGCTCTGTAGTTTGCCATTACTACCAACTCATTTGTCGCCAAAACATAAACGTTGTGTTCTTTAGAAAAATAATATGAATATTAGACTATATTAGATTAGAGTGGAATCCATTCATATCTAACGTTGGGAAAATACATTTTTCACCCTTTTTTATTTTGTACACTTTGTTCCGATGTTCGGCGGGCCGGATGGAGCCACATCGCTGGCCGGATATGGCCCGCGGGCCGTAGTTTGGGCATCACTGCCTTAGGCTACAAAGACGCATCATGGCACTGTGTACCGTGTGGGTTACCTCAGGACTTTTTGATTCCTTTGATGCGGACACTTCTAACCCATACAACATCCTAAACATCATCCCAAACCAAACTCACCAACCACTAGCCAGATCCACTCCTATTAAATCTACTAGAACTAATACAACACCCTCACTAAACAAACCTAACAAAGAAGTAATACCAAAATACCTTAAAACTTTAGTTATAAATTTTCAAAGCATTAGAAACAAAACAGCAGACTTAGAAATTTTATTAGAATGTGAGAAACCAAACATAATCACAGGAACAGAAACTTGGCTACATCCTGACATTTATAATGCAGAAATTTTCAATAGTAATTATAAAATTTTTAGAAAAGATAGGGCTGATAATCATGGAGGAGTTCTCTTATCAGTAAAAAAACACTCTAATAACAGAAGAAATTACTTTACCTAACTCTGTGACAAAAATAAATTTCGCCCCCTTTAGGTATCACTCGGGTCTAGGCATTTAATTAATTTATTTTATCATCTTATCTTTACTCTCCTACTAACTTAGCCCATATGGCTATTTATATAGTACCACCCCTACTACCACCACCCCTTTCTAGGCATGTATGTCACATTGTATCTTTCTTAATCTGACACGTCTAGCCAGTCTATCGACAGGAGTAAGCTCCCCTTTTTTATCTGGACAAACATTCTTTATTGTATTCATCGGACGGAGGTCACCTCCCCCCTCCTTTCACCTGGCGGCATCCCCCTTACCCTCCCCCTTTTGGGGAACGGGTCACTTCAAAGCGACCTTTTTCATGACGACAACAATGGTCATCTCCACCGTCTGGCGCGGGCAAACTCTATTATCCAGACGCGCGCCCTCCGTCGTCGGGCCACCTTTGAGAAACAAAAGACACAAGCCTTAATCAATGGCGTCCACATGGTGTGCCTATTCTTACACAGGAAACACGCGGCGAGGTCAGGCGGAAAGCCTTTGTCTTAAGCTCTCAAGACAAACTGCCATATTGAACGTGACGTCACTCCCCTTTCGCCCAACCTCTCATCCATCTTTACATGGATAGGATTTATCAAAATCCTCTCATTTTCTTTCTGAGAGCTGTTTGGAGTGTACACGCTTGTTGAGCTTACGCTTACTTACTCATTTATTATATTCTTACATTGGATTGGTGCTTTTATTACAGGCAACTCCTAATTGGAAGCCTTATCTATGTAACGCTGTTACCAGTCTGCTGACACCAGATCTGAAGATACCAGCCTTACCTACTACACACTAGAGTCCGATCAACAATCGCTAGCTAGAGACCCATCACTGCAGCTACGTATCGTTGGATTGCCCTGTGCGCTAGGATCAATCACGCCAGCCCACCCGCAGACAACATCAGCATCAGCCATACTAGTCTCGTCAGAGCAGCATAGGACTTAAAGCTAAGCAATCAGCCTTATGACACTCAGACCACTTGGTTCTCATATCTTATGATGATAGTCTCACTTTTGTGTAAATAGTTAGGCCCCTTCCTAACACTGTACAGCATTTTATCTTTACATATTTTCTCTATGTAAATAAACTGTACAGGATGGCTGCCTGGTCGAGCCGTTTGCACGCTGGACTGTCGTATCGATTTACCGATGGTCCCGGGTTCAAACCCACCCGCTCCCATCCCCCGTCGTCCTGCGGGAGGTTTGGACTAGGAAATAACTATCTACAACTCTGAAGGAATTTCCGAAACATGTAAAACATTTTACAAACAAAAGACCGCAGTACAAATATTTTAATTAAGAGTATTTGTTGCCAGCATTCATAACGCTGTGCCTGTAATTTTATGTGCAAGTTAAGGTCCTCACAATCTTAAAACCTCCTAGACACCTAAACGGCCACCATCTTTGACCTACTTGTCACATATTTGGAGCACCTGATCCGGGATAATTTACCCTACTTACACTGCAGGCACAGCAGGCAACTCCACATTATTTTACTATCATCATTTTAATACCAAGCCATTGAGTGTCATATAGAGCTATTTTTTATAAATTTGTATTAGTATAACGACAAAAACCTATGGTCATACATTAAGTCTAAGAAAATGGAAACAACTGGCATAGCACCATTAAGAGAAAACAACTTGACACATAACGATAATAAAACTAAAGCGAACATCTTAAACAAATACTTTGCATCAGCTTTTTCAGCCCCAGGAGACAAAGACATATTACTTAATCTGAACCAAGTAGACAACATAGGAGATATAGAATTACAAGAAAAGGGAATCCAAAAATTATTAGCCAACCTCAAACCTAATAAAGCATCCAGGCCTGATGGCATTCCAGCTAGGCTTCTCAAAGAACTAAGCAGTGAGCTAGCACCAGTGTTCAAAATACTTTTTCAGGCATCTCTTAACCAGGGCAGAGTACCAAGGGACTGGAAAGAAGGTAATGTCACACCTCTATTTAAGAAAGGAGAAAAATCTGACCCAGGAAATTACAGACCAGTATCACTTACCAGCATCACATGTAAAATCCTAGAGCACATAATATGTAGCAACATCATAAACCACTTAGACAAACATAATGTCCTTACTCCATACCAACAAGGCTTTAGGAAATATAGATCATGTGAAACACAACTATTTGGACTTATTGATGATTTTTCAAAAGGCTTAGACAACAGTGAAGAAATAGATGCTATCTTACTAGATTTTTCTAAAGCTTTTGACAAAGTTCACCACCATAGTTTGCTAAAACAATTTAAATATTTTGGCATTGATGGTCCACTACATCAACCCTAACCCTGCCCTATAGACCACTAGGTCTGAAAGGGGAACTTTTTTTTTTACATCAGTGGATTAAAGATTTTCTGATAGGGAGAGAACAAACTGTAATAATAAATGGCTCCTAAATCAACACCAATAACAGTAAACTCAGGCGTACCTCAAGGAACAGTTTTAGGACCACTACTATTTTTAATTTACATAAACGATTTACCAAATTGCATTGGTTCAGTAACAAATGTCAGATTATTTGCAGACGATTGCATAATATACAGAACAATAAAAACAACACAAGATACAGAAATTTTACAAAGAGAATTAGATGAATTACAAAAATGGGAATCAAATTGGAGCATGTCTTTCCATCCAGAAAAATGTCAGCTATTAAGAGTAACAAAAAAACTAAAACAAATTAATTCCACTTATTTTATTCATGTTAAACCAATAAAACAGACTAAAAACGCAAAATACCTAGGTGTTATAATAAAAGAAAAACTGTCATGGAATCCCCATATTGATGAAACAATAAAAAAAAATCAAACAAAGCAGTAGGTTTTATTAAAAGAAATTTCTATAAATCAAATAAGAACATAAAACTAAAATGTTATTTAACCTTGGTTAGGCTTATAGTAGAATATGCATCCTCTGTTTGGGACCCCTCAACTCAAGAAAACATTAAGAAACAGACACAAAATAGAGCAGTGAGATTCATAACAAATCAATATTCACATTTGACTAGAGTAACACCTTTAGTAAAATCACTAAATTTAGAAAGCCTTCAGGACAGAAGACTCAAAAGTAAAGTAGCAATTATACATAAAACACTTAACAATAATATTCAAATTCAAAAACAAAACTTAATAAAATACTCAGAAAGACACAAAGAAAAAGGCACATTCCTCGTACCATATGCTAGGACAAATTTGTACAAAAGCTCCTTCTACCCTAGCGCTATTAGAGCATGGAATGGATTGCCTGAGCTAGCCAGGAAAACCAGTGACTTGGCAGAATTTAAGTCATTGGTTAATATGCATGACTAAATGCATGACGCGTAGGACGTAGTCATCTTCTTTTTTGAAGTAACGTCTGTATTGTATAAGATAAGATAAGTTGATAAAAAATCTTCTCATTGTAAACTCTCTTTAAACTACTTTGAATTAATTCCAGACTAACTAAAGCTATAACTATGTAGCTACCTGTTTCATTGCCAGAAAGATATTTCTCTAGGACTGGTTTGGCTGAGTCTAGTCCCTGTTTCATCATATGGCAATAATGTGTTACATTGATAGGAATAATTGCTGAGTCAGCAAGTTGAAGTACAATGTCACTTAGAATCTGTCAAATAAAAAATGTATAGATTTTAATTTAGATACAGAATCTGTTGATATCATCTGCTAATATAAAAAAAATTTAACATTCAAGAATGTAAAGAACTTGTGTTAAAAATTAAAATAAATGACAGTTGTACATTTCTATTACATTGTCTCCATTCATGAAATCTTATCTTTATAAAATTAAAAAATTACAAAAGAGAAGATAATTAAAATGATCAAATAGTTTATTTGTCTAGACTTAGTTGAAGTATGCTGGATGCACTGACTACATGAGATTGGATACTGATTACATGAGATTGGATGCTGTGACTTCATGAGATTGGATGCTGATCACATGAGATTGGATGTTGTAATTACATGAGATTGGAAGCTGTGATTACATGAGATTGGATGCTGTGACTATATGAGTGGATGATGTGATTATATGAGATTGGATGCTGTGACTATATGAGATTGGATGGTGTGATTACATAACATTGGATGCTGTGACTACATGAGATTGGATGGTGTGATTACATAACTTTGGATGCTGTGACTACTTGAGATTGGATGTTGAGACTCACCTGGACTAAAGAAGAATGAAGAGAATAATTTGGATCGATGTCAAGTACATAGTTCATGGTATCTTGTAAAGTATTGTGGGCTGGATAAGTTGGTAAGTTGGGGTAGGCCTGAAATATTAGAAAATAATAATTACATCTTATAGTACATTCTGATATGTAGATTAGTTTGTAGGTTGTGTTCTATTCATAATTAAGTGTTATCAATTTAAGTCTTTTAAAAATGAGGTCCTTGATCTTTGTACCCTACTATAAGAATAGATCAAAGTCAGGTAAATGAACTATAATTTTAAAGAATCAAAAGTTAATTAGGTGAATGAAATATCTTCTAGAACAGAAAGTGTTTTTTTATAAGTTGACTTTCTAATCAATACTATTATTGATATTAATATATGATACAATTTCTCTATATAAAATGGATGCATGATGCGTTGGTCGTTTAAGAATAAAAAAGCTCATGTGAAAAGAAAATTGAAGTTAAATGTTTTATGACAACATTGTCACATAAAAGATGACTGAAACTATGACTGCAAGCTATGACTAAAACTATTGCTGCAAGCTAAGAAATTAACCAAATGATCATTGTGAGTAGAAACAAGAATATAAGTTATAACATAAGGCAGATAAGTCAGTTAACACAGGCATAAAACCAATATTTAGATGTTAAAAAATTAATGTTTATTCTTTAAGTGCATATCAAATTCCCAGATCTGTGATGAGACTGATCTAGAGTAAATCAAATCATCACTTACCTATATGTTCTAAATACTGATATTTACCAGTTTGGAAGGTTACCAATGTTTTAAAAAATGTGGTCAGTTATAAATCTTTAGAAATTAACTCATCTATGAATATTTTAATCTGTGGTAAGAAGCCCTAGCAATCATCTTATTTCCATGAGATTCACCAAAGCAAGGTTCATTATGAATGCTAAAAAAATGGAGCCACTAAGACTATATGAGTTTCTGGTCAGTTACTGATGTTTGAAAGTGCTGTCAACTACCTGCATGTTATAGGTAAAAGCAGCCAAAACTGAGGACATTCCAAGTCTGTACATAAAAGGACTGTGATCCTGATCACCAGATAAATAATTGATCCTAAGGAAGAACATTTATTCAGTTTAGACAACAACATAGTCTATTTTAAAAAGGCTTTAAAAAGTTGGAATATGTATATGAGGAAAAGCTAAATATTAGCTAACTGCTCCAAATTCTTTTACTTTCACTTTTAGAAAACTAAACTAGGTCTGGAATACTATTCAAATGAAGTTAGACAATTATTATACCATGGTTCTGTTGTTGAAAAACTGGATCGAGCTGTTCTTTGTTTCCAGACCTCATACACTGATTGGTTCGTGTGACCTGGCTCTGTACTGTTGATGGACATAGCTGCCTTGTAGATAACATCATAGAGGAGTGGATTAGATTCTGCATAAAAACTGTAGTTACCTATAGAATAGTAGAATAATCAATACATTGAACATTTTTATTCAAATAAATAGGTAACAGTTATTGTTGTTAACTTTTTGAGTTCCTTTGTCTATATATTCTTTAATGACATAAGCTCCTACACTCACACATTCTTCAATGACATAAGCTCCTACACTCACATTCTTCAATGAGATAAGCTCCCACACTCACACATTCTTCAATGACATAAGCTCCCACACTCACACATTCTTCAATGACATAAGCTCCTACACTGAAACATTCTTCAATGAGATAAGCTCCCACACTCACACATTCTTCAATGACATAAGCTCCTACACTGAAACATTCTTCAATGATGTAGATCTTCCAGATATCTCTTAATGAGATAAGCTTCTAAACACCAGACATACTTCAATGACATAAACCCTTACACTCCACAAATCCTTCAATGAGATAAGCTCCTATATTCCACAAATCCTTCAATGACATAAGCTCTTATACTCCACATCCTACAATGACATAAGCTCCTATACTCCAGGTAAAGAGCCTCAGATAAAGAAATTTATATTTATGTAATTCGCACCCTGAAATGTACAAACCTCTGATAGCAGAGTCAATATTAATGTAAGCCACACCCCCAGCACTTAACTGTTTCTCATACTCCTGGAAAAGAAATGGAAACATTTATTAGTTAATGGATTAGTCTTATTCAAACTAAAACATGAACGTTTCAGAGTTGTGGGGAGTGCAAATTAAAAAAATTTTCTCTCAAGAAAAAATAAACAAACAGGTAGAGATTTGTGTCATCAATTTGAAAGTTGAATCAAGAACGTACAAGAAGAAATGTTAACAAAGAAAACACAGCTTATTAAACACCCCAATCCTCCTATACTTACTGCACTCGAGATAAACTGAGAATTTTGTCTTACACAACTTTGTCAAGCAAAAATAATAATGTTGCATACTGTATCATGGTTTTTGGAATCAGAATATAAGGTTTTACAGTATGTAGAGATGTTTGAATAAAAAGAATTGTGAGATATCAAAAGATACTAAGACATACAATTTGTAGGAAAGAACTGGCAATGTGATGTGATCTAGCAATCATAAGTATTAATTATAGAAGTTATTTTGTTTATTAAGAAATATATCATATAATATTCATTTATAAATGTTTGTGGAACAAGTACATTTTATAGTAGCCCATCTCTCATAAATATAATTAATGGAGGACTCTATTTGTTATTAAATATTTATAATTATATGTTGGACTCTAGATCTGGGAGAATCATGATTGGCCTCTAGTCTAGATCTGGTTCTATATTTTATTAATTATAAAAAGATATATTTCTGAGATATGCAAATTATTATTAGTCCTTTTATGTATTAGTCCAGTGTATCATAGGAAACCTAAACTTTATATGGCACAATTTCAATTTCAATGGAGTACAAATAAACATTAATGTATAATACACAATAGATAAACTGTATCAAACCTGGACCCACTCATATGCTCCTATGTGACCATATTTGGATGCATCCCATAATGCAAATATAATGGTACGCCTTGGTTTCCAACCTAAGAAAAAACAGCAACAAAATACAAAGACCATTTTTTTTTCTTTATTTTCAGCTACATATAGTCAAAGTAACTATAATACTTGAAAGATACAAAATTCAGATTTGTAAAAATTGCGTGAATCTCATAATGTAGGCCTATATAATGTATATCTAGGCCTATACATACAAACAACATGATACATAGAAAGTAAACCTTTTCTTATCACAAATCATTTTGTTAAAAATAAAAAGTAAAGCTGCTTGAATGTTTCTTTTCAAAAGTGACCTTTGAACTGAGCACAAGTACAACAAGCAAATACTTACCTTTTCCAACTTGAGTGGAGAAAGTTCTAGCTAGGTCCATGATGACAGCAAAACTTGTGCCAGCATCCACAGCGCCATAACCCCAGGCATCAATGTGAGCACCAACTATAACATAATGATCTAGAACACAAACATTACAGAATTGACTATACAAACAAGCTGAAAGAGATAATAGCATTTATATTCTTTAAAAGTTAGTAAGAGGCTGTATATAAAAAAAGTAAAGTTCGCCGTTCAGACCTTGTGGTCTATAGGACAGATGATGTAAAGGTCATCTGATTCTGTGGCCTATGGTTAACGAGGGTGTCATGTGGCCAGCACAACGACCAACCGCCTTTACTTTTCCACAACTAATGTCAGGTACCCATTAGAGCTGGGTGGACTCAGAGGCGCCCGAAGATCCTGAAATTAAAAATCCCAGTCTTCACCAGGATTCGAGCCCCGGTCCCCGGTTTGGAAGTCAAGCGCTTTACCGCTCACCCACCACATCTCCTAGAGGATGTATATAAAAGTAAATAATCTTTGACTGTAATAAACTATTTAATATACTTTTGTATTTACTGTGGATACACAAGAAATGCAGGTTTATGACAGAGAGAGAGTTAGGAATGTTTATTGTTTTTGTATGTAGATGGAGTAATTGATAAAGGGGGGAGGGGAGACACAGCTAATAAGAATGTTGTGGAAATGTAACTTAGATAAGAGTAACTTAGAGAACATGTTGTTGTAATAAAACTATTCAAGTTTCCTATTCAGATCTAAATGGAAGGAAGTATATGTTTCATCCTTTTACTTTGCCAAATTTTACAACAGAAACATTAATATATTTAGATCTATAATCTAATTCTAGTCTAGATCTATATATAAAAATCGAATAGATCAAGTAAAAGTATAGATTCTATCTTGAGACTAGAGTGCTGAGTCTATGCTATAGGCCTACTATATGCCTTTAGTCAATTTCTTATTAGAATAAACTCTAGATATTACTTAAGTTTATTAATTCTTAGATTATTAGATATAGACATAGGACATAGATCTCCTTAGAAGTTTGAAAAGGCCACTTCTGCTGACCATATCAAAGGCTTTAGTCAAATCAACAAAAACAATGTAAAGGGGTCTGTCTCTCTCTCTGAATTTCTCCTGCAGTAGTCGTAGAGAAGATATGTCTATAGTGGATCTACCACTCCTGAATCCACACTGAGACTCGGGGTAGACTCTAGAAGCTATCACTTGCAGCCTAGATAGTGCCACTCTAGCAAAGATCTTGCCCACTATACTGAGGAGAGAGATACCCCTATAGTTGTTGCAGTCACTCCTATCCCCCTTGTTCTTGTAAATCATGACAATAGTAGCATCACGCATGTCATGACCTGTTTCCCAACAACGGCAGAGGAGAGTATAGAGTTCAGGGAGCAGGAGTGATTCGTTGCCTTTAACTACTTCCACTGGGATACCATCACTTCATGGAGATTTTCTATTTTTCATGCAGTTAATTGCTTTTTTGAGGTCACTAAGGCTCGGAAGCTCATCTAGGCATTCCAATACTAGAAGATCTGGTAGAGAAGCCAGCGAGGCATCGTCTACTGTATTCTGTGTGGCATAGACATCGAGGTAGTGTTCTGCCTTTTCAAACTTCTAAGGAAAATAGGTTGCCCTCCCAAACTACTGAGGTTCATTGAGTGCTTCCATGAGGAAACTAAATGCACTGTCAAATTTAATGGAGCCCAATCAGCACCTTTTGAGGTCTGCAGTGGTGTCAAGCAGGGATGTGTGCTCACACCCACTCTGTTTGGCATATTCTTCTCCTGTCTACTGCAGTACGCATACGTCATAAACGATGGTGTGTTTCTCCATACAAGATCCTCTGGAAAACTATTCAATGTTTCAAGGCTGCGGGCTAAAACCAAGGTCAGGAGGTTACTCATCAGGGAACTCCTGTATGCTGATGATACAGCTATTGTGGCTGATTCTGATACCCAGCTACAGTCCCTAGTTGACAAACTATCTGCTGCTTGCCAGAAGTTCGGCTTAAACATCTGTCAGAGCAAGACTAAGATACTTGTACAAAACACTAATGCTGCACCTCAAATAAGCATTAATGGCCAACCACTAGAGATTGTAGACAACTTTTGTTACCTTGGCTCCATCATATCCAACAACACTCTACTGGATAATGACATTAACAACAGGATAGCCTAGGCAATGGCCATCATGTCACGGTTGCAGAAAAGAGTCTGGGACAACATATTGCTGACTAACAGTACTAAAGCTCTAGTCTAACGGACCTGTGTATTGAGTACCTTGCTATACGGAAGTGAAACGTGGTCAACCTACTCATGGCAGGAAAAAAAGCTGAATGTCTTCCACCTCCGATGCCTAATGCGGATCCTTAAAATAAGGTGGCAAGATAAGATAACCAATGAGGAAGTGCCAGGACATCCGCTCTGTTATCAGCAGCAGACGCCTTGGCTGGCTTGGCCACGTTCGTAGAATGCCAGTAGGTCGACTCCCACAGGATATTCTGTATGGCGATCTAATAGAAGGCAGAAGAGCCGCTGGTCGCCCACAGATGTATGCAAACGGGACATGAATTTAAGCTCTTTAAGATCAACACCAGCAACTGGGAAGAGGTGGCACTAGATAGATCCACATGGAGAGAGAGCATAAAGGAGGGGTCTTTGATTGCAGATGTCATACACAACAGAAGCTGAAAGAAGGGTGAAAGTGCAACGGCGCCTGGTGACTAGATATGCCCAACCTGCGATCGCAGCTGTGTATCAAGGATCGGCCTCTTTAGTCACACAAGAGCTTGCAAGGGGAAAAGATCATCTCTCGAGACGTAAAATGCCACAGATAAGGACATAGATCTAATAATAGGCTACTGCAATACATTTACTTTACTATAATGTATACTAATCTACTAGACTAGATATTTATCTATAGATCTATCTATAATCTAGATCTATATAATATTCATTATAATACTTCTTATTTAATAAGTTAGTACTTAGACTTAGATCTACTATAGTTTATTAATAGATTTACTTTTCAATGCCTAGACCTAATAATCAAATTGCTAAAGATGTCTAAGTCGAATGACTGATTTTTTTAAAAATTGTAATAGGCCTAATATATCTAGTTCTAGACTCTACTTAAGAGAAAGATTGCACTGTTTCAGTAAATGTAAGTTGTCCATAAAACTGGAATGAATCTAACTACATCTTAATCTCTTGGTTTGATAGCTAAGGAATTTACTATATGACCTTATTGGCCAGAATTAAAATTAGAAAATGTCACAATCTAGAAATTATAAAAACTGAAAACAGTTTTCTGTCCTACAAACAAAAGAGCTTTCAAAAACAAAATCGTTTTCACCTTTTTCATATTTTCCTCTGAGCACTGCAATAACATTGTGAATGTCACG
>JADKLZ010081101.1:24192520-24206251 GCA_021533235.1 Biomphalaria straminea
AAAATAAGAGGACAAGAGTGATATTACCTTCCACTTTACTGAAAATAAAATAAGATGACAAGAGTGATATCAAGTTCCATTTTACTGAAAATAAAATAAGAGGACAAGAGTGATATCAAGTTCCACTTTACTGAAAATAAAATAAGATGACAAGAGTGATATTACCTTCCACTTTACTGAAAATAAAATAAGAGGACAAGAGTGATATTACCTTCCACTTTACTGAAAATAAAATAAGAGGACAAGAGTGATATCAAGTTCCACTTTACTGAAAATAAAATAAGAGGACAAGAGTGTTTAGCAGTTGGAAAATATGTAACATTAAATATGACTTCACAATGATTAATAAAGTATTAAGGAATGATCCAGTATTGCAGACGCTGTACACACCAGAAGTAGAAAGAAGGGTGAAAGTACTCCAGCACCTGGTGATACAGATACCCAGCTTGTGACCACAGATGTGTATTAGGGATTGGTCTCTTCAGTCACATGAGAGGTTGCAAAGGGAAAAGATCATCTCTTGACATGTAAAATGCCACAGAAAAGAAATAAAAGAAAACTATACATCTGCAATGTCAAGTAGTCACATCAGATGACAACTAGGTAACTGCCTCATACCAGTAGATTAAAGCTAGAAAATGCTCCTTCTTCCCTAGTGCTATTAGAGCATGGAATGGTTTGCCTGAGCTAGCCAGGAAAACCAGTGACTTGGCAGAAATTTAAGTGATTGGTTAGCATGCATGACTTGATTGACTTAGGAACACGCGTAGGACATAATAATAATCTTTTTTGAAGTTATGTCTGTCCTTCATAGAATAAGATAAAATTTAGACCAAGTAAGACATTAGATAATTTTAAACCTGCTACATCAGAGCAATATGAGACATCTATTAAACATCTGTTCATAATTACAGAACAAAGCTAAGAAAAAATGTAGGCTTGTGAGTATAAACCAACAAAACACTAATTGAAAACTATAGATCTACATAGACTGATTTGTCAGAACAAATCCCAGTGTGACTTTAGGGCAAGGTAGATTTTCTCACTGCCTCAGCTACAGGAAAAAAAGCCTCTAGCTACTGCTTTCATTGATCTGACAAAGACTTTTAACCTTGTCAGCAGAAGTGGTCAGTTTGCAGTACTGGAGAAAATTGGCTGTCTAAAAAATTACTGAAACTCATGTCAGCTTCCCATGCAAGACACTAGACAGTTTGACCTCAAAGCCATTTGCCATCAAAAGCTGAGTAAAATGAAGATGCATTTAAAAACTTTTTTTTTGGTAATCCTTGCCACTGACTTTGAATTTCTGGAAGATGGAGTGGATCCAAAGTGGATTGAATAGAATGCTTATTAAAATCTGGCTCACATAAAAGCTTAATTGAATAGACAAGAGTATACTGATTTGGGAACAAGTTGATCAATAAAATGTTTGTCCTTTCCCTTAGTATAGTATGACAAGCATTGATACATTGCAGCTCATTTCAGGAGTTCATATCTTTGTTTTTGTTGTTATCTGTTTATGTATGCTGCTCCATTTTCTATTCAAAGAAGAAACAATGAATAGGATACATTTTCTGTGTTTTCTTTTCTGCTTTTGACTCAATTGTTTCTAAGGCTGCTTTTAGTTTGCCATGTTTACTTCCAAGATAGAAAGAGTATTCCATAGTTAACAGTTAGAGACTAGATCTATTAATCAGTTCCATCCGAAAATACACACTGGAGCAATAACATGTAGAACTACAAAGAAACCTTTTCTTGAATTACAGAAACACCAACATAAAAAATTAAAATAAAACTCAAAAAGTTAGTACCATATAATCTGGTGGCAGAAAGAACCATGGTATTTTTAAACAAAGTATTCTTTCTCTATCACCACTATTATAAATGAACTTGTGATTATCATTTATTAAATGTTTTTCTATTTAATAAAAAAAACACAGAAATATATTGGAGACAGTTTAAGCCATTTCAAACAAATTTTACACATTATATAAGACTAATCCCTACAATTTACATAATTTACATTTTTTTTTCAAACATTTAGATAAATATAATTTCTTTCTTTTCATATCAATCAAAAGAGTTAGACTTACTAATCTTTCCATGAAGATGTAAATCCTGGCCCAGTTTTATAAGACACATTCAAGCTCCCTTGCCAATCAGGTAATGTATCCATTCCACCAAGATAACTGAGCATGAATGAATAAAACAGTTGTAATAACATCCAGAAAAATAATTTAAAGATAAGATAATTAAGATAAGGTACGATAATTTTTATTGATCCAATCAAATGGAAATTCAGTTTGATTACAATTGACAACCTCAGCCTAACTACTGTACCACTGTACTTAAAAATATATAAATATATAAAATATATATATATATGAATGAAATACTATTTCAAAAGCAAAAGATTCAAAATCTTTAAATTGTTTAATGTATTCTACACATTTATCCCTTTTTAAAGCAAAAGCGATACAAGAGTAAACTTAATGTATGTTTATTAGAAATGTTACCGGAGCAAAGTCTCTGCATCATTATATGAGATAGGGTATACTGGGATGTTTGGTTTGCTAGCACCAGAGGGCACAACACGTGGGACACCATCTGAAAGTAGACACAAGAAATCATTATAAGGTTGTTGTTTCACTGCAAACAAATAACTGTACACAATCCATCACTTCCTTATATAAAAAAATATTCATTAAAGTATTTAAATAGCCTACAAATAAAGAATATTTACAAAATATATTTTTGGTAATTAATCTTAAATTAATTTTCTTTCTACTATTTTGACCCCAGCATAGTTTAAAGTTGCAATAACATGGAGGCCAAAACGAGGAAAGTGCAAACAGTGACGTCCACATATAACTTGGCGCCACACCTTCATGTGCAGTGGACACCAGCTAGGAAGAGACTGCAGTGACAGTGACAGATCTGTATGAAGACAGCTGACCACACAATGTAAATAACACCGCAGGGGGGATCTCAGTCTAAGTAAGTCTAAAATTGTGTCCTATGAAAAATAAGATGAGATTCCACTACCACTTTCTAGCGTGCATACCATTGGCTTCATGTGAATGCAAGATTTGACTACAAGATGGCCAAACTTTGTCATCAGTGTATATGTAACAAAGAAATGCCCTTGTACATTAGTGAACTGATGACTCAGTGAGCTTCCATGAATACTTCCAGTTGTGCCACGTTTCTCTCTCCAAAGTTATAGTTTTGCTGGCTTTTTCAGTGAACGGACCAAAGGCTTAGAACTCATTGATGTCAGACAAGTTTCACTACATTCAAAAAGAACATTAAGACCTACATGTTGAAAACTTTTTTTAGATTTGTTTTTCATTTTAACTCTTATGTTTATTATCACAAAACCTTGTCTGCTGCCATCCCTTGTCTTCTTGCTGGAGGTTTATGTCAGGAAGTAATAATCTTCATTTAAGAAGAAATGTCAAGAATGTTTAAAACATGACAAAAACATGGTGAGAATAATGCAAGAAACTAGACCTACTTAAGGCAGGGTAGTCAGGTGTACTAGGATCTCCTGTCAACCAGTATCTCACATGTTCACTTGGCACTTGGTCTCCTTGAAGCCACCAGCTACCAGAGACATTAGTCTGACCATTACAATAGTCCTTTGGGTCAGGGTACAAAATGACACCCTTAGCACCATACTCTTCAGCTAGTCTGATCTGAAAAGACAGTGTATATGAGTCAGATAATGTCATAAGCCACAGATTTAGAAGTTATTTAAGGAATATTTAATTACAACTTAGGAAAATGAATAACATAAATAAATTATAAATAAAAAAAAACAAACAACTATGGACCAGGTGATATTACTGCTAGGCCAGTCAAAAGTTTTAGAAAACATCTTCAAATAACAAAATATTTATAATTTTTTATTTATATTTATTATTTGTTATATTTCTAAATCTGTGAAGCATATCCTACTGAAAAATATGACATTTTAGCATTAGATTGTTGTTTTTTTGTTTCCTAAAAAAAGTCTGTCTATAACAAAAGAATTGGATTTCAACAATGATAATGAAAATACAAAAAGTACCTTGTTGCTGGGGTGAACTTTGCCATAACGGATTACATGTATGGCACCATCAGTTAAAACACCCTGATCACTTAGCCACTTATAATCAGATCTGCGTCCAAAGTTACAATATATTATATCACCCTGTAAGAAGTAATATTATTGGTACAATATTACAATTTAATATTAAACAGAAGAATTAACAGTATAATTATTGGATAAAATTTACTTTAATAATAAAATCAAGAATTTTCAATAAATTTGGGGAAAATAATATCCAAAACAAAACAATTGCATACTATACAGACCAAAATTTAATTTAAATACAATACAAATATCAAAATTACAAAACAGAAAAATAACATAATGAAGAGAAAAAAAATCAAAATACAAATAGAGAAATAACTAAGTACAAACTGAGAAATAACAAGAAAAAATAGAGACAAAAGAAAATACAAATAGTGAGACAAAATACAAACAGTGAAAAAAAAAAGTAAAAATCAACAAAAACCCTAGATGGAACTCTACACAAATAGAGAAATTAAATAAAAAAAAACAAAGGGGAAAAAAAAGGAAATAAAAAAAAAAAACTTTGGCAATCTTAAAAATAATTTAACAGGTCTACAACCACACCTGCACATCTCCTGAGGCAGAAAAGGCACTAAATGGTGTGATGTCAGGGTGGATGTTTGACTCATTAGTCCAAGTCTCAAAGATCAAAGTGTTGTTACTTGTCTTGACAGCCACGTGATTCTCGTCTTGCCTGATAACAAACCAGAACTATCAACCACTAACAAATGGGACAAACAAGGATTTACTCAATTGCAAAGCCATTGTATTAAATGGTTAAATACAGTTTTAAGATATTTAAAATTACTGTACTTCAAATTGTTTTTTTACACTGATCTTTTTTGAAAAGTAAATTTTTTAATTACAATCATTACATTTTATGACAAAATTTTGCTTTTATTTTGTTGTTTTTTTAGTCACAATAGACCATCTGAGCACTGTCAAATATTAACTGATGCTATTTACAAGGACTACATACGCCACATAGTCAGGATAGACCAGCTGAACACTGTAATTCTTGATGGACAGACTGTCAAAGTTGAAGTTTTTCCACCAATCTCTCACATAAATCAGTATCCGGTTTGTTCCACCAACACCAGATAATCTCACATCTTTAGTTAATAACCTTAAAAAAAAAGAAAACCCTGAAATTCAGAAAATATGGCGACTTTCCTAAAGATCTAAATATTTCAAATAGGCCCTTGTCATTTACTGAGGTTGCATAATGTTATATAATTTTAATAAATAAAATAAATTATAGCCTTTATATAGCGCTACTTTCATGCTTATAGCATGCTCAGAGTGCTATGGTCTAATCTCATTTGTGGACCAGTGGGCGAAAGGGGTATCTGGGAGAAGGTTTTTCCATGCTACCCTTAGGTGCTCAGTAAACACAACTCTGCTCAAGTCGGGTGTCAAACCTTGAGCCCCTTCATGGGCTTCATAGGCATAAGCGCACTTAGCCTCTCAACTACCTATTTCATTTAGTGATTTTTATCCTCACTATAAATTATAAATGCATAATGCCTATAATGAAATCTTTTTGCAGTAACTTTACCTTAGCTTGAGGCCTATGTAATGTTATTGTTTTGTCCTTTCTCCATCTCATTATATTCTTAATCCTATTGATTATTTCAGCTACATGTACATGTAATTCTAAATTAAAATTAAAATTCAGGAAGAGATTTAAAAGTTATATTCGATAAAACTCTGAACCATAACTAACTACAGCAAAACATTTTTTTTTCCATTTGTACAGGCAAACACATAATAACAACTTTTCTTGCCATAGAAGCTTAATGGGTTGCATGAATGAGCCTGGGAAAGCTAATGAATGAAGACAATTTAAATAATTAACAGAAATCAATGAGTTTTTCTAAAAATGCAGAGTGTGTGATTCAATCAATGTCATCATGGTTTGTTCTCCAACAGACTCATACAGGGCAATCTTTCATTTCATTGAAAAACTTAAAACTTTACAAATTAATTTTTTATTTAGTTCCAAACCCACTTTCCAGTCCTGCAGGACATAGTCAACTTTTTTTTCATGAAGTAAACTTAAAAACTAATTAAGAAAACAAAGGCACACTAATATAACTAGATTAAAAAGTTTAGATCTATACCCTTTATATTTATTTTTTTGTGAAGAATTTTTTTTTCTTTGGCTTGAGATTAAGATCTATCATTTTTATAGCATTTTAATTGTATCATTTTAACAGAGATAAAAGAATTACAGCAGGTGTGGCTTGACGGATTAGTGGTAAAGTGCTATGCTCCAAAATCCAAGGTTTTTTATAGTTATGTTTTATTTGGTGTATTACGGACAATAAAGATTATTATTATCATTATTGAAAGGTTCTGGTTCCAATCCTAATGAAGATTGGGATTTTTTTGTTTTAGGATGCCCTTGAGTCCACCCTGAAATTAGTTAAGGAAAGTTAAAGCAGTCTTGCGTTGGTCACATTAACCATCGCCCATTAAAACGTGTGCTTTACATCATCTGCCCTATAGATCACAAGGTCTGAAAGGGCTACCTTTACATCATCTGCCCTATAGATCACAAGGTCTGAAAGGGCTACCTTTACATCATCTGCCCTATAGATCACAAGGTCTGAGAGGGCTACCTTTACATCATCTGCCCTATAGATCACAAGGTCTGAGAGGGCTACCTTTACATCATCTGCCCTATAGATCACAAGGTCTGAAAGGGCTACCTTTACATTATTAATAGTAACATCCATGCAACAAAGCAATATTATTGTTGTTGCCTTTGTTCAATGTTAAAATGATGAATTCTAACAAAACAAAACCTCACTGTAAGCTGTCCTCAAAATTACTCATGTGGGTCACTCTTGCTTGCAGTTCATTTCTAATGATTGGGTTGTAGTCCTGGGTAGAGTAAATCATAAGTTAGAGAAAAGTACAATGTTACTTAAACACAAGGTAAACACAGAGTATATGATTTTAGAGAAAAGTACAATCTTACTTAAACACAAGGTAAACACAGAGTACTTTAGTCACACAATTCTTGTTACTAAAACTGACAAATGCTTGCCTTAGAACTAACTTGTTGAACTGAACTAACCTGTTGAACTGAACTAACCTGTTGAACTGAACTAACCTGTTGAACAGCCAAGTATTTCAGATGTGGTGAAGGGGAAACAACTAGACTGGATGTGCCATGAATGTTTCGTTGTATAACATAGCCAAGAATCAGTCCAAGAAATAACATAAACAGCAGAAGAAGAATCTGAGGACAAAACAAATAGTTACAATAAAGAACAAGTCACAATATAACTAAGCATTGTTTTCATGTGGTAATTTTAATTTAATAGATTCATTTCATAACACCGAAACATGCATGATTTTAAGGTGAGAGGTCATCGGCATAAAGATATTATGAGATTAGATATCAATGGTGTTTTAGCGATTACATCTAGCTCTATACATTAGTTTCTCACCAAGTCTAGGTGACACAGGCTTCAGCTGTAATTACAAAACACTAAATAACAGTCGAGTACACATGCTGTCTTTTCACTTGACTCCGATAGGTCACTCCAGTATCTCTCAATACTCAGATTTCTTTACAACGAATCCAGGAGACAGTTTTAGTTTTCAAGCGTCACAAGTGACCGCTCCAGCAATCTGAATCTGATCAGGTCCATGAGGAAGTTGTGTTTGACTTGGTGACAGCCTAAGCAAACTGACGCACTGTACGGATGTCCATTTGGTCTTCCCCTGTTACTTGTTTTAAACTCATGGCTTCTGATTGAGCCTATAGTCTCATTTCGTCTTAGTGGGCTTTTGTTTCAATACTGAGCTCTAAATGTCCCGATTTGAAACACGTAAAAACAGTTTCTTTTTTCTCACCCACATTTATTTTCTACAGACGATCTTATTTTCATATTCTTTAAAACGAATTTAATTATTTGTCTTTACAGCGAATGCAAACTTGCTTGTTGTCCAGTCTTCCTCCCTTTCAAGTGTCTGCTCTGGACGTGCACTAAAAGACTGCTGACATGACTGCTGCTGGCACATCTTTCGGTTTTCTTTCATGAAAACAAGCCACTAACTGAGGGATGACGATGTGAGGATTTTGTATCTGATGAACAGATCAATGAGACCTCAAATATCTTTACTGTGTTGGACTATTTCACCTAACGCATTGGGCATCTTTGTAATGTCCTCAACGAATTCATGGAACTGCTGGTTTCTCTCTGGCTTCTTTCTATACCAATCATCTGTTAAGTTGTACCTTTTCATTACTACCCCCTTTACCTTATCATACTGTTCCAGATCTTTTGGTTTTTGAAAAATTGATACAAAGCTAGCAGTGCCGCTCCCTGTAACAATGTGTATAGATGACTTCCATTGAGGTTGTGTATTTCTGTAGCATGAGCATACACCTCAAATCTAGCCATCTGGTCGATGTTCTCTCATTAAAAAGTGGAAACTTTGGCTTCCATACAGGTTTTATATGCTCTTTGATTTCTCATTTCTTCTCACTAAGCTCCAACTGTCTGACTCTCAATCTGTGTTATTTCCGCTTTTCTTTTGCTCCTGCTTTAGTCTCTTTAATTCTTTTTCTTCAGTTCTTTCTCTCTCTCTCCCTCGCCCCAAGTTTGTTAGGCGGCTCCAGCTAAAACCATTTCTTTTCCAGCGGCTATCTGGGACAACACACCTGTCATTCTTGTCTGTAATTTTAACTCGATTGCAACATAAACAAATCTCACAGCGCTATCACTTGAGTTTGACCTATAGTTTCGTCTGACTTTTTTTTTTGTTTCACACACTTCACGATTTCACGTTCGATAAATATGTTACAGTTTTCTATGTAGCTCTATAGAAACGACATTAGTTTATCACAGAATCTAGGTGTCCCTGGATTGAGCTAATACTAAAAATACTAAATAACACACAACTTTATTGCTCTTTATAGCATAAATCGCACAATGCCCGATGTCGTGAAAACTAACACACTTCCGGTCATTCGTGCACACATTCCGACATATATAAATAAAAATAGATTATACAAGTATACACACATTCATTCATCCGTGAAAAGTATTGGTCTACTTCAGTCGTAGAACAACTATGGTCATCTCGTAGAGTTTTTTTTAATCCGACATTTTGTCATCATGTAACGCTTTGCTTTGGAGGTAGAGGAATCCGGGAGCACGTTACCCTGCCTCAACGTGGCGCTCCCGTGGAAACGGCTCACTAGAGGAAGTGGCTAGGCGAAAGGGTAACAAATATGATTCCCGTGGGAGTGCCCATGGGCGGACGAGAGTCTGCCCCTTCACGGTGCGGATTTGTAAGAAAGCTCCCACAAACCAGTCACAAATCCATGCGCTGTTCCTCAAGGGACCGTCTCATCAATGGCGGATCCTGCACAGTTAGCTTGGTACAACGAAGGTAGATGGTGGAGGCCCCCGGTGCCACCGAGTGGTATTGGAAACAGCAATGCTCTATAAGCATTGACTCGGGTCGCTCCCAAACAGGCCTGTGGTCCGCAGGTTTGTTTTTTTTTACTGTTTGTGTTTGTTCTCGGACGGATGCAGACAGGTTTTTTTTCAAACTTAGAGCTCGAAGAGCCTTCGGCTCAGCTCTTAGACTATTTTCACGGTAGAGGAATCAGCCAATGTTCATTTGGCACGCATTTCTTCCAGAGCTATGACCAATGCTTTTTCACTGTGCAGTGCGGTCTGTGGTTTCCCAGTAGTCAACATCGAAAACATGTCCACTGCTTTAAGGTCCGGTTTGATTGTGATGTTGTGCATGTTTCTGCTGTTCTTTTAGAGTTGAAGATAATCTACTTCCAAGTCCAAACTAATGGTGGAAGTTCTGCGTGTGTGTCACCACTGCTGCATCGCCCTCGAGGAGAACTGCTCTCCAAATGGGTAGTTCTATTTTTAGTTTTTACCTTCAATACTGCATTAAATATTTTGCCATCGAACTGAAGGTAGACTACTTCAGTGGATTTGTCACACGCGTTGTGGACGAGCAGTGATGAATGTTGTTCATTAAGTTTTGGAGCCAGGATAAATCCTTGTTATACTCCGCCGCTGATGTAAAGACTTTCAAAGAGGATGGACACCATTGAGCTGCACAGTCACCATTATTGTGGAATGATTGGATTACTTTTTTAAGTTTGGATCGGCAGCCTCTTTTGCGCAAAATTTAAAAGAAACCAGATCGAAGGTTTTAGTCAGGCCAATGAAGACAATGTAAATATAAAAATGAATATATTATTTCTATATATATTATTCTTTTTATTTTATTTACCAATAAAAACTTAGTAATTGATGTTTTTTTCTGACGTAATTTTTCTGCGCATCCAAAATGGTCAGATTTTCAACGGGCTTCTACGTGACGTCACCTAAACCAACAATAAAGTTAACACTCTCGTAAAAGTAATAGATCTGGGTCTCTGTAGTAAGATCTAGATTCCAATCTTTTAAGCAAAGGAAAAAAAAGATTAGTGTTAAGAGTAGATACACATGTATGACTAACCATGGTAGTATGTATTTTCTCGCCTGACCACTCAACAAACACAAGCGCTTGGTTGTCTTGTCATGACGGACTATACATAGCCTAGGCTAGCCATACATTGACCAGTTTGTTAGAATCAGTCAGACACACGCACATATGCACTATAGCTACGGACTAGGCCGCCACTAAGCTTAACAGCCACTGCAAGATACGATTGATTAGATCTAGATTCACTTTCAGTTGAGGGAAGTGATGTATGGCTAACCTAAAAACGAAATATCAAAGAACCCTTTTTGTTTTTTAGATGTCAAGAATTTACTGTGTAATAAATGTTTCTAAGCATTTAAATACAAAATGGTAAATGCTTACTATTACAACAGAATTGAAACATTTCAATAACTCATTTAAAAACCATCGAAGTTTCCCTTTATTGCTATTGTATCATTTATTTAGCTTGCTTAGTATTTGACCTCCAGAATGGTCTTAAAATGATAGCATTTGGTCTAGAACTAATGTTCCACTGGGTGTTCTAAACTATATGAGGGACACGGTTGAACTTTCACTTCTCAAAATACACTAAGATTGATTCAGACCACGACAGAAGATGTTAAAGGTGATCACCTAAAAAAAAGTATCGAAAATTCATACACTACACCGGGAAGATCAATTATGACAAAATATTGCGTATAAACAAACAAAAACCCAATAATCACAATCCTAACAAGCTATCTTTCTCTTTTCTAAATATTAATTTTTAAAGGTCAAAAATTGGGACAACTTACTTTGATGACCAGACCTTTACGTCCAGCAAGACATTGCGATAGCTTTGGTTGCTGCACAGGCTTGTCCAGGTTCTTGTATTCAATATCGATGTTGTCAGAATCAGCCTCCCACCGGGACACTGGCTTGCCAGCAATGTAACCTCGAGACGGCATACTGAAATGTACAAGTACACAAGTGGTCAGTTAGTTTTTAATGCCAACAGTAGTGTGTGGACACAACAATACATCTGTTTACAAATGGCAATTAAGAGTGAACACAAAATACAATGACTTGAAAATTGAATATGTGTAATAAATATTAACATTTGATTATGTGGATGTGATTAAACAGGATTTAAAATCAGTGAGCATTGATGCTGACCATTGGAAAGACATAGCCCTAGACCTCACACTCTCCGATACGGTCACATAGAAAGCTATTGACAGCGAGAAATATGGGCCTCAGCTCTGGAAGAAAAGCGTGCCATACGAAAAATGGCCAGCTCCTCTACCACCAAAGCGAAAGCCACCTTAACCTGCAATATATGTGGACGGGAGTGTCTCTCCAAAACACCACAGCCACATGAAAAAGTGTTCGAGATGAACCATAGTCGAACTACGACTGAAGGAAGCCAATATATAAAAGTACAGATTATTGATAGTGTTATTCTGCTGGTTTCAACATTGAAATTGCGGGTTAAGTTCTGGAGGTTGAAAAGATGAGATTGCAGAAGAATCTTAAGCGCTGACCTTTAATTAAGATGTCAATTCATTGTTTTACATTATTTGCTGAATTGCTTTTGTTTAGACTGCATAGCGCGCAACTTTCATGCTTTTAATATGCTCAGTGCGCATTCCTTCGATATCTCTGGGGACAATTTGGAAGGGGGGGGGGTTCTGTGAGAATGTTTCTGTGATGTCTTTCGGCGCTTAGTAAACATAATTTAATTTTGAATAAGGATTCGAACTCAACCCCCGTTGGTAGGTAGCCAAGCGCTTTTTTTCCCCTGCTCAGCTATACATCTCACAGACACTTAAACACACACACATATGCAAAAAAGATCATATCAATATAATGGACCTTAGTGTAAATGAAGTGGAAACACGACCATGGGTTTAGGGTGACGTGACCGGCCGACAAAGGCCAGCGTACTGCGAGCGGTCAACCGTGACGCGGTACGATAGACGACCTCTTCAGGAAACGCTCGCTATGAGATGTGCTACACAAATAAGGTACGTCCCAACTGACCACAATAGTTGCAACCATTGTGGAACCTTTACACAGGACTTGAGGTGAAGCGTTTTGGATCCGAGCCTGCCGCGTAAAATCCTTTCCAACGGCCATGAGGATATTGGCGCCCCAGCACCTAGTCCCTGCTTAACTTATTGACCCGTGACGTTTCGATCGTTTTCCATAAGTCTTATATAAAAAGAGTCCAGTAGGACACCAGATAATACAGTTTTGTATTGCGGAATTTACATTCTCCTGATGTTTATAGTGGAGCGTTCATATTTTTTTTTAAGTCTAAGGTCAAATACAATTTAATTAAGAAGGTGTCATCACTGTCTAATAATAATTATATTTACACGTGCATCTGTAATGGGTCTGATCATTTTCTAGTTAAATAGGACGTCGTCTTATCTTATAGAATACAGACGTCCTACGCATGTTCCTAGGTCAATCTATTCATGCATGTTAACAAATGACTTAAATTCTGCAAAGTAATTTGGTTTCCCTGGCTGACTCGGGCTGGCTGACTCATGCTCTAACAGCACCTAGTTCTTATCGAGAACATTGGTTCTAGAGAGATTGGCCTCGGTCTTACCGCTGATTTTTTGTTGTCATCACACAAAAGTTGTTAACATAACGACGTACCGACAGTCGGGAGAATAGCGACCAATCGGACTCAAAGAATCAAGTTAGCAGAGACGTTTTTAAATATCTTCTTTATTAAGTTTATGTTGCAAGCGCATCGCGCGAATAACGATATGCATGTTAAACGCTCCTCCTTAAAATAAGAAACGAGATAATAACGCCATTTTATTCTGTTAGTGTTAGTATTCAACAAATGGATTAATAAATAAAAAGAAAACTTTTTTTTAACCGGCTCCTCCCACCCACCCTTTTTTTTGTCAGGATGTCGCGCCCAACGTTTTGAGAATCTCTGCTGAATAATCTCTAGTTAAACGTTTTGTTTGGCACTAAAAGGTGACGGGGGCACTAGAAAGACAAAATTTAGACAAATAAATTACAGATGTTCCTTCAGTCCTTCAACAAAACGAAACTTCTATTGCCCAAAGGTTATCCAGAAGTTCGTTTTGTCATTCAACTTCTATTGCCCAAAGGTTATCCAGGAG
>JADKLZ010081101.1:24222692-24239955 GCA_021533235.1 Biomphalaria straminea
TTTTTTATCCATGGATGTTGAGTTTTATTTTTCCTTTAATAATTTTAATTATTGCTGCAGACAGCTCCGCTGGAAGCTGCACTTCTATTAAGATATACATCTCTTTGTAAGAGTGCATACAAGTACATTTGGAAAAAATCATTTCGTTCTTAAGACAGTAATTATGAAACTAAGATTAATAATTCTAACCTCAAGAACTAGTTTATATGGATATGAGGCCATTCTCTCTCTCTCTCAATCCACCCATCGTCTGGCAAAAGTTTTCGTTTTTTGTAGCGGACTAACTTCCGACTATCGTTGTGTAAGAATCCAAATCAAATGTCCAAGTGGAAGAACACAACAGGGATTACTTTTATGTGTGGTGGGTTCGCTGAGGAGTAATGTTTATTTCTGTATTCAGTCAAGCGATGACAAATGCATTGACGTGACGCCTTTCATCAATTCGTTTTTTTTTAAACCGTCTACTCTTCCCTCTCTCTTCCCCCTTCTCTCTCTCTCTTTCATCTAAAATTCTTTCCACATTTCAAACTTGATTTTGCTTCTTGTTTTTAGAGTAAGAGTTATTTCCCTTTCCCTTTAAACTTTCTGAATTCTTTCTATAATTCTCTCCATCGGATGGCTGCCTTGTCATGCGGTATGTGTGCTAGACTGTCATTCGGTCGTCTCGGTGGTCCCGGGTTCATACCCTGCTCACAGCCATCTGCCGTCGTCCTGAAGATTATCTTCAACTTTGAAGGAACATCCGAAACATGTAAACAAACAAAATATCAAACTCCATCAGCTCTCTAATCCCATCTAACTGTAGCTTTGCTTGATGATCTCGCCCAAAGATCGTCAAAATAAAACAAAAATACAAAAAAACACAGAACGACTGATTCTCCCAAGAATAAAACCTAGATCTGCAATGCTACAATAGATCTACAAGAAATTCAACGACGCGAATGGTGCTGAATTGGACAGGCAATGCCAAGGACAGCATTGCAAGACAGGCTCTAGACTGGAAACTACATGGTAAGAGAAAGGCAGGGACACCAAAGCAAACATAAAGGAGATCTATAGACAAAGAAGGAAAGATGGCAGGATGGACATGAACCCAAATGAAGAGAATGATCCAGGAAAGAGTTCTATGACAAGTACTGCTGCTGCCCTATACACGTCAAAAGGACTGACCTCAACCAAAGATCTACCATACTGACTGAATATAACAAAGTTCAGGACAAAATCAGGATTCACTAATCAATTAGTTAGCTAATTAAACCGGATTAATGGGAAAACAAAATGCTTTCTCCCTGAATAGAAGAGGTTTCCCTTATCAGCCAATGAAAACCTATGACTTAGTTCAATTTAAATATGTAATAAACATGCACTGGTAGGCTGAACGAAGTTATCTCACAAAAACATACGCAAGAAAATCTAAGCATTAGAACTTACAAAGCTAAGTACAATGTAAGCTAAATACAATGTAAGCTAAATACAATGTAAGCTAAGTACAATGTAAGCTAAATACAATGTAATCTAAGTACAATGTAAGCTAAATACAATGTAAGCTAAATACAATGTAATCTAAGTATGTGTGAAATGAATAACACATGCTTACAAGGCAACGATGGCCTTACAAGTTACAGATCTAAATCGTAAGTAGATCTAACTTCGGAACTTAGGATATATTTTTTTCCGATCTTACCTCTGAAACCAAAATTTAGATAGTTATCAATTGGTTTTACTTTTATAGATAACAAATACAATAAAGTGGGTAAAAATATAAGTTGTTATTTCAAAGAAACAATGCCTCCTGCCCGTTTAACCAAATCAGGTTGTTGTCATTTTTTTCAGCTGCGTAGCATATTTAACACTATAAATCCATGTTTTCCAGATTAAGTCATTCTACTTTGGTGTATTTGTGCAAACAGTGTACAGAGCTACTATAATGAAATATAATCGTACACAGTGTACAGAGCTACTATAATGAAATATAATCGTACACAGTGTACAGAGCTACTACAATTAGATACATATGTACTCATTGTGTACTGAGCTACTAGAACTGAATTTTCTATGTAACAGACATTTTACTTAGCTACAGTCTTTGTATTGATTTTAGCTCTACCCCTTTCCATTTTGATTTTTTCCCCGTTGGTCTAAAGCACTAAACGAATGTAGTTCTTGCCACAGAGTACCGTCCACAAAGTACTAGAATACTTGCTGTTAGATTAATGTTGGACTAATTACTTAACTGGACAGACTATTTTTAGTCATGGAAATCACGCTTAGCTCCTGGCGGTCAATTTCTCCTTGGCCAACAAATTATTGGGTGGACATTTGTCTAAGCCGGTTCTCTTCTCTTGTGTGTCTAAACTCTTCAGGACTGACCAAAGTGACCAAGCCAGTAGTCCAGCAACACAGTTCCGTTAAATGGACTGACCGGTCTGGCCCCTTGAGTACACGTTGGTCATTCCACAGAGAGGATCCACTTCCCTCTCGTTCAGTCCTTGTCCTGATCTAAAGGCCGGCCAGCAAATCATTTGAACATGACCTTCAGTATCGAGGGACAGTGTCTACTTAGCGAGACGTTCAACGCGGACACCTAAACTATGAAACAGTTTTTTATTTTAAAACTGATGAATGTTCACTTCTGATTTCCTTTAAGTGACCTACGTGTGAAAAAGAAAATTATCCTAACTGGTCATTTTTAAAGAGAATCAGCAATGGAAACATTGTACAATAAAACTATTATCATTATCTTAACTGGCAATGTCAATATAAAATATATATATATATTTTTTTGGCAGTTGAAATTTGTTTTGCTTTGATGGTTTAAATTTAAGCCAGATTTTCTCGCGTTTTTTAGTTTCATTTTGGATTCATTGAAGAGCGATAACGCACACAGGGTTGCATGCTCGATTATGTTGCCTCCCATAACGATATAAAAGAAATATAATTATGTTTGAAGTCTAGAGAAATGTTAACACTGTGAGAATGTCTACTAAAGAAATGTGTTACCATTAATGTTAATGTGTGTTAACAGTGATAGCGTTACTAGCCAAAGTGTAAACTCGACGGTATCCATTTGGAACAAGTAAATGTTTTATGTTCATGAATCACTTTTTAAAAAAAAAACAAGCTTCTATCACTCACTCCGTCTGTCTGTCTGTCCAGTACAAAGTTCGTGAACGTTATTTCTATTTTTTGCACATTTATTCATTGTTCCTAACAAACTACCAATCAATTAAAAAAAAAAAACTATTAATAAGCGTTAATAATTTATTTAATTACCGGTGTATGTTGATATAGAAAAAGGGAAATAAATCATGCAGTACTGAGAGTATGACTGTAAATGTTCAGTTCTTTCACTTATGTAAGCTTTTTTTACCAATTTTTTGTTTATATTTTTCTTATTTTTATAAAAAGTAATTTAAGAAAGGAAGACATTCACTGGCCATTCTAGCTAACCAATAATTTATGTAATAACAATTGAACAAAGACAAGGTCACACATACTTGATAACTGTGTACTGCATAACATAACGAGCTTTATCTGTTGCTAGTAAAAGCCAACACAGCATACCACAAAGCAGCATACCACAACACAGCATACCACAAAGTAGCATACTACAATAGCTGTGTTGAAATAGTCGATTCATATTTCACGAGAATGTGTTCACAACATTGGTGTAGCGTGTTGCTACCTGGAAATGTTGTTAATGTGTTTGTTGTAGATGTAAAACTTTGCGTTAAGCTTTGCTTTCTAAATTCCTATTAAAACAGCATACACCATTCAACACTACATTTCTCATTTCTTATGTTTCTATTTGGCTTGAAATCGATAACAAATGGCGAATTCATCAAATTCATTCGATATAGCCCTCTCGCTACCTTTGCATATCAAATATCCATTTTACTTTTTAATAGCCGTGTTACAGATCTAGGATTTTCTATTAGAGTTTTCGGACACACGTGTCCGTTGGACTGACCCCATCTCAGGGGATAGAATTTGAGACATGGTCTCCAGATAGACTGAAGCAAACCAAAACAAGCAATCTATAGAAAATACAGCAATTTATTTACATCCTGTTTTTGTTTTTCAAATGAAACAAATAACAGAAAAAAATGTTTGAATAAAAATCAATTTCTCCTACATTAAAGGTGATGCTGGTGTAAAGCTAAAGAACTGCTAACAGATTTCAGAAGGAACAAACAACTGATACTTGAACTGCAGATAAATAATACCTCCACAATATATATATAAAAATATTAGTCATATATTACCTGCGGCCAGGGGGTTGTAATTAGCGTATCATGAGTATAGTCACTGATATAGTGTGTTAGAAACAATGAAAAAAAAAATAATGCTAAAAGTAAAACGAATGTGAATGTAACAATAGTATGAATGGAGCTATTAAAATAGCTAATCGATCTAAATCCATTTTTTAATACAAACATTTGCTTTTACGCCAATATATATATTTAAATCTAGATCTATAGTCTAGATACTATTATAACAGATGTAGATCTATATATTAAAAGAGTGAATTCAAGGTTTCAATAAGCTTATCATTGTTTGTATATTTTATATCCCCTTATAGGGCCTAATCTTGCTTGTCCAATCATAGTTTGCCTACACAACACATTTAAGATTATCGCGACACATGAATTTCAACTATTAAAATGCATGTCAAGGCGGCTAAAGTAACATTTCGCAGCTGAATTTATGTAAAAATGTTTTCGAATCACGAATTCGAAGGTTAATTTTATTAAATAATGAAATGAATAGACACTATTTTATAAATGAATGTGTTAAAGTCTAAAATAGTTATCTAGGGTTCGTAATATTTTAAGTTCTGCGCATGCGTAACCTTTCGGTCTTGTCTATTAAAGCGCGCAATGAATGAGATAATTAAACTAATGAATGAGATTATGAAGTGCATCAAGACGTCTAAACTCGCAGATATAAGGAACGCGTTTGTGTGAAAATGCTTTAGAAACACAAATTTGAAGGTTAATTTTATAAAATAATGAAATAAATCAATGGGCTATATTTTGTATTTTTGTCAAAGTAAAAAAACTATCTTTGCAAAGTATAATTCTTAAAATTAGATCTTCTTTCGGTCTTGTCTCATGTAAACAATATATATACTGTGAAGATACTATTTATATTTTTGAGCAATTAAAATAATGAGCAGCAATTTGTGACAACATATCTTACCCCCATCCAAACATCAGTGCAACAATAGAAGACATTGTCTGTCAAAGTGGACAGTGTACCATGATGTCTGTCCTAATTCTGGGCAGTCCCATGAGTGACCAAATAGGCTCTGCACATGTCCATTCAGCCAGCAAAGTTAATCCAATGAATGTTCCAATAAGGGCAGACAACACTAATCCAGTAAGAGTACCATCTGTTAGGCAGCTTTGCTCTTTAGAATTGGAGATTCAAAACCAAACTAACGAAATACTTCGAATCTCTTTAATTCACATATTAGATTTCCCAAACTTAAGAACCACTTCGAATCTCTTTAATTCACATATTAGATTGCCCTTGTATTCTAACTAGAAAAAAAGATTATCTTTTTTTTTTTAATGTGTCATTTGTATGTAAATATTTCAGACATTTTTTTTTTGCTTGTATAGTGCAGACATTATTCTGCATTAAATTGGCTGAGTTATGTCCCTTCACTCTGTTGTGAAATTGCGTCAATTACAGATGATGGAGATTTATAGAGGAGTAATTTCTGTGTGAGAGGAACAGAGAGAAGAGGAGAGATAGAGAGAGAGAGAGAGACAGAAAGAGAGAGAAAGAGAGGGAGAAATAAAAAAGTAGGAGGGAAAGAAAGAGAGATGGGGGTGTGGTAAATGATGTGGACGACAAGATGGAATAGAGGGATTCCATTATTGAGATCAGACAGGCTTAAGGTTTACAAAGAATATTATCCCCCCCCCCAAGTTCTTGTGGCCTGGTATCCTACTATTCATGTAATATCAAACGTCCAAACAACTAAAATCAGTCTTTCACCAGTGTCAGATTTTTTAATTTACTTCTGATTCCAAATCTATGACAATGTTATCCAAGTTAAATAATTCTTTGTTCACGCTTTGTCGAAATAATCTTTTTTTTTCTTCAGCATATAAAGTATTATACTATAAGACCATTTTTAGGAATGTAACCACTTTCTATGCGCAAACGCAGATTTTCTATCCATTGGTTTTGAAAGAGAATATTTAAGCTTCTAATTAAATATTTAACGGAGAACCAAGAAATTAAAATAAGTTTCTCGCACCTTTTTTAATGTCGGAGTAGGTTTTAATGTTAATTTAAGAAAATGTATAAAAGCAAGGACAGATACTAACAAGGATCAGCCGTTCGGTCCAAGCAGTTTCCTATTACATATCAGGTCTACTTTTGTGCATCTACTATTGAAATATAGTTACATTGTCAATCATTGTGTGTTTATGGTGTGAACAATCATTTCATAATTTCAAGTTGTTTCATTCATAAAGAGGAATTCTTCATCTAGACAAATACCTCAGCAATACTACTCAATGTTTTAACCACACAATGCCATTGTTACATTAGCAAAGTGGAAAATAGGTGAAAACTGAATCAAAGCTCGTAAGTCATATGATTGTCGACCTCATAGACAAAAAAAAATCTAAAAAGAATTGCCAATAAATAATTCAAAGGATATAATGCGATACCTATGAGTTATGAACAAAAAATGTTTTTCTAGGCAACATCACCTTAACATCATGGACACGACAAGTCTTGTGTTTAAACCAAATATAAACTTAGAGACAGAGTATCTACATAATGTATCCAGTATCACTGTACAAACTTAATGTATCCAGTACCACTGTACAAACTTAATGTATCCAGTACCACTGTACAAACTTAATGTATCCAGTACCACTGTACAAACGAAATGCAACAACTTTTGTAAAGAGACAGCGGTTTCGAGACGAACTAAGTTCTAAGCTTTACAATTCAAGAAAAAACAAGATTATAAAGAGAGTTTGTGTGATACACAAACTCAGAGGCGGCCCCCGTCGGAGTCGGATCCCTGTCAGATCCGCCTATTCGCAAGATGTTTCGGATGTTCCTTCTAAGTTGAAAATAATTAACTTCTCGCTGGACGACGGAGGAAGGCGAGAAGGGTATAAACCTGCCTTATCTTGATGTTTGCGCACTAGACTTTAGTTTAGATTTATCGTTGGTCCCTGGCTCAATTCCTGTATGCTACCATCCTTAAACTATCGCAATATTTCTGAAAGAACAGTAAAGGTTAAATCATATTTTCAAAAGCCTTTAGTGTTTTTTTTTCTAACCGTGACGGACAGACCATCATTGGCCTCCTTCAGTCGTAGAACGACTATGGTTCATCTCGCACACTTCCTCGTGTGGCTGTGGAGCCCTATTTTGGAGAGACACTCCCGTCCACAAGTATCGCAGGTAGAGGTGGTCTTCGCTACAGTGGTAGAGGAGCTGGCCATTTTCCGCGTTGTCCGCTTTTCTTCCAGAGCTGAGGCCCATGCTCTTTCGCTGTCCATAGCTTTCTTGGTCACTGTCTCTCTCCATCTGGTGCGGTCTAGAGCTATGTCTTCCCACTGGTCAGTATTGATGTTCACTGATTTGAGGTCACATCTATTACATCTATGTAACGGAGGTGGGGGCGACCAGTTTTTCTTGAGCCAGTCGCAAGTTGTCCGTAGAGGATGACTTTCGGTATACGATTGTCCTCCATCCGGCGAACATGTCCAAGCCAGCGCAGGCGGCGTTGTCTGAGGGCTGTAAAGATGCTGGGAATACCTGTTTGTGCAAGGATCTCTGTATTGCACACTTTTTCTTTCCATGTGATTTTCAAGATCCTACGAAGACATCGCAAATGGAATAGTTCAGTCTTCGCTCTTGCTTTGCGTAAGTGGTCCATGATTCACTGCCATACAGCAGCGTGCTCATAACGCATGCCTTGTAGACTTCCATTTTGGTCGCTGTAGTTAGCTTCTGGTTTTCCCAAACTCTTGACCTAAGTCTAGCGAAGGTCGATGCAGCCTTCCCTATACGTTTTTTTATCTCCTCATCTAGAGAAAGGTCGTCTTGAATTGTGGATCCCAGATAGCAGAATTCATTTACGGCATCCAGCTTGTTATCGTCTATGAGGATGGAGGGTGGTGCTGTAGCAGGGGGTCCCATAACATTTGTTTTCTTTGTGCTGATAGTTAAGCCATATTCTTTACAGGCCTGAGAGAAGCGGGACATTAGTAACTGAAGTTCCTCTTGTGAGTGTGCCACAACCGCTGCGTCGTCCGCGAAGAGCATGCCTCTTATGAGGGTTGTTCTGGTTTTTGTTTTGGCCCTCAGTCTAGCAATGTTTAGAAGTTTGCCATTGAATCTGGAATGGAGATATATGCCTTCGGTGGAATTATCAAATGCGTGGTGGATTAGCATTGAAAAAAGTATTCCAAAAAGGGTTGGAGCAAGGACACATCCTTGTTTTACTCCGCTGTTTATATTGAAACTTTCGGAGCAGGCGCCATTGAACTGTACTGTACTCATCATATTTTGGTGGAAAGAAACATAAATATTTAGCAGCTTAGGTGGCAGCCTATTAACTCTAAGATTTTAAAGAGGCCTTCTCCGCTGACAAGGTCAAAGGCTTTGGTCAGATCGATAAATGCGATGTACAAAGGCATTCTTTGCTCTCTGCACTTTTCCTGAAGTTGACGGATAGAGAAAATCATGTCAATTGTGGATCTCTCTGAGCGTCAGCCGCACTGTGATTCTGGATAGACTCGATCAGCAAGTTTTTGTAGCCTGGGGAGTATCACTCGAGCAAAGACTTTGCCTACGATGCTTAGGAGAGAGATTCCCCTGTAGTTGTTGCAGTCGTTTCTGTCGCCTTTATTCTTGTACATGGTGATGATCTTTGCATCCCGCAGATCCTGTGGCACAGCACCTTCTTGCCAACATTTACAAAGCAGTTCATGTAGAGGTTGGATTAGTGTAGTTTTACACTGTTTTAGAAGATCTGGGGGTATGCCATCGCATCCGGGTGCTTTGCGGGCAGCCATGTTGTCTATGGCTTTGTTGAGCTCTAACAGGGTGGGTATTTCGTCTAGCTCGTTCATTATGGGTAGCTGTATGATAGCCTTAAGAGCTGAGGCAGAGACTGAGCTTGTTGTGGCGTAGAGTTCGGAATAATGTTCGACCCATCTATGCATTTGTTGACACTTGTCTGTGATAATTTCCCCAGTGGTTGATTTAAGAGGTGCTGACTTGTTCTGGTAGGGTCCGAGAGCCTTTTCAATTCCTTCATACATCCCTCTTATGTTGCCCACTTGGGCTGCGAGCTGGATATTCTCACTGAGCTCTACCCAGTATTCATTGGCACAGACCAACCAACAGAGAAAACGCACAAAAATATGCTTCTTTCATTCTAATGGGGGCACTAAACAATTCTTTTTTTTAAATATGATTTTTAAAAAATTTAAGAAATTAGTTTAGAATCATGTCATTTCCGGGCTAGTACACAAAAGCCGCTGCTAAGAGTTCATTTTAAAAAATATGCGTGATATCTATATGCCCAGAGCATTTCTTATAGTAACATTTCCTCCCTTACATTTACGTAATTGTTTCAGAATTGGTGTTTTATTATTAAAAAATCGCTTGCATAATTAATTTTATAAATTAAACGGTTTGCTTTTAGAAAACTAAAAGTAGCCGTTGCACCTAAACTTTTCAAGCCGCATTTAATGGTGAAAAAATATTTTTCGTATCTCTTCTAGTTTTGGCGCCCTTAGTGTGACAGACGGACATTTTGCACAAACCTAATAGCGGCTTTTCCCCTTACCGGGGCCGCTAAAAAAGAGCAGGCTTCCAACTCACACATAAATAAAAGATCTACTTTTAATCGTAATGAAGTGGCCTTCGAGACAGCATCAACATTGTCAGGAACTGTCAAGAATGGATAAAGAACAAGATGTCAAGAACTGTTAATATAGACAAAGAACAAGATGTTCGAAATGTCACAAACTTGACCTTGGTGTTTCATTTTTGGTTTATCTCAACATGGCTGCCTGGTCGTGCGGTATGCGCTCTGGACTGTCGTTCGGTCGTCTCGATGGTACCGGGCTTATAACCTGCCATCAGCCATCGTCCTTGTGGGAGGTTTGGGCTAGGATGTAGGAACAACCGAAACACGCAAAACATGTGTACATACATTTAGATTCATGAGTCTAAGACTTAGCTGATTTGACGACAAACTTGCAACAACGTGGTCTAACAGAGCAAAAAGTCTTGAATATATAACCGGAAGAAGCACAAAATTACTAGACTACCACCAGTTCACGAAGATTAATTAGGACTACTAACAAAGAATACAGTTTTAATTGTAAAATGTTTTACATGTTTCGGAAATTCCTTCAGAGTTGAAGATAGTTATTTCCTAGTCCAAACCTCCCGCAGGACGACGGGGGATGGGAGCGGGCAGGGTTTGAACCCGGGACCATCGATAAATCGAAACGACAGTCCAGCGTGCAAACCGCTAGACCAGGCAGCCATCCTCTGTACTCCTATAGGCCTATGGTTGTGAAAGCTGCATACTGAACGATGAAGCGGAAAGAGGAATCCAAGCTTTTGGGAGTAAATGTTATTGAAAATGCTGGGTAGCAATTATCAAGGAAAGAAGACAAATGAGTTTGTACTTTTACAAGTCAACACTCTGGCTGGCAAGAAGGAAAAACTCGTCAATAATGTGAAAAGACAATTGCTGAGATAGTTTGGTCATATTGTAAGACATGACTCACTATCAAAAGTCATTCTTCAGGGTGCAATGGAGGGGGGCACGGAGAAAGGAAAATCTGGCTGGATAACATTGAAGAATGGGTCAGCCTCTGTCTAGATGTCCTGCTTGGAACATCTGCTGATAAAACATTTTTAGATTAGTGTGTCATTTGAGCTGTCGCGTTTGTGTTTGTAATCTTATACAGCGCCTTGAGCCTACATTTTGTTTGTTAACAGCGCTATATAAATACAATTATTATTATTATAGGGAAAATTGTAGGGATTTGGTGAGTCAAACTGTCACAGCACCCTCCAATCGAGGGACAGAGGAGATAAATGAGGACTACTGGAAATGAGAAAATACAGATTAAGAATGAAATGACCCTAATTTTTGTCTCCATGTGTCTTGCTATTTATTGCTTGCTTAGCTTGTGTCAATATAAAAATAAAAATTCAGTGTTTTGCTGCAGTATTTCTACAAGTTCTAAATTGTCAACTTTGAAGATATGCAAAAAAAACTTTTTTTTTCATATAAGTGGCGAGATGTCGTGGTATTGATCGCACATAAATACTAGACACTAAGATGAACACAGCGCAATGAGTGATCTCTGGTTGACATATAATGGTAGTATAGTACTATTTCCTATCTGGCCCAGAATATATTTTTATAGGTACGATATCTCAAGGTGATAGCAGTGATTTAATATTGTTGCTCAAGGCTAGCTGTTGACTGGCGACACATGAGTATGTTGGGAAAGAAGCCACAAGTAGGCAAATAAAAACTTTACCTTCTAGATCTTACATTATCTTCTTATCTTATAATTGCAGCCATTGCTTCAAAAAGAAAATAATTACGTCCGACGCGTATCTTATCTTATATAATACAGACGTTACTTCAAGAAAGAAGATATGCCAATAGAGTTTAGTTATCAGTGACTTAAACTCTGCCAAGTCGTCTAATTTAGGTAACCTATTCCGTGCTCTAATAGCACTTGGAAGAAGGAGCACGTATACAAATATGTCCTAGCATACAGAATAGAACATATGCTTCTATCTTTGTGTCTTTCTGAGTAATTTTTTAGATTTTGTTGTTGTATTAGTAAATTATGGTTCAGTTTTTAGGCATTATTGCTACTTTACTTTTATGTCTTCTAAAATCTCTGAATTTATTTACTTTTTTAGTCTTCTGTCTTGAAGAGTCTATAAATCTGCTGATCTAAAAGGTGTGCACTTTGTAGGTAAAAAAAACAACAACAATAAACTGTATTTAGAAGACTCAAAGGTAAAGAAGCACACACCATCTTATCTACAAGTGTTATGAATAATGGAAATGAAAAATGTGAGACTATTGACTGTTTGTGTTTTTGTAATTTTCGTAAGAACGAATCATTTATTCAATTCCGACTTTTAATTTACTCTAAAAAAAATGTTAAACTAGAAAAACAAAAGGTTCCAAAGTTGTCCTGCTTGGAGCACACCGGACAGTGCAGAGATGCTCCTGGCCCACCGAAACACACACACACACACACACCCACGTTTATGTATCCTGGGTGAACAGAAAACAACAATTTCAAAGTTTCAAGAGAACAAAGTTTGTTTGTTGCCAGACATCAGCCACTGAACGAACGTACTGGTCATTGCGCCTGGTCTTATTGATTTCACGCCAGACGAACGCGAGAAATAGGGGACAAGAGGGGAGGGGGAGGCGACACTGAGGAAGAGGGAGGGGGGAGGCAAAGAAATGGCCGAGGAGAGATATTGAATGGCTGATGAAGAGATAAAAAATATATCAAGGGGTGGGGAGTGATGGTGTTGGGTAAGAATTTTACTCACAGTGTAAATAACATCAAGATTGGATGGGATAAAGAGAGCCAGGGTGAGCAGACATACAGCCATGGGGACAGACATAAGATACACACAGCTATTGGGACAGGCATAGATACATACAGTTATGGGGACACGCATAGAGACTAAGGGAAATTTATATATACATACATAAGTATGTGGGACAGAGACATAAACAGCTTTGAAGTCTATAGATATGAGAGAAATACAGATAGAAGGAAAAACATCATTGCAAGAATATATTCTTAGTCTCGGTATCATTTACAGGTACATTTTTTCACCCAAAAAAAAATAAATAGTGTATCAGATGAACAGAGGACAAGCTCGGGGGGGGGGGTATCAGAGCGAGAACAAATGCTGGAGATAATTCTTAAAGAAAGTGTTCTAGTATGAAGTATAAACATGGTATTGAAAGTGGCACCAAAAAATTGCCCGCAAAAGACTCCACAAGTACAGTACCACTGCAACTGAATCAGCCAGAAAAACAAAAGTACTAGGGCACCAACTATTTGACTTAGTGATCGAGAAAAGTTTGAATGTTAGTTTCCGATTATTGTTTATGTTATTTACATTTTGAACTTAGATTTCTGAATCTTCTCGTCTCATCTGTTCCCTTGCCTCATAGAAGTGCTGTGACACTTTGCGGAACTTAATCCTCCACTCTTTCCAGCAGCTGTTCTTAGCTATATATTAAGAGAGAAGCTGGTCAATTCTTTTACATTGTCCAGCCAGCATTTCTTTGGACAACCCTTTCCTCGTGCTCCATACACTTTACCTTAAAGGATGACTTTAAAAAATTTGTATTTTTTTTTAAACAAATTAGGCCCTAACAAACCAGCTCAGCTTTCATCTCTTCACAGTATTGAGAAGTTTTTTTTCTTTTTGCCAGCCAGAGTGTTGACTTGTAACAGTAGAAACTTATTTATTTTCTCTTCCTGGTAACTGCTAGCCATCAGTTTGCTGTAGCATTCATTCCCAGGGGCTCAGTGTGCTACTTTCACAGCAATATAAGTGTTTAGAGACCACAAATGAAGAATGCAATTTTCATTTTCCATGGAAGCTGATATCTCTCTTCCAGAGTTTCTGTAGTATACTCTTGCCATATTTGTCAGAGGGACTCTCCTACAGACATTAAACAAAGAACTCAGTGACTGTCCTACATACATAAAAACAACAGTTCTTGTAGACTGTCCTACAGACATTACCTTCAGAGCTGGACGTGGTACTTGTCAGTGTAAAACCTGAACGATGTTAACAAGTTACGTCTAGATTACAAAGGCGTTTCAATTATTCAGAATGTCTCAAGCTTGTAATTCTGAATTATCGATTGAGATAAACTCGCGGTGGTAGGTGACTCACATAAAATAATGAGTACCTAGATCTAAATCTATAAAGTCTTCAACGTTGACTTTTTTTATGACAACAGGAAACGTTTTCCCCAACAATTATCAACCAGGTCTAGTTGTTGTTTTTATTTTTTATTTCTCACTATGCCCCAATCTTCCCCAAAGGGGCGTTGCTAGGAATTTTCCATCGTTTGGGGCCCGACGGGGGGGGGGGGGCTTGACCTCTTTGAGTCCAATGCATTTTGCATAATATTTAATTTTTGAAGTATAAAACACTCATTTGGGGGCCCCTTTCAAGTTGAGGCCCGGGGGGATTTTGTAATTCTCCACCTCCTTTACCAACCCTAGCTATGCCACTGCTTCCCTTCCCCCCGGGCAAAAGAATGGTTACGCCCATTTGTAAGTTTATTTAGAGTATAGAAAATTCTAGGTAATATAGATCCAGATTGGAAACATTAACAGAGTGTATTCTAGCCTAGAATACTGGATCAAGGTAGAGATATATAACTGAATGATACACACTATCAATGCTATAAGTATTATATCCATGGGTATATTGTCCCAAGGTCATTCCATCAGTCAAACTAAAATTGCGTACATAAAAGCGAACAGCAAACTCTTCTTGAACGTCTAGTTATTTATTTATGTATTGAATTCTTTACTTTAAAAAAACATTTGAGACGAGTGTGGGAATTTCTACTAGCGCGTGTTCAAAATAGACCAAATTTAATTGTAATATAATATTTTGAAAAATTACAACGTCAAACCAGAGTTTTCACTTTAAGGCTGATTAGCTAGCTTTTGTTTTCATAAGCTGTCAAATTTCGAGGAAAATTGTTATCCGTTTACGAACTGCGTGTAGACCCAACACCAAAATACAGCACACTACATACACGTCGTTCTGTCTTTTGTTTCCAATTAACTTTCGCATGCCGTCCCCCCCCCCTTTCCATTTTTTTTTTCTAGATTCCTCTGAGAGAGTCTTATTCATGGATGCACAAGAAATCCTCAGGCACAACACACACACTCCATAACAGTGTGTAGCTTGTAGAAAAGGATGGTCGTTGTCTGTTCTCGGTGTGTGTCGCATTTCAATTTGTTTCAAATTAAATCTTAATTTTCTACTTGCAATAAAAATAACTCAGGGAAATGGCGGTGGCCCGCCCCATAGTTAATTCAATTTGGAATCTTTACAAGCCCTTCAGAAACTTAGGATAGTCTCCCTTACTGACAAGACCCAAACGAACTGGACAAATAACCTCTTTTCAAGGACCATCCCCCTGCAACATCTTGACAATGTCTTTGAAACGAAGTCGCATGAAACATTTCAAGAGAATGGGTTTTTACATTTCAAGAGAATGGGTTTTTACAAAATTATCTCTGGTGTTGCGATCGGTGAAATTCTGTCAATGTGTTTAAAAATAGTGGGGAAAAAAAAAAAAACTTATAAGTGAAAATAACCACAGAATTAAGGTAATAACATCAATATTGCAAGATTTATCTCATGGTTATTGAAACAAAATTAATTACTTCTTATTAATTAGCTAACTGTTGTTGTTTTAATTAATTCATGTATTGTCTTCGGCGATGAATAAAATTTCAACTTCATAAGAGAGTATGGAGTGGGAGAAAGAACATGTACAAGATGTGTACCAGACATACCGTTAAATATAAGTTTTGAATATACCAGACATACCGAGTTAAATATAAGCTTTGAATGTACAAGATTTGTACCAGTTATACTGAGTTAAATATAAGCTTTGAATGTACAAGATGTGTACCAGACATACCGAGTTAAATATAAGTTTTTAATGTACAAGAGTTGTACCAGTTATACTGAGTTAAATATAAGCTTTGAATGTACAAGATGTGTACCAGACATACTGAGTTAAATATAAGCTTTGAATGTACAAGATTTGTACCAGACATACTGAGTTAAATATAAGCTTTGAATGTACAAGATTTGTACCAGACTTATTGAGTTAAATATAAGCTTTGTAAAAAAAAAATATTTCAATCACAGAAACTAATTAGAGTTTTATAAATTGTGTTGTGTGTGTGTGTGTTTTGCTTGTTTTTTTAATTGAAATAATAATCTTGTCATTAACACACAAGAGTTACTTTAATGTTCGTATGTGGATAATTGTGTCAAGGCCATTAGACAGACATTAGTTCTACAGGTAACAAGAATTTTACAAACTGACTTTTACATTCCAAACAGTCAAGAAGAAAAAATTAGGTTTAAAAATCACTATGTATTGAAGTCCCGATAACAAATCTATTAACTAGATATTAACAGATACTGCAAAAGCTCAGCTTTAAATTCCCCACCCTCTACTAATGACAGTGATGCTCTAGAGTAGATGGACATATATTTTATGCCAGATCTTGTATTTCGACTAGCATCAAGTCTTTCCTAGAGCAAGATGGCCTCCCCACCCTCTACTAATGACAATGATGCTCTAGAGTAGACGGACATATATTTTATGCCAGATCTTGTATTTCGACTAGCATCAAGTCTTCCCTAAAGCAAGATGGCCGCCCATTCTAGTGTTTGAAATCAGAACGTGTTTATCTAGCAGACGATCCCACGTGATCTCACTTTCACTCTAATCTACTACACGACAAGATACGCGCAGTGAATGTCCAGACTATTCTATTGATCTGACACCCAAAAAAAAAAAACTTTAAAAAAACTGATTCGGGACTCCGGTCTTCTTAATGGTCAAGACACACAAACACATACACGTAAGGGTGTTCATATTTGAGATGTACTTGACAGGGATCAAATGGGGGAGGGGGGATGTCTAGTTCTCACATACATGCACTGACAAATCGAGCTTAGTGGTCTACGATTCAAATCCACATAAACCATTTTATATAAAAAAATATATATTTTTTTACAGTTTTCAACCAAAATATAATTTATATGTTTATAAAAAATAACTTCTCCCTTGGTTTTCATAACTCTCTATAAAGATGTCCGATCAATCAAACGCTTTATGCCATAGATCGCATAGATGTATGTACTGCTGGTGGTGGGGGGGGGATGAGACTTGTTAGTAATGGGGCTGCAGCAAAGAATTTCAGCCAATAATTCTCCTAGTACTGGACCACACAGAAGGCATCTTATAAATTGCAGACGTTACTTCAAAAGAGACAAAAATTATAATATTGTTGGATACTGAGCTGACCAAAGCTATTATATCCAACGGCTGGTCAAGCAGTTAGATCTAATTACTAGTCCAGTAGTTAGGTCTAGTCACTGGTCCAGTAGTTAGGTCTAGTCACTGGTCCAG
>JADKLZ010081101.1:24244262-24254831 GCA_021533235.1 Biomphalaria straminea
GTGTAAAAATTATTAAATTAAGCCATTTTATTACTTACAACAGATTCCCCGCGCCATCCTGTCGATTTAACATCCCTATAATTATTTGTCTGTTAAGCTATTGCTTTAAAAAAATCAAACACATTTTTAACAAAATATAGTCATTTTGTCTCTCTAACCTTGGCTAATGCTTTTTTTTTTCCACCACAATTGTTCACAAATACTCGTACTAAAGGTCTTTTGCAAGTCAATGGATTTTTTTTTTTCTAAAGAATTATAGAGTATTTGCGCTCCAGAAAACTTTCTCTTTGACTATTAAATACATAAATAATTCGAGTTTTAAATATGGTTCTAATTTTTCGCATTATAAAATAAGTAAAGCCAATGCGTTAGAAAAATGATTAATGGAGCTAAAAATAGATTACTTGTTGTTGTTGCATGTTGCCCGTCTGACCTAATTCTTTGTGAAATATAATATAGATGTTTTGGATGTTCCTTACGAGTTAAAATAAATCCTAGTCAAACCTCACGCAGGACGACGGGGGATGGCAGGGTTTGAACCCGAACCATCGGGACGATTGAACGACAGTCCAGCGCACATACCGCACCACCGGGCATTCTGCCTGTCAGAGCACTAGAGTGTGCTAAATATTCGACTAAAAAAAAAAACATTTTACAAAACTACACGTTTAAAAAAAACAAAGCCTAGCTACAAGTAAGCAGAATGCATTATCCTAAGTCCTTCAAACATTGTGCCTAATGACGTCATTGGCTGAGACTCAATTTACTAGTCACGTGCCACAAGCCAGTCAGCTGATCTCGAAACCACGTTCAGTGTTGACATGTGCAGAGCATCTTCATTACCAAGAGATTGTCTATGTCTTTTTCTTGGATTGACGGGAAACAGCAGCGCAACCAAGGATCCTTCATTTGTGGCGTTTAACAAGAAAAAAAAATCGACATGCCTTCTCTGAAACTGTTTTGACATTTCACTTAATTTTTTGTTTCCGACTTGAAATAGATTTTTTTTTTTGAAAAACTTGAATTTAAAACAAAATATTGTCATTTGTTCGGGCTATATATATGGCAACCCTTTCGATACGTCTCTATTTTTTTTGTATTGAAGGAGACAAGAGTTGTGTCTGTTGACAGTTTGTAGGTTTTAGCTTCTGATATTCATGCTGAAATTATTAGAACTTGCCCTTTTGGAAGCCTAAGTATCACTTCAAGGGGCCGATCATGATCACTATCTTTGTAACTTTGTTGAGTTTTTGTATTTTTAAGTTATGAGACTTAGTTAAAATTGAAATAGAGTGTTCATGTGTCGATCTATTTTATTAAAAAATAAAAGCTGCTTAAAAAAATAAAGATGCATACATTGAGTGAACGTATAATACATTTGAAAACCTGTATTTCGACAAGATTTTGTTTCATTTGTTAACTTTTATTGAAGCTTGTGAGTTGTGAGTTACAATGTTTTATTTTTCATTTTTGATGTAAAACGTGTGACGGGCCGGAATGAAAGTTTAACTGTTTAGACCGCGGTCATAGTTTGTCCATCACTGGCTTACGGCTTCGTCGCTGACTTCATTCCTCCCAGGACTTACGCAACTGGCAACGTGTTACACCCACTGCCCCACCCCACACACCATGTTAAAAACCTTCAAAGCCGTATTCAAGATATTAAAAAAAAAGCGTGAAGGGGCACGACCTCCCATCCCCTCCCCCGGGACAGGCCTGTTTCATCATCTTCGAAAGAAGTTTTCATCTCAATGCGTAAAGTATGTCTTTTGTCCTGACATTTCAAAGGAGTATCTGTACATAACACTAAAGAAACCCTCTAGCCTTCTTTCTACTACTTCTAGCCTGGGTCATCTAGATTTGCAAATGAGGACGCCCTCAGCTAATCTACAAACTGTCAGTGATAATAATGCAAGCTGCCTTGAATTCTCTCCAACTTTCTTCACTTCATTGAAGTCACAAAACTGGATTAATTTCCGACTGCAACCTAATCAGGTAACACTCTCGATGCTTGTGACGATCGGTTAACTTTTGACTGCTGATTGAACAGGGTGTTTCCATCCCCAATTCTAACGTAAATCTAGTTTAAAATCTAACATGTCCTATATAGATTTGGATCTAGTTGTGTAGCAAACAAAAAGCCTATTTCTAATCACATGAATACATTGATAGTGTCTTCCGATGACGTTGCACAATGGCGTCGCGCCCTTTCAAGGGACTGCATCGATTCTCACGTCTGACAGCCAACCAGACGATTATTTACTGGCATCTGATAATGCGTCGATACCACCTGGCGTTATTTAGTTTTCACATAGAAAAAGGGAGAATCGATTCACGCCAGTTCAAAAGATCTAAAGCATTTGTATTTTGATCTCGAACCGTTTACAAGACACACAAAAAATCGCTTACAAATAAGAGTGAATACAAGTCCTTATATATCCAATTGGGAAGTTCGTATTTAGTTGTGATTTCATTTGATCAGTGCACAGTAGATATTAGATGGGATTTCATTTGAACAATACACAATTATTTAGGCTTTCATTTGACCAATACATTCACTTTGATTTAATTTGAAATAACGTCTGTATTTTATAAGATTAGAAGGCAAACATGTAGCTGTGATTTAATTTCATTTGGCCAGTACATATTTAAGTGTGATTTTATTTGACCAGTACACATTTAGCCGTGGTTTTGTTTGACCCATTCAAATTATAGTTACATTGAGTATCTGTAAACTATAGGTTACACTCAGTGTTTATGGCTAATGTATTGATAGTGGAAGTGAGAGAAGAAAAAAAAATAAAATTGACGCTGGACGACAAACAAAATGGTAAAAAGGGGGAAAAAATAAATCCACTGAGTGGAGCTAGAGGGGTAAACATGGCTGTAAAATGGTTTACATGTTTCGGATGTTTGAGCTGTTTCGGATGTTTTATATGTTTCGGATGTTCCTTCCGTATGACGACGGGGAAAGGCAGCGGGCAGGTTATAAACCAGGGACCATTAAGACAATCGAACGACAATCCAGCGCACAAAAAAAAGTCTAAGACTAGCTGACAGGCATTGTCAGCTTTCATAATAAAAATCTTAATTTTTACTTATTATCTGTTGTGACACGGTTACTATGTGTGGGCAACCGTGACACACGGTCAAGTGTTGGAGAACTGGGAGTTAGGGGACTTGGGGAAGTGACGTGTATGTGATAAGGAGAGAGAGGAAAACAACTGAGTAGAGTGTGTTGTAAACAAGAGAGTTGCTGTGTATAATAATAACTGTACATATGTTAGATTGAATAAAATGTTATATTAATGAATAAACTTGTTTCCTCACATTATCCTTATCCCTACCCTGACTGGGCCCCGCGCAATCCATTTCGCATAGGGACCCACGATTGTCAGGGCCAGCCCTGGGTAACTATGCAACTACAAACTTTATTTCTAAGCCACTTTAACCATACTTTCTGTATCAGTACTCTCCTGCTCACTGCCCCACCCCTACATAGTCTTACATGAAACCCACCTGACCAGCAGTTCACTCGTTTCAAATAATACCAACAAAGTTTGACCAGTTGGTCAATAAGTAGAGCACCAATACTGGTCGCACAAAACAAGCGGACTTATTACTGGCACAATAATTACTTTTATAGTGGTATTATATTCTGCTATAGCATAATGCAAATTATTAACCTTTAGCTTATATTTCTTTGTTTTTATTTCGCTCTATGACAAGAGCCATGTATCTATTTTATTCTTATGTTACACGAACTTGATGGGGAAAAAAAAACTTAAAGGTTATTCCCTCTAGAGAACTCATCTCTCTTTTCAGATCAGATTTTCCTAAGCTAGCAGCCAGCTGATGCCCACCTCATGTCAACATTGATTACTGGCCAGCCTCCATCTGGTCCCTAGTCTGACAGGCACACATGGGTACATCCCAGAACTCTGATGCTGTAGATCCTCTAAACGTTCTATCTATGCTGTCAGTCAATTTATGAAAGTCATCAGAAATATAACAAACTTCTTAAATGTGTGTTGTATTGTTTCTATGGGAAAGAAAATCTCAAAGTGGTCCCGATTCAATCTTTTTTCTTTAAATTTAGACTTTTTTTTTTTAAGCGAAGATTGCAAAAGTGATGTCTTTTTAGCGGCCCCCGGAAGGGGAAAAGCCGCTATTAGGTTTGTGCAAAATGTCCGTCTGTCCGTCTGTCACACTCAGGGCGCCAAAACTAGAAGAGATACGAAAAATATTTTTTCACCATTAAATGCGGCTTGAAAAGTTTAGGTGCAACGGCTACTTTTAGTTTTCTAAAAGCAAACCGTTTAATTTATAAAATTAATTATGCAAGCGATTTTTTAATAACAAAACACCAATTCTAAAACAATTACGTAAATGTAAGGGAGGAAATGTTACTATAAGAAATGCTTTGGGCATGTAGATATCACGCATATTTTTTAAAATGAACTCTTAGCAGCGGCTTTCGTGTACTAGCGTAAAGCCCGGAAATGACATGATTCTAAACTAATTTCTTAAATTTAAAAAAAAATCATATTTAAAAAAAAATTGTTTAGTGCCCCCATTAGAATGAAAGAAGCATATTTTTGTGCGGTTGGTCTGTCCGTCACGGTTAGATAAAAAAAAACACTAAAAGCTTTTGAAAATATTTAACCTTTACTGTTCTTTCAGAAATATTGCGATAATTTAAGGATGGGAGCATACAGGAATTGAGCCAGGGACCAAGATAAATCCGAACTAAAGTCTAGTGCGCAAACATCAAGATAAGGCAGGTTTGTACCCTGCTCGCCATCCTCCGTCGTCCAGCGAGAAGTTAATTATTTTCAACTTAGAAGGAACATCCGATTTAGTTTTAGTTTAGTTTTAGTTTTAGGCACATCGGCACAGTATAGGCCATGTCGTGCCCGTAGTCCCTTAAGGACTACTCTCCCTCTATAAAAAGTCAGAGTTCATATAATTAACTCATTAAAATTAAGGTTTATTTACATTTAAAATAGCATAGGTAAAAATTTGGATATTTTATACAAATCTAGTGTAAATAATATGTGTATACAGACTCACGAATCAGATCCTCGAAGACAACCCCACCTCCCGGATAAAGCCCAGTACCTTCCCAGGGTCGACAGTGTCAAACAGTATTTTTAAGTCAGTGGATATAAGAAACTTCTCCCTGACATCCTGGTATCTGGGGCAGTCAATGAGGATATGCTCCACTGTGAGGCGAGAATCACAACGCTCACAAAGTGGTGGCCCCTCTCTCTTCAGCACGAAAGAGTGTGTGATGTAGGTGTGGCCAATCCTCAGTCTAGACATGGTCGTGCTGCCACGCCTTGTCAGACCCTTAGATATGGGCCGCCACCGGACATCCGCCACTATCTGCCTGAGTTTGTTGTGATTCTCGGCCTCCCATCGGTCCTGCCACTCTTGATAGATGGCAGTGGCAATACTTTGTCTCAGGTCCGAGTAGGGAATTTGGGTTCCTGACACTGTTTGGTTTAGGGCTTTCTTTGCTTCTCTGTCTGCGGCTTCGTTTCCCTCTATGCCTACATGGGAGGGGACCCAGATGAAGGTGACATCCCTATGTCTGGCTGCTATTTGGTCCAACAGCTTTAGACACTTGTATACCAATGGAATGTCAGTCTTCATCCGCCCCAAAGCTTGCAATGCAGATTTGGAGTCGGAGCAGATTATAAATTTCCTCCTTTCTGATGCTTTAACGGCCATAAGTGCAAGCGACAGTGCATGCAATTCGGCCGTAAAGATGGAGCATCCATCAGGGAGTCTACGGGAGATTGTTTTGCTCCGAAAGGAGCAGGCACACGCGACCTTTCCATCCATTTTGGATCCGTCAGTGTAGATGGTGCCACAATCTCCGTAGCTCTCCTGCAGTTCCCTAAAGTGGACTTGCAATAGGGTTGGGTCTGTATTTTGTTTTGGTAAATTAAGGAGGGACAAATTTAATTTGGGTCTACTAGTTAGCCAAGGAGGGGTTTGTGGGGTTTGTATTTTAGAAATTTGGTCAATGGATGGGGTTAAATTTTGGATGGATTCTCTCATTCGAAGGCCTAACGGCTGTATGACGTTAGGCCTTCGAATGTATAGTTCAACATTTATGGGATTGAATACGGGGTCAAAAGCAGGGTTCGTGGGGTTAGATTTTAGTTTTACTATGTACTGCATTGCAAGCTTTTTCATCCTTATGTCCATGGGGAGCTCTCCAGCCTCCACATGTAGACTCGGAATTGGTGACGTGCGGAACGCGCCGAGACAGAGACGCAGGGCAGCATTTTGGATTGGTTCTAGTATCTTTAGGTAAGACTTCCTTGCTGCTCCATATATCATAGATCCATAATCCAACTTGGATCGGATTAGACTTCGATACAGCAGCAGCAAGGTGTCTCTGTCAGCCCCCCAGTCCGTATGGCTGAGTACTCTAAGTATGTTTAATGACTTTTGACATTTTTTCCTAAGTTCTTTAATGTGGGGGAGAAAATTAAATTTGGAGTCAAGGGTGAGGCCTAAAAATTTTGTAGTTTTTACAACGGGGATTCTTTTTTTGTTTATAAATAATTCAGGATCTGGGTGAAGCCCCCTTAAATTACAAAAATGCATACTAACTGTTTTGGAGTCCGAAAATTTAAAACCATTATCATTTGCCCAATTTTGAATTTTGTTTAGATTTAACTGTAATTTTCTTTCTAAGGTGTTCATATTTTTCCCATAAGTAAAAATGACAAAGTCATCAACATACAGAGAGCACTCTATGCCAGGGGATAGAGCATTAATGATGCTGTTAATTTTAATGTTGAACAGGGTGACTGACAGGATGCTGCCCTGGGGTACGCCCATTTCCTGTTCAAAAGTGTCAGAGGTGGAGGTGCCCACTCGGACCTGAAATTTTCGGTCCTTCAGGAATTCCCCTACAAAACGGGGGAGGTGTCCCTTAAGCCCCATAAGCTCCAGGTCACGTAGAATGCCATGTTTCCAGGTCGTGTCATAGGCCTTTTCAATGTCGAAGAATACAGCCACAAGATGTTCTCGTCTGAGTAGGGCATTTCTGATGTAGGCTTCCAGCCTTACCAGGTGGTCGGTTGTTGTCCGCCCTTGCCGGAATCCACACTGGTATTTGGAGATCAAGTTGTTCCTCTCAAGATACCAGACCAGCCTACTGTTAATCATTCTTTCCATTGTTTTACAGATGCAGCTTGTTAGTGCTATTGGTCGATAGTTAGCTGGGTCAGAGCCGTCTCTTCCCGGTTTAGGTATCGGTATAACTGTGGCTTTCCTCCAGCTGTTTGGGAAAGCGCCTGTTTGCCACACACAGTTATAGACCCCTAGCAGGACTGCCAATGAGGGTTCGGGAAGGTGCTTGAGGAACTGGTAATGGATTTCATCTTCTCCAGGCGCTGTGTCATGTGACTTGTCCAGCGAGTCCCTCAGTTCCTCAAGCGAGAACGGTTTGTTGTAGTCTTCATTGTTCTCTGACCTGAAGTCAATGGGATGTCTTTCCTCCCTGGTTTTGACTTTTTGGAACTCTGGCGTGTAGTGTGCAGTGGATGATTTTTCTGCTATTGAGGATGCAAGGCAGTCAGCTATTTCTCTGGGGGACGTGACAGTTCGTCCTTGGTTTTTCAAATGCCCTATTGCATTTGATTCTTTCCCTTTGATTCGCCTTACTGCCTTCCAGACCGCTCTAGCAGAAGTTTTGGCATCCAGACTGCCGACAAAGCTTCTCCAGGAATTCCTTTTGGCTGACCGTACAGTTTGTCTAGCCTTTGCTCTAGCTATCTTAAATAGCTTTAGGTTTTCCTGGGAAGGATTCTTTATGAATGCAGCCAGTCGTTTTTTCCTATCGCCAATAGCACTTTTACAAGCTGTATCAAACCATGGTTTGCTGGGCCGTTTTGGATTTGCGGAGGTTAGGGGGACAACTTTCCTGGCAATGTCGAGTAGCTTGGAAGCGAAAATATCAGCTGGGTTCTGCTCATCGAGGATACTTTCTGTGATATCCTCTGAGCATCTTTTTTGGAATTGCTCCCAATCGGCCTTGTTCAATTTCCACCGCTGAGGTCGTCCCACTGAGGGGAGATTGTTAGTAATGATAATTGGGAAGTGGTCACTTCCCCGTAGGTCATTACTAACTGACCATTTGAAGTCGTCCAGAAGTCCGGGGACGCATACGGTGAGGTCAATGCATGTGAGGGATCCAGTTCCTGGGTGCAAGTAGGTCGGTGATGCATCATTGAGTATGCATAAATCATGTTGGAGGAAAATATCCTCCAGCATACGACCTCTTGTGTCAGTACTGTTGGATCCCCACATTGTGTTATGGGCATTGAAATCCCCAAGGATAATATATGGCCGAGGGAGCTGCCTCAACAGGTCCTCCATGTCTGCTGGGTTCAATGGAGCGCCTGGTGGTAGATACAGGCTGCAGCAAGTGATAACCTTGTGTAATGTTATCCTAGCTGCTACGGCCTGTAGTGTGGTCTGTAGTTCGACCCTCTCATGGGGGACGTTGTCCTTCACAAGGATACAGACTCCACCTGATGCTCTTTCTGCATCCTCAACATTCCTGCTGTGAGCAATGTAGCTTCGGAAACTGATGCTATCTTTCAGAAATGTTTCCTGTAAGCAGACAGCTACAGGAGCCTCAGAGTCCATCAGTAGCTGCATTTCTTCGTAATTGGCCTTGAGGCCTCTACAGTTCCACTGTACAATTCTGGAATCCATGGCTTATTCTAGATGACCTACTTGGAGCTACTAGGCTTTGGGAGGCCCCCGGAGGGGGTTCCCTTTATTCCTGAGACTTTTTTGGACTTCTGCTTGGTTGGAGAGGAGGACACCCCTCTCCTGGGGGGAGTCCTTCTCTCTGGAGAGGAGAGATTCCTCTGGTTAGAGCGGAGGCTACATCCTCCTCCCTCACCTCGGGCATCCTCTCCGTTTTGAGTTCTCCCCTTAGGGAGTTTGTCAACCTCTGATTCAGTAGAGGTTGGGGTGTCTGACTGGGTTCTCTGAGGAGAACCTGTATCAGACATGGTGACTCCGGGTTCTCCCGGAGTGTTGGTTTGGACATGCTGTTCGGTCTCCATGCTCTCATCAGTGAGCACAGAGAACCTGTTTTTTAGCATGACCACAGGGCTTTCTGTTTTCTTTTGAGGAAAGTTCTTGGGCGGAGTTTTCTTCTGAGTTGGAGGAGGAGGAGGAGGGGGGTGGGGTCAATGTGTCCGTCTGTGTGGCTATGGATCTTCCTATCTTAGCTGCAGCCTGGGCGTATGTCTTTGTCAAGCCGAATTGGCCCTTGGGTAGGGCCGATACAGCTGATTTCGCCTGGCTGAAGGTGCATCCATTTCTTGCCTTGTACTCCTGCACGGCAACCTCCTGTTTCCACACAGGGCAGTCCTTGGAGTAGGCTGAGTGGCCAGCGTGACAGTTCGGGCATTTGAACTGGGCTGTGCAGCTCTTGTCCTCATGACCCTCTCCGGCACATCTAGCACACACAGTGTTCCTCTTGCAGACTGCCGCGCCGTGTCCATAACCCTGGCACTTAAAGCACCTCATAGGGTTAGGAATGTAGGGCCTCACTGGAACTCGTAGGTATCCTGCCTTCACGTACTCTGGCGGTGTCCTAGTTCCGAATGTGAGGATAATAGTGGCGGTCTTGACCTCCTCACCATCCCTGCGCCTTGTAATGCGCCGGGCATGGGTGACTCCTTCAATACCCTCCACTATTTCCTTCTCGGAACATTCCAGCAGGTCCCTAGAGCTGATTACACCTCTGCTGGTGTTCAGACTCTTGTGTGGCATGACTTCCACTTGGAGCTCACAGAGTCTTCTGCATTTTAAAAGCCCATCAGAGTGTATCTTGCTATCTACTTCTACAAGTAGTTCATTGGATCTGTGTAGCTTAGATACACCCTTGGGCTCTCCCACTACCGACTTGAGTCCCTTGTAAATGAAAAAAGGGCTCAGTTTCGTCAGGCTTTTTCCCTCCTCTGTGCACCTGACCACCAGAAATGATGGCCAGGTAGGACAGCTTTTTGTGGCCTCCTCCTTTCTCGTCTCAATTCGACGTTTCTTGCCAAGACATGGGTCTGTGGCAAGTGATTTTTGTGTTGTTTTTTTATCCATAAGAAAGTGTATATGTTTCGGCACCTGTGCTCCCCACCCGCCATCGAGCCCAACAAGGGGACGGGCCACTCGGATGTCCAGAATGAGCCCGCCAGGGCTACACAAGTGCTATACTCAGTCAGCTGCTGCATCGGACATGTGTCCGATGCAGTAGATGGCTAATTGACCCTCTAGCCACCGCTCTTCAGCATAGGTCGAGGACCTATGCTGGTAGCTCGGCATGACCAGCCGGTTGACCCAGAGCGGGCCTTCTGGGCCTCAGGTCTAGGGGAACTCGGAGCCAAAGTATTGTGTTGCGGTGGTCCATCCTCAGATAGTCACCCACTCAAACACCAGGGTCTCTTTATCCCCCCTTACCCGTCGCAGTCCACGGCAAACGGACTGGTCCAGGACATTGTGAGGTTTTAGAAGATAAGGAGACAGAGT
>JADKLZ010081101.1:24303301-24345796 GCA_021533235.1 Biomphalaria straminea
AATAACGGCACAAAACCACCCAAACCTTTCTGTTTTTCATTAGTATGACTTGCCAAAGACTAAACTAGTAAGATACGCTTAAATATTAAGATATTCAGCCTACTAACTGGATGATACGATAAGCCTACTAACACAAATGGATTATTCGATCAATATTAATTATAACAGTAGCAGTATTAATAATAATACTAATGGCAATGTCTTCGATGACTGTAGTTATTCACATGGCTATGCAAACCCAGTTGTCACCTGCATTTTTTCCCAATCTGATGCAGAGATAGCCTTTTGCCCGCCGGGAGTCTATATAAGATTCTGTAAGTGCTATATGAGTTACCTCCGTTTGACTTATCTGAACAACAGCCATGGGGGAACAGGTGTTGATATCAAAACCCGCATTAATAAATCTAGAGCAGCTATCCGTCAGTTGAAGAAAAACCGAGGATCAAAGGAAATAAGCAGTACCACTATGATCAGGCTTTTCGCTGGCCAGACAGGATCTCGAATGAGGAACTGTGGCAAAAAACGAAGCAGCAGCCCATGGAAGTAGTAATCCTTCAGAGACGCTGAAGATGGATAGGTCACAACCTTCGCAAGCCTGCATCCAACATAACAAGGCAAGCTCTAACCTGGAACCCCAATGGTAAGAGAAAGAGGGGACGGCCCAGGAATACATGGCGCTGCGATCTGCAAACTGATGGGAAAGACGTGCAGACGAGATATTCAATAGAGAGACTCGCCCAGAACCAAGACACTAAGACGCCTGGAGGAAGCTGGTTGTTGGCCAGAAATGAAATGAGACCTATAAATGTGTTTTCTGTTACTAAATGTTATTAAAATATTTTAGGTTTTAACTTTTTTTTTTTCTGTGACCAGGGTAGGTATACTGTAGATGAAACTGTGTTTTCTTATTTAATTACCAGTTTTATGTGGTGTGTATTTGTGCATTTAAATAAATTTTTTTACAGATAACAAAGAAACCACCATGCATACATTTATACTGCAAATTGTCATGAGTTTTGTTCTCAGTGTTTAGATTACAATTATTTAAAGGTCGCCATAAGCTAGTGTCACAAGTATATGTTGAGGTATTTAGGAAATTTTTAAAAAAGAAAAGGTCATCCATGTTTGACATTCACAAGAGATGTAAAGGTCAGACAAAATGGGGTGAGGCTCACACATCAAAACATACTTAAAAAATAAAAGTACAATAATGACAGTCCAAAATACCTATTTGAAAAATTTGGCATCACAGAACAAAAAAGTTGATGAGTTGTCATCTGTAATGGGCAAGTGATGGCTGCCTGGGTGTGTGTTATGGGCTCTAGACTGTCATCTAGATTGCCCCAAATTTAAACTCAGAATATAATAATAATAATAATCTGTATTGTCCATAAGGAAACTTCAATTCTGAAGGAACATCCAAAACAAGTTTTTAAAAAATTATAATCTCAGGGGTCACACAAAGTTCACATGCTTCTATTTACAACAACAAAGATTAACAAGGATTTCATTAGAGCATCACAAAAAATCTTTACATCTACAAAAACCTTTTTATGTGCCAAGATGAATTCCTACAATGTTAATGTTCTAAATCACCACCAGGAATTTAAGATGAGACAAATTTACAATTTCTTTTATAAGTAAATAATTTATAATGTTAATTTGTTGTAATATAAACATAATGCTAAACCATAAAAAAGTTAAATGGACTAACCTTGTTCCAACTATAGTTTTCCAACTTTAAGTTGCTATTATATATCCAGTATTAGTTAAAATAAGTCACTATACTTCATCATAAACAATGTAGGCAAAGTAGGTTGTAGTTTTATCCAATTCTTTATAGGTCAGTGCACCATTCAACCTACATATTACCTTTTTTCTTGAAATAAGGCAGCAGCTGTAAAATAAAAAAAAAACATATTTTTTTTAAGACCATTGCACGAATGTCACATACAAATGTTTACATACAGATGTGTAGAAATCTAATTACTGGCATACTCACTTTCTGGCCAAAGGGCCTAGTATTTTATGTCATAGCTAAGTCAATGATTAACATCGTATGTAATACAGACATTACTTCAAAAAAGAAGATGATTAAGTGCGTTATGCATTCAGTCATGCATATTAACCAATGACTTAAATTCTGCTAAGTCACCGGTTTTCCTACATGCATGCATGACTAGATTGATACATGAAACACCTAGGACATAATTATTTTCTCTTTTGAAGTAAAGTCTGTAATTTAAAAGATATATAATTCTTTGAACAACTATTCTAGCTTTAGCTATTTTAAATTTCATGCCATCAATTCTATATTTTTATTAACTGAGAAAATAAGATTCACTAAGAGAATAAAAAAAGGTTATAAGAAAAACTTGACCATATCAGGTCAGAAAAAAGCAAATAAAAAAAGAGTATTGGAAACCTGGCTACCTAGTGTGTGATACATTTAACTAAGATTATTATAACAAAAGTTATTTTAGTGAAGCTACCCTTTCAGACCATGTGATCTATAGGGCAGATGATGTAAAGGTCATCTGTTTCTGTGGCCAATGGTTAATAATAATAATAATTTTATTTATAAAGCACTGTTAACAAACAAAATGTAGGCTCAAGGCGCTGTTATAACATTACAAACACAAGCACAAGAGCTAACATGACAAACTAAATCTAAAAAAATTTTGAACAGGTAGGTTTTAATGTTCTTGAAAGTTGAGTAGCATGTTGTCTGCCTGAGATTAATGGGGAGTGAGTTCCAAACCTTTGTTCCATGTACTGAGAAAGCCCAGTATCACAAGGGCTTCATATGTCAGCACAATGACCAAGGGCCTTTACTTTTCCCCAACTAATGTCAGGTACCCATAGGTTCAGAAGCCAAGCGCTTCACCACTCAGCCATGCGCCTCTTATTTTACAATTAAATTTTTCAATGTTGCAAAACTATTTTATTACTTTTACTTCCCTACTATTTTACTTTAAACCACTTCCATTTTATCATATGGAAATGGCAGGCACTTTTTATTTAAAATACTACCATTGAAACTAGTATTAGAAACCACATCAAAGCACTGGTTGACCTGTTCAAAAAATAAAAGATTCCGAGCCTCACAGATATTATTGTTTTTTCCACTGTATCAGACTATGTAGTAATTTGTTTAATATTATATCTCACTTATTTGCTTGGATTCTTTTACCTTTGTCACTGACACTCACACTTTTGAACTCTTTGTCTAAAGAAATTGAAAAAAAAAAAACAGTCAGCTCTCAATGTTGTTTAATATGTTTTGTATGTTCCTTTAGAATTTAAGATTATTACATCCTAGCCCAAAGGCAGATATCCTGGCTACATATTAAAACATTTAAAGCAACCTCCTGGTGACTATGTATGTCATTAGGGAAGGACGTATAGAAGGGGCAGTCATTCGTTCTCCTGATGTTAGACATTAGCCTAATTTTACATGATTTCCACCTTGACAAAGAAATACTCATCTTAGCTTTTGAGTTTCTAGATCTAGATAATCTAACATGTCTCTAGACATTGTTTTCATAAAAGCCACAGAAAAATAATGTAAGCTGAGAAATTCTTAAGACTTTTTGTGTCTCCTTATAACTTACAATAATTTTTTAGTCTCTTTTTCCCTAGATAAAATGATTGTTCAAAAAATCTGATTTAAAAATTATTCTAGATCAAAATCAAGAATACAGGCAGTTTCACACTGGCCAGTGCAAATTCTTTTTTTCTCACTGTGAGTCATGTAATATAATTTTTTTTTTCAACAGTAAATTTTCTTCTTTTACCTAAAAAATGTAAAATTATATTTTTGGTGTGAATGGAATTTGTTTTCAAGTATTTTTTAACAATTTAGGTTTAATTTTTACATCTAGATCAAGATTACATATAAAAATGTAATTATCTTCTCTTTTGAAGAAAATCTGTAATTAATGAGATAAGATATATATAGAAGTCTAGTAGAGTAGAGATCCAAGTCTAAATTTGATTAAAGTTTAGACAAGACCATAAAATATTATCTTAAAAAAGACCTCTAGATCTAAATCTTCATATTTATCTTCAAATTTATATATTATAAATAATATATCTAGACACTGAGCTGACAAAAAGAACAGGATTCAAGGCTTCTGCAGCAATGGCAAAATGCTCCAAGCGCACCTGAGAAAATGTCAAATCGACTACAACCAAAAACCTAGTCTACAATGCCTGTATTGAGAGCACTCTTTTTTATGGTAGTGAGAGCTGGCCAACATACATGCCTTTAGAGCATCGATTAAATAGTTTTCTAGTATGCTGCCTGTGATGCATATACATGTACATATCTCCAACGAGGACGTTTTGCAACTGGCCAATATGGACAGCATAGACTACTCTTTTCTGACACAGTTAAGACTATGCTGGCTCTGACATCATCTGCATGCCAGATGGAAGAATCCTTTAAGACACCCTATATGCTGAGCTTGCGGAGGAAGTCAGGCCCAAGGGTCACCCAAGAGTAACCTATGGAAATGTCTGCAAGCAAGACATGAGAACCACAGGCATCAACAATAGTATGAGGTAGGAGAAAGAATGAACAGCATGGAGACAGACTGTGTGTGCTGGTATGAACCTCACTGAGAGCCAAAGAAACAAAGCTGCCTTGGCCAAAAGAAAGAAAAAGAAAGCTACCCTATCAGCTTGCCCTAAAACAGATATATGCATATATGCCACGAACTGTGGCAAACTCTGCCACTCCAGAATTGGCTTGTTAGTCACACCAGATTCTGCCCCGTTTCAAGACGAAAACAAAACCATCAACTCATCTGGGCTCATCCATTGTCTTCAGAGATAGAAGGGGCCATATATATAATTGGTGGATAAGTGCTTAAGTTGCTTCAGAACCATGAGTTCCTGGGTTTGAATCCTCATGAAGACTAGGTTTTTTTATACCTCTGAGTCTACCCAGCTCTGATGAGTACCTGACATTAGTTAAGGAATTAAAGGTGGTTGGTCGTTGTGCTGACCACATAACACCATGGCATGCACTTTAGAAAAAAAATATTTTTACAACTTTACAAAATACACATCATAACAAGATCCAAAAAGGTACTTTCATTACTATATTAATATATATATTATATATCTATAGTATATCACAAACTACAACTATGACGACTATATAATATGTACCAAAGACTTTAAAAAGAGTCACTTTGAAATGATCTAGAATTTAGAATCTCTACTTACTAGACTCTAGATGTAGATCTCTTTTACTTTCATCTAGTCTAGTTACTCACTTTCAAATTCAAGACTTTTTATTTTACTTTGAGGTTCGATCTAAGATTCTCTAGATCTAGAGTATTCTAGAGAATCTTAGAATTAGATAGACTCTATAACCGGAACGTAAAATAAAAATCTTGAATTTCAAAGTGAGTAACTGAGTCTGAGTGCTTACTAAACTTACTTCATTAAATTAAATTAATACAAATTAAAAGTATACTAGCCTACTGAAGTAAAATAATTTTAAAATAGTCCAATTACTTGAATTAGATCTACTGAAAAAGTTATTCACTTATTTAAAAATAAAATGAATGTTAGATTTAGATGTAGATCTAGATTCTATTCGTTGTTCGAAGTTGTTGCAATCTCCAAAAATGAAATTCACAAGACACTAGTTTAGATATGCTGAAATTTAGAACTATTGTCTACAATCTAGATTTTGTGTAGAGATCTTTTTTTTTTTTTTTTGTCTACTTTTTTTTCCCCTATATAACCATAACTTTGTAAAGTTCGAAAAAATTATCGAGTTTAATAAGACACTTTATCGATTAATTATTACTTCAATAAGGGAGGTGAATGCGAGTGCTGTGGTTCAAAGGTTTAGAGAGAGAAAAAAAAAGAGAGAAAACTGTAGCCAAAAAAAAAGAGACGTATAGCCTTTGAGTTTTAGATCTAGAGGAAAGGACCGACAACGAAAGGACATATTATAGTCTAGGCTAGCCTTTTTGTTTATATTATTGTAATATTCAAGGCTACATTTAGATAGGACCGATCCAAAATTAAAATGTCTAAAAAAACTGTAGAGTTTTTCTATGATGTTGTTTCCCCTTACACTTGGTTTGCTTTTGAGGTAATTTGATTAGATCTAGAATCTAGATTTGATCTTACTATATAATATTCTTCTATTTTGAAGTAATGTCTGTAATTTTCTACTTGAGGTTAGATCTAGATTATTATTAAAATCATCCTTAGGTCTATATAGTCTGATACTGATATTATTTTTTTCCCAATGAGCTGAATGGATCTCCATCAGAGGCGTAGCTAGGGTGGGGGAGTGAGGGGAGAAATTGGCCCCCCTAATGAGTGTTTTTTTTACATTAAATATTACGCAAAAATGCAGGGAGCCCCAAAGAGGTTAAGCCCCCACCCCCAAATGATGAAAAATTCCTAGCTGTGCCACTGGTCTCCATTCCATATTTCATTCTTTGTTGTAAATGCTAAAACACTAATCTACCATCTTTTTCTCTTAGGTTCTTTGTCGTTACCAACACAGATGGAATATCACACTTAAGTTACGTCCCTTTTATCTTGGAGCCATTATGAATGATTCAGGTTGTAATCTTGATTACTATAGAATAAGATAAGATCATTTTTATTAGTCCAATCAAATGAAAATTCAGTTTGACTACAAGTGACCACCTCAGTGTAGATAGCATTAGCTATATAGATGCAAATACAAACAACATTACACACCAAACACATACACACTCACAACCAGGGCTTTATGAATTAAAAGTCTATGTACTTCTTGATGATGACAGATGACCTAATAACACTCTGACCAAAAATGGGATAAAAGAGTTGTTGTTTTTTTTTATTTTGACTAGATCTAAATTTCCTTTCATTTATAATAAATTATGTTAATGATAGGTTGAAAATTATATAACAAAATGTTTGTGTAGGAGTTATTAGGTATGGTTAGTAATGATGCTGGAGGCCCTGTGGCTGAGCGGTGAAGCACTTGGATTCTGAAACGTAGATCCCAGGTTTGAATCTTGGTGAAGATTGGGATTTTTAATTTATGGATTTTTGGGCACCTCTGAGTCCACCCAGCTCTAATGAGTACCTGACATTAGTTGGGGGAAAAGTAAAGGTGGTTGGTTTTTGTGCTGGCCACATGATATCCTTGTAAACTGTAGGCCATAAAAACAGATTACCTCTACATCATCTATTTACCACTTTATTTGTTTTACTAGTAGTGATGCTTGTCAGGTTTAGTAATTGTTTGTGTTATTAATAGCTGAACACACTTAAGGTCCCTAGGTTCATGATAAATAGATAATATATAGTTAATACATAATATATAGATTATTTAAAATCGACAATAGCAGCTGGGAAAAAGTAGCACTGGATAGATCCACAAGGAAAGAGAGCATAAGAGAAGGGTCTTAGATTGCAGATGCCATACACAACAGAAGCAGAAAGAAGGCTGAAAATGCAGCTGCGCCTGGTGATTTTATATGTCCAACCTGCAACCGCAGCTGTGTATCAAGGATTGGCCTCTTTAGCCACACAAGAAGTTGCAAAGGGAAAAGATCGTCTCACGAGACGTAAAATGCCACAGAGATTATATTATAGCTATAGATATTATTCAATAAGTATACATAAGCACCTTGCTACTGATGCTTGTCGTCATGGTTTCAAAGTAAACCGGATGCTGACAGACGGACGTAACACTACTGCCAACATCGGCAGTAATGAAGCTAGACCTCACTGATCCTTAACTGGCACTGGAATACTAATTTAATAATTTCCTATTTAGCTTTAGAAAGCTTCAGGGTACATCACTTTAGATGACAGTATTATGAATGAGTGTAAAAAAATATTGTATATAATAATTTGTATATGTGTGCTGAACAGATTAAATAAATAATATAAGGAGCATTTTGCTTAAAGTATAGCATAAATATCAAACAAAATATATTTAAATTGCTAATTTCTCTTAATTATAACTTTATGCTTAATATAAATGTAAAGGCCTATAGTTCAAATCAACTACATTCATTTTGGAAGTATTGTTTATGAGAAAATCTAAATTTTTCTTCATATGTTTCTTTATCAGTGATTTTTGCTGTAACCTAATTATTTTCATCCCCAGGGAATAGACCTCCTGCAATGGTACCCAACAAAGGAACATACATGTTGAAAGATGTCCCTAGATGTGCTAAGTACTTTGATGTTCCTCTCAAATTTCCAAAGGTAAAATCTGGTCTCTGCTCAGACTATATCACTGGAATGCCACTGTCATGCTTATATATTTACTATAAACACAGAGAGAAGTAAGGGAGGAAGAACACTAAAGATATTTTATTATCATTTTTTCCCTCATTCTCCCAGTGGTATCTTTAGAAACAGTTAAAAGTACCTGTATGCACATTCTATAGCAAAAAAAAAAAATACTTTAGAAACCTTATATAAGCTTACTTTCAACCATCACCCAATGCTACCTAAGCCACCCCCCTTTATCTTTTATCTGTCTGCTACACCAAGTCACTGCTCTTCAATTATCAATAAAAGTCATGGTTGGTTTTAATTTATTTTTTTTTTTCCCTTTTGTGGTCAAAGGGAGACAACCTACTAACAAGTTTGTTTGTTTGTATTTTTATAATAGTAGTATATTATTGCTGTAAAAGTAATGTACCCCTTTCAGACCTTTCAATCTATGGGGCAGACGATGTAAAGATCATCTGTTTTTTTGGCCATCAGTTTACAAGGGTAGCATGTAACCAAAACAACAGCCAATCTTACTTTCCTCAACTAATATCAGGCCTCCATCAGAGTAGGCTGGACTCATGGGCATCCCAAAATCCTATAAAAAAAAAATCCCAGTCTTCACTGAGATTCAAAATCTTGACCCCTTGGTTTGGAAGCCAATTTCTTTACCACTCATCCACCATCAGGAGTCCCTTTGTAAATGTAGACCTACATCATACAATATATTGGCTACATCCTGAAATTTATAATGCAGAAATTTTTAATAGTAATTATGAAATTTTTAAAAAAGATAGGGCTGATAATCATGGAGGAGCTCTCTTAGCAGTAAAAAAACACTCTAATAGCAGAAGAAATTACTTTACCTAACTCAAAAAATATAGAATCCATATTTTGTAAAATTAATACCACCTCAACATCCCTAATAATAGGCAGTATTTACAGACCACGAAATTCTAGTTTAGAATACATTCAAGAACTGTGTAATCAGCTTACTACACTTAAAGAGACAAATAGAAATGCAGTTTTCTGGATTATGGGTGATTTCAACCTATAAATTGGAAAACACTAACAATAGAAAAACACCAAAACCTTAAGGAATAAATGAGCTTTTCATAGATACCTTACACAACCTAGGGTTAGATCAAATCATTAAAAAGCCAACTAGATTAAACAACACAGTAGATCTCTTCTTAACCAACAGACCTGGATTAGTAGTTAATTATGATATTATCCCAGGACTATCAGCCCATGAGATCATAAAAATAAACAGTCAGATAAAAGCAGTAGCCAATATAAAACCTAAAAGAAAAATGTTACTCTGGAACAAATGTAACCTAACACAACTACACCAAGCTGCATTAAACTTTCAACAAACATTTTTATCCGAAAAAGACATTAACCAACCAGTTGATGACCTCTGGAATTTCATAAAAAACAATCTTTAAAACATTATAGAAAATCATATACCAACTAAATACACATCAAACAAAATAAATAGATGCTGGTTTAACAATAGATTAAAGAAGCTTTGTAAACAGAAGGAAAACCTATATAAAAAATTTAAAGAAACTAAGGCAGAAAGAGTTCATAAAAAGTATCTAAAAATTAAACACCTGACCCAAAAAGTAAGCAGACGGCTGCAGAGTGAATAGATAAACAATGTAATATCGAAAGATAACAACAAAAACCTATGGTCATACATTAAGTCTAAGAAAATGGAAACAACTGGCATAGCACCATTAAGAGGAGAAAACAACTTGACACATAACGATAATGAAACTAAAGCTAACATCTTAAACAAATACTTTGCATCAGCTTTCTCAGCCGAACAAAGACATGTTACTTAATCTGAACCAAGTAGACAACATAGGAGATATAGAATTACAAGAAAAGGGAATCCAAAAATTATTAGCCAACCTCAAACCTAATAAAGCATCCGGGCCTGATGGCATTCCAGCTAGACTTCTCAAAGAACTAAGCAGTGAGCTAACACCAGTGTTCAAAATACTTTTTCAGGCACCTCTTAACCAGGGCAGAGTACCAAGGGACTGGAAAGAAGCTAATGTGACCCCTCTATTTAAGAAAGGAGAAAAATCTGACCCAGGAAATTACAGACCAGTATCACTAACCAGCATCACTTGTAAAATCCTAGAGCACATAATATGTAGCAACATCATAATTAAACCACTTAGACAAACATAATGTCCTTACTCCATACCAACATGGCTTTAGGAAATATAGATCATGTGAAACACAACTAATTGGACTTATTGATGATTTTTCAAAAGGCTTAGACAACAGTGAGCAAATAGATGCTATCTTACTAGATTTTTCTAAAGCTTTTGACAAACTTCACCACCATAGTTTGCTAAAAAAATTAAAATATTTTATATTGATGGTCCACTGCATCAGTAGATTAAAGATTTTCTGATAGGGAGAGAACAAACTGTAATAATAAATGGCTCTAAATCAACACCAATAACAGTAAACTCAGGTGTACCTCACAGTCTTAGGACCACTACTATTTTTAATTTACATAAAGGATTTATCAAATTGCATTAGTTCAGGAACAAAAGTCAGATTATTCGCAAACGATTGCATAATATACAGAACAATAAAAACAACACAAGATACAGAAATTTTACAAAGAGAATTAGATGAATTACAAAAATGGGAATCAAATTGGAGTATGTCTTTCCATCCAGAAAAATGTCAGTTATTAAGAGTTACAAAAAAACTAAAACAAATTAATTCCACTTATTTTATTCATGGTAAACCAGTAACACAGACTAAAAACACAAAATACCTAGGTGTTATTATAAATGAAAAACTGTCATGGAATCCCCATATTGATGAAACAATAAAAAAATCAAACAAAGCATTAGGGTTTATTAAAAGAAATTTCTATAAATCAAATAAGAACATAAAACTAAAATGTTATTTAACCTTGGTTATGCCTATAATAGAATATGCATCCTCTGTTTGGGACCCCTCAACTCAAGAAAACATTAAGAAACTAGAACAGACACAAAATAGAGCAGTGAGATTCATAACAAATCAATATTCACATTTGACTAGAGTAACACCTTTAGTAAAATCACTAAATTTAGAAAGCCTTCAGGACAGAAGACTCAAAAGTAAAGTAGCAATTATACATAAAACACTTAACCATAATCTTCAAATTCAAAAACAAAACTTAATAAAATACTCAGAAAGACACAAAGAAAAAGGCACATTCCTCGTACCATATGCTAGGACAAATTTGTACAAAAGCTCCTTCTACCCTAGCGCTATTAGAGCATGGAATGGATTGCCTGAGCTAACCAGGAAAACCAGTGACTTGGCAGAATTTAAGTCATTGGTTAATATGCATGACTAAATACATGACACGTAGGATGTAATCATCTCCTTTTTTGAAGTAACGTCTGTATTGTATAAGATAAGAAGATAAGATATTTTTTTTAAATATGTGCTAATAATTTGTTTTAAATCTGTGCTAAGATAAAACAGATGTGATCTTGACCATATATGCCATAAAAACAATATTGAAATAGATTTTCATATGATAAAAAAAACTTTCAGCAGGCATTGAATGATATGTTTACTCAACTTATGACCTGCATTTGAAATCATTTAATATAGCAATTTGCCTGCATGGAGAGCTATCTATTCTAAAAATTGCTGTACTGCCAAAAACAGGCATAAATCTTATCTTTTAAAATATGTTACTTCAAAAACGTAAATGATTATGCCCTACGCACTATGCAAGACAGCAGGGTTTCTGTCCAGGGCTTTGGCCTCTCAAGCCATCACTCAAATGGAGTTTGATGTTGATGATGATGATGTCCTACGCATGTTCCTATGTCAATTTAGTCATGCATGTTTCATCAATTCACAATGAATAAGATAAAAGTGGAAAAGTGGTTTAATTTTTTTTGTTTTTGTCAAAGAGACCTACTTTTAATTTTTTTATTATTAGAAGGCAAAAAGATAACTTTAATCAACAGATAAAATAGATGCAGGTTAAAGCTTGGACTTCTTAGCCACTTGAAATAATGTACTCTTTTAACTTAGACTCAAAGAAAAGCCTTATTCTATTATAAAATGAATTATTTAGTTATATTTTCTTGTTACCTGTATTTATTTCAATATTTAGAATGTTCCAGAAATGATGTTTGTCAAAGGGTCACTATCAGCCCAAAGATTTTTAACTGCAGTAGAAATGAACAAACCACAAATGCTGGAGAAAGTCTCCAGAGAATTGTGGATGAGAAACTGGTCAAGGGTAAGACAACTCCATTCCTCTACTCTTTGCTAAGTACTAAGATTTTTATAAATAAGACTAAGACTGTTTTAATTATTGTCTTTTTAAAAAATATTTTCCTTTAGTTTCTGAATGCTTCATTTAACAATTTAGGCTTATTATATGATTCAGATTCATTACTAAATTACAGATGTTAAGATTTTTTTCAAAACTGTAAGCTACTACTTTATTTGTCTCATCTCACTACGATAGGTTAAATTTCTCAAAAGTCACACTTTCGTTATGTACAATTTGGTAAAAGGGACTTTACCTAATTTATGTCAGCCTTATAAAATTTTTCCTGAAGCAAGTTTGGTGGTCTATGAGTAATGTTTGGGTGGTGTTTTGATGCAGCTGTTTGACTTCTAGGGGACAAATACAATACTATTGTTGCTTTGTTGCTATTAGCCTCTTTCATTTGTAGATTTACTGGTTCATCTAGTAGCAAGACAGGCCTTAAGAATAGGCAAACTAGGCAGCCACCTTGGATCTCCGATTGGGGATGGCCTTGCATAGGACTCTAAACAGTTTTTTTTTAAGGAAGAAATTGTAAACCTTTTCCCCAATGTTATCATAGAAATATATAAGAATTTTTATAAATATCATAATTTTATTTTTTTTTAATGTTTTTTTTTCTTCTTCTATTTTTTATTTTTCTATTTCCTTTGGGGCATGGCTAACTAATACATTTCACCTCTAATTATCTAAAGCCGGCCCTGCTCGTAGTGCATTTTTCATGTGATTGTAAAGTCTTTTTTGGAGAGGCATTCTCATCCACATGCAATGCAGATAAAGGTGGCATTTAGCACTATTGATAAAGTTTAATTTTGGGGGAAATCTTGATGGTTGTATGTAATGTGTTGGTGCTAGAAGATTTAAAGGTCAATGGTTCAAGCCAGAGTCTAAATATATTTTTATTTAGCTATTTCCTCACCATTTCCTCATTAGAATACTTATAAGTGCTTAAAGTTGTTTTTTAATATAATTAATAAAAAAGTGACAAAACTAACATTGGATGGATGCCTTGTCATGCAGTTTGCGCAATGAACTTATGGATGGTCCTGGGTTGAAACCCTGCCCGCTCCAATCTCCCATCATCCTGTGGGAGGTTTGGATTTGGAAGGTTTTTATCTTCAATTCTGAAGAAACATCCAAAACATAAAACAAACATTTTAAAAATATATTTGAAAAATAGAATTTTTCTATTTTAGAGAATAGAAAAAAAAAAGTCAGCAATGTTGTTCATAGTAATACTAATAATACCACCTTGAAACAATCTAGGATGAAGATATAACTGAAGCCAAAAGTTTTACAGAAGCTGCTCAGAAAGCTGGGATGTCAGATCAGGATATAGCTGCCATATTGCCTTTGATTAAAGATGAATCTGTCAAAAACAGACTGAAAGCGACTACAAAAGAAGCCTTTGATCTTGGGGTAAATATCTGTTTATTTTTTAATTATTTATGAGCCAACAGGAAAGTTTGAGAATGGGAACAAAATAGTACTAGATGTCTCTTGATTTTGTAGATATTTTAAACTCATAAAATAATATCCATTTAAAATTTGAAGTAAACAATTGTTGTTTTAAAGTCATCTTTTGACTGAAACATGCAGGTCCCTACTGGGTTGGTGTGGTGGTCATATGACATACAAAAACAATCCCTAATTTTCAAAATCAAAGAAAATGCCTTATAAAAGTTATACAATAAATTTATGTAGAGTACTGCATACTGCTCTCCTTACAAATCTTTGAAGGGGTGGTGACTGAGTGGTAATCCCTTAGCTTCCAAACCTGTGAATCCTAGGCTTTTAAATTTTGGGACCTTTAGGGCACTTCTTAAGTCCGCAGAGCTCTAATGGGTAACTGAATAGTTGGGGAAAGTAAAGTGGTTGGTCATTTTGGCTGTCCACACGACACCCTATTTAACCATGGGCCACAGAATCAGATGACTTACATCATCTGCCCCACAGATGGCAAGGTCTGATAGGGGAACTTATTCCTAGATATTTTTTATTCTAGGCTGTTAAAGTTATCTCTTTATTGTATTGAATACCATACAACTTCATTTACTCATTGAAAAAAATGAAAGCGTTGAAGATTAGTCCATATATAATACTATGGGCTAAATAATTTTTGACCCAGAGATATCAGAGGGTTAGGGTAAATAATGCAATATCAAATGCACGCATAGTTAACACAGGGGTGCCCCAGGTCATTGGCAAAAAAACAAACCCCATTTGGGCAGCTGTTTGAGACAAAACATCCACAAAAAAGCTAAAAAGATTCTAGAAATAAAAAATCACCCTTTGGGTCAGGATTTTGTGATTTTACCATCACAAAAGAGATAGCAAAGACTAACAGACACAAGCTCTCTTTTGTTCCCCTGGCAGTGAAATCATTGAATAGAAACAATCTGATATAATCTTTTCACATGTAAATTATAAGTGAGTCTGGTGTGAATATACATTGTTTTTTCTTATAGTTATAATGTTTTGTTTGTTATAATGCACAAATTGTAAGACAAATTTCCTTATGGACAATAAAGATTATTATTATTATTAATTCCTTCTAGATTGAAATAGTATTGGATTTGTTCTCTTCAATCTATTCACAAATTATTTCTCCTTCAATTGATAAGCTAGTCTTAGTGTTTTTAAACTGAAATGTAGATCTATTACTTTTATTTTCTGGATTGGAAAAGTTTTTGTGAAGTCTAACATAGTTTCACTTTGTTTCTTTTTCTCCATCAGGCTTTTGGCTCCCCAATGATTGTAGCTGAAGTAGATGGCAAGAAGGAATGGGTATTTGGTAGTGATAGATTCCCACTGTTTGCTGAAATGATAGGTATGTCACAACTGATGTTTTAGCATGTGATTCTTTGACTGACTTTATTGCATGGCTGCCATGAAAGCAAATTAACTAGGCCAAATGATTTAATAGAAAATAAATTACAGTTTGGGATTTTTAACGTAATATATTGAAGCAAAAAGAAATTAGATCTACTTGAAATACAATTAGGTAGCATTTCACTGCCAAGGTGTAGCACTGCAATGCCACTGACCCTAAACTGAATGGACACTTCTGTTCCTTTGGATACATCAGCTGCATAGAGAGAGAGGAACTGATGTGTGGGTGACATCATTCCGACCACAGCTAATGCCCAGGCATTCATTTCATTACCAAGAGATGACCCATAGACGCTTCACAACTGAAGAAGGCCACGGTAGTAGCAGTAGTAGCATCCACTATTGATATAACATATAGTGACATATTTTATGACAACACTTTCAAAAAAATTATATTCATTGTTAAAATAAAATGCTACAGTTTTATTGAGTTTTTATCAGATCACAACCTCACTAGCCAGATCTATGAAATATTTTGTCTCATTCTCAGGTGAAAAATGGGAAGGTCCAGTTCCAGGTGTGTCCAGCAAACTTTAACTGAATCTTGTTGAAATGTTGATGTTTTATGTACTATGTTTTATGACTTATGTCACTGTTAATCTTGATCATTTTAAATTCAAGCTGAAAATTATCTTGTTCTAAAATAAATTATTGAGCAACATTTAAAAAGTCTATAGATAATTGAACAACTATATTTTATTTATATAGGGTATCTTGTACAATAATAATGTCTATCTTGAAGTGCGCAGTACAGATGATACAGAAAAAAACAAAACTTGGAAACATAATTACTAGAGGTTTCAATGAAATATATTTTTTATTTCTCAAACATACATGCTTTTTGTTTTTTTTTCCCTTTAAGGTTTACTTTAAACTTCTTCAATATTTGATTAAAAAATTCAATACTCAAAAAACATTATTTATTAGAACTTTCCAAAAACAAATTAATCATTGACCAAGTTCTATTGCAAACAAAATAAAAGCTAGAAAATACTTATAGTACCATACTTAAACGGATTTACAAATACATAGTTGTAGAAAGGTGTCCACATATGAACAAAACCAAAGACCATGTTTCATATACATATTTAATAATACAAAACAAGAGTTATAATTTCTGATTTCTATTACAAAATTTGTTTACGCACAACAATCTCTACCAATAACAAATGTAAGTTAATTACATCGGCAAAAATTCAATTTGTTCATCAAATTGAAAGTTCAAAAGAGACAAAAATGTCAAGACATAGTAATTAAATAACATGGCACACTTACTATGCTTGAATTATCAACACTAAACCTATGAAATCACATAAATCTAATTGACTTTAATATCTTGAAGCTAATGCTTTTAGTCATTACTTATTATTCACATTGAGTGTTAAGTTTTATTTTGTAAATCAGTTCTATGGGCAGAATAGCAGCAGTAGTTGAGAGAAGAAAACGCATTGGTTGCTTTGTGCAGTATGTCAAAGAGAAACAACAAATGGGATTGTTTTGTGTAGTATAGACAAGTAGACAAAAAGTGAAGTTAGTAATGGTTTCAGATTCAAAGTTGTACAAATGAGTAAACAATCTAGAAAATATATAGTCAAGTGACAACTGTAATGAGTAAGTTACAAAAACAACATGAATAGTTTTATAAAAAATTAGGTGAAGATGTTGGGGTCAGGGCAACTTTTCCACGTTTAGATCTTTTCTGAGAAGGTTTTAATATCTGATTGTCATCCTCTTCCAGGTCTACCTCTTTCTGACCTATAAGGAAATATGAAAAAAATAATATTTAGGAAAAGACAAGTTAATGTATACTTGTTTATGTTCACTATAACCTCTGAACTGGTGCATATACTAACATAGTACTTTGACTATTTTGTTGATTCTTTACATCCTAAACTGGAATCAATAATAATATGACTAGCTAGCTATTACCCACCAGCTACAACCAGTATTTCTTGACTGAATCCAAAAGTTTTCATCTACAAAATTTTAAGATAAACACATGAGCTTTGAACATTATCAGTTATTTTCTGAGCACTTTATGTGGTGTATACAGGCCATATATATATATATATATATATATATATATATATATATATATATATACATAAACTGTGCAAAATCCTTGTCCTCACTGAACTGTGCCAAGCATAAATCTGCCCTGTGAAGTCATATAAGTAATAACTTCAGACTTATTAATTATTATTAACAAAGTAAGTATTTGACATCACTGAACTTTATCCTGTATAAATCTCTGTCTAAGCCATGTATAAATATTTGACATCACTGAACTTTATCCTGTATAAATCTCTGTCTAAACCATGTATAAATATTTGACATCACTGAACTGTGGCATGTATAAATCTTTGTTGTCACTTACTTTGTCTAGAAAAGAGTTGTTTTTTTTTCTAGCTATGTCTAAATAATGAGTCTGAAGTTATATATGAATAAAAATTGTGGATGCAAATTACTGTGACATTAATGGATGAAACCCTGCTCATAACAAAGACGGTTTAAAACAAACTAAACAATAAAAAGTTGCTTCAATGACAATAGCTAAAACAGCAATAGTAATAGTGGTGTCCAAGAGGCTAGGACTTGTAGAAATCCATTCTATCTTTCTCACCAAAGAATTTCAACATCTGTATCAGTATACTGTTTATATGGTTCAGTGGCTCATTTTGAAATGTTAAAGACTACTATTTCTTACCTTCAGTTCCGATATCAAAGAATTCATCATCATCTGATTCAATTGTGTATTTGTTCCTTCTGGCTCTTACACTTCTCCTGGGTCTCTGTATATCATCTCCATCATCTTCTTCATTCTCTTTGTTAGCCTTGGCACCAGCTGAAAGTTGAAAAAAAAAATAATTTTATAACAGAAGATTAAAAACAATGAGGCTTTATGTAGTATTTGACAAGAAACTTAACCTTTAGATTTAGTCTTGGTTTTTTTCTCCTTGACACAAACTGAAGGTTTGAGTCTGTCTGAAGTCTCCTCTGTACCATCAAGTCCTTTGGTGTGAGCCAATTTAATTTTGTTTTCAAACTCTTCAAGATTGGTCTGAAATGGATATACAAAAAAAAAAACTCAATACAAAATGTTGAATGAAACAGACAGGGGCGTAGCTAGGAATTTTCCATCGTTTGGGGTACTGTGGGGCTTGACCTCTTTGGGGGCCCTGCATTTTGCGTAATACTTAATTTTTTATGAAAAAAATTCATTTGGGGGCCCCCTTCAAGTGGGGGCCTGAGGGGGTTTTCAAATTATTCCCCCTCCTCCCCCCACCCTAGCTAGGCCACTGGAAACAGAAGTCTCAAACACCTTCAAAGTTTGTGAAAAAAAAGTTCCAAACACCTTCATATTATGAAACTAAATCTCAAATAAAGCAAAAAACTAAATAATGATTTACATGCTGGACTTAGGGTTTTGAGGGTTCAAAACGCAGCGAACTCTCATAATTCAACACAGCGAACTCTCATAATTCAACACAGCAAATGCTCATAATTCAAGTTTTAAAAAAATATGAAGTGATAAATTATTTAAATGTTCAGCAATGAATGTGTGAAAGTGAAAATGTGGAGCAGGTGCTTTAATGTCATGCTCAGACCTTACCTTAGCCTCAGTTTTAATTAACTGTTTGGACTTGTTGAGTATGTGAGAGAAATGATTGTACACAATTGGATCCACCAGTTTGTCTGAGTAACAACTGAAATTTTCAATCAATTTGGCCAAACCCTTGTCTTTATAGTTCAGTTGAGACAAACAAAATGATAAATCTTGAACCTGGCGGTCAGTTCTGGAACAAAAAATAAGGCAATAGTTCTGGTCAGTTCTCAACAAGTGTTCAGTTTAACATTTTTTTTTAGTGATGAAACATTGGGAGCAATGGGCTACACTGTCCTTGAAAAGTTATGTTCCTATATATAATCATCAACAATTTAAGTGACAAGAACAGCATCAAGGGCAGAAACACATTTTTAAAATTCAATTAATTTACTATTATTAACAGTTCTTAGTGTCTATCATCTAATAGATGAAGAGCTGTTTTATATGGTTTTTGTTTTAAGTCATTGAGACTTACAACTTAGTTGTTTCAATGCACTCTCCCTTTTTTACACCAAACCTTGGGCGTTATTCCTTCCCCTTCACCTATCCCTTAGTCCAGTGTTTCTCAAACTGTGTGCCGCCACACGTGCAGCGTTACACAAGTCTGCCTAATATTAAATGTTTATTTTACGTTGCGATGACATCCCAACTTACAACGACCAGTAATAGTATTTCCGTATTGACGGAAAGGGGTGTTAGCTATTCAGGTTATGGAATATAATGACTCTAATGTAGGCCGCCTTAGCAGGTACACAGCATTTCTTGAATTTGTAGCGATAATAATTAGCGATGTATTGTATGTAAATTGTTTAGGTTTCTACTAATAATAACAGATTATCAATAAGCATTATTCATTGTTATCCATGGCGTTAAATGAAAAGCAAGAAACCAAACGATGGTACAAGGAAAATTACATCCTAAATAGTTTCATATCTTCGGGATCTGAAGATTCTCCATCGCCATTCTGTCTGATCTGCAATGCAACTCTGTCGAATGAGGCGCTTGTTCCAAGCAAATTGAAGAGACACTTGGAAACAAAACCTCCAGCTGTAAAAGCGCGACTGAAGGAATACTTTGAAAACATCAGGTTTTAACAAAAAAAACAGGCTAAGAAACTTACGAACTGGGATTGATTGCAAGTTATAAGGTTGCTCAGTTATTAGCAACACGCAAGAAAGCAAACACAGAGGCTGAATCAGTCATTGCACCAGCTTTAGCAATAGTTGAAACTATCCTTGGACCCGCTGCGGCCGAAAAAGTTAAGAAAGTTCCTTTGTCAAATGATAGTATCTCGCGCAGAATTGAAGACTTATCATCAGATTTACAAGATCAAATATGCGAACACTTCGACGTGACTTGCGATAAAGTGTCTCTGTTGTAGTCTCTTCAAGTTGATGAATGCAGTGACGTTAGCGGCAAAGCCCAGCTGCTAGCTTTTATTCAATTCATAAAGGATGAAAAATGTGTCAACTAATTATTATTTTGCAAAGACTTACAAAATACGACCATAGGCGATGATATTTTCAAAGTGGTGAACGAAAAAATTTTGTTCTTCAAACTAAAGTGGAAAAATTGTGTCATCGTTTGCATCGTTGGCTCTCCTTCCATGCAGGGAAATAGAAAGGGATTCGTCACTCTTGTGCATCAAGAAAATCCATAATGTATTATTTGTTCACTGCATGATCAACAGAGAAGCTCTTGCCTTGACATCTTTGCCGAAAGATTTGATGTCTGTTCTGGATCAAGTGATTAAAGTTGTAAACTTCATCAAATCCCGACTTTTCTCTCAGCTTTGTGAAGCAATGGATTCAGACTGCAAATGTCTCCTGTATCACACCAACGTTCGTTGGCTCACCAGGGTAAAAGTGTTAAAGCGTGTTTTCAACTTTGACATACCTGCAGTCAGCATTGCAGCATTACTTTTAAACAAATGGAAGTAATGAGTATGGGTGGGTCAGCTCTCCATTTGGAAACATTGAAGCTACAACTCTTACAACTGAAGAAGAAGAGTAGCTCATTGATTTAAAAAACGATGCAGTTCTTAAGTCAAGTTTTGCCGAGAAAAGCCTGGATGTGTTTTGGATTTCAATCAGTGTAAAAGCAATTAAAATAATAAAATAATTATTCCATTTGCATCTTCATGGTTTTGTGAGTTTGGATTTTCAGCATTGACTGAGAACAAGTCTAAGAAAAGAGAGACTACTTTTAATAGACGATGAAATGCAAGTTTGTTTGTCGACTTTGGAGTCTCGATTAGATCGCTTTTGCTCTCAAAAACAGTCACACCTTTCACATTAAATGTAATACTTAAAAACAGATCAAATATTTTTTTTTCTTTTTATTATAAAACAACTGTCGCTCTACGTGGTGTGCTGCGAAATTTTTGTAGTTTTTTTACTGTACCGGCAGACAAAAAAGTTTGAGAAACACTGCCTTAGTCTCTTGGATCATTTTGTCAACCATCTTTCAACATTCCTCTTTCTTTTGATCTTTCAATGGCAGGCCTGTTAATTTTTTTATGTTGTCTTCTCATCGCTTTCTCTGTCTGCCTCTTCTTTTTCCTGGTACAGTTCCCTGAAAAAAGGTCTTTGCCAGCCCAGAAAACCTTGTATTATGGTCATAGAGTTTTAGTTTGCGTTTTTTTTTTACTATAGTTACCAGGTCATCATGTGGTCCAATGGCTAAAATAACCCTGTCTCTTATTTCTTTGTGATGCAGTCTTTGAATGCATAATTACAAGATATCTACCAGGTTTGATGAAAGGTATTAAAATGTTAAGAAATCTGAGGTACCATGGATACATGAGGAGGACAAAGTATTTGTCACAGCAGAATCACAAGCCTATATATATTTGGACTAAATATGCACATATGACACAATGGCTTACCTTGTTCCTCGAAACCTGTGACATAATTTCTCCACTAAACTTTCACATTGTTTACTTTTGTCAATCACAGAGAAAATATATCTGTAAAAAAAAAGTAAGGCATATTTTTTTTTATAGATTTTTAATGCAGACAATTTTTAGGCAGAATTGTGTCAAATATCTTATATACATTGCAGATGTTCCTTCAAAGAAAATGATAATTTGGTCCTAAGCATATTCATATGTCAGTCTAGTCATAAATGTTACACTAATTAATATGCATGACTAGATTGAGATATCAGTCTAGTCATAAATGTTACACTAATTAATATGCATGACTAGATTGATATGTAGATGTAATTTCTATGAAAAAATGTAATTTATTAAATGAGATATGTTAATTAGAGGCTTAAACTCTAGTAAATCACCCATTCTATTCTCTCTTTAATGGCACTCGGGATAAAGAGTTAATATGAGAATTTGTTCTATCATTATAATAATAATAATAATAATAATCTTTATTGTCCATAAGGAAATTTGTCTTACAATTTGTGCATTATACCAAACAAAACATTATAACTATAAAGAGAAACAAAATGTTCATTCACACCAGACTCACTCACAATGTACATGTCAAAAGTTTACATCAGATTGTTTCTGTTTAATGATTTAATTGCCAGAGGAACAAAAGAGTTTTTGTGTCTGTTTGTCTTTGCTATTGGTGTCTTGTATCTCTTTTGTGATGGTAAAATCACAAAATCCTGACCAAAAGGGTGTTTTCTTATTTCTAGAATCTTTTTAGATTTTGTAAGGATATTTGTCTCAAACAGCCGTGCAAGCGGGGTTTGTTTTTTGCCAATGACTTTACCAGCAGCATTTAGGATTCTCTGGAGTTAATTTTTATTCTTAGTGCTTAGATTGCCATACCAGGCAGTGATATTAAGATGTAAAATATTGTGATGTGAGCGTGATAAAACATAGCCAAGACCTTTTTGCTAACATTAAAAGATGAGTTTTCTTAGTAATCGTAATCTTTGCTGCCCGTTTTTGCTGATATAATCAGTATTTGCTGTAAAATTTAATTTATTGTCTAAGATTGTACCAAGGTATTTAAAGGTTTGCACTGTTTCAATAGTCTCTCCAGCTACAGTAACAATATAATTTTCAATCTCTCCCCTACGAAAATCAATTATCATCTCTTTGTTTTTTTTTACATTTAATAATAAAAAATTATCTTTACAGTACTTTTCAATGTGTTCTATTTCTCTGAAATATTCGTTTACATCTGAACTCTCTGAGAGCAGGGCAAGAAGAGCCGCATCAGCGAATTTTGTAAAGGAGCAAAAAGGACTCTCAGATTGAAAATCATTGGTGTACAAAATGAACCATAATGGCGATGTCACAGCTTTTATTTTTTTGTGTCATGCTAAGTATTTTATTACATTGTGTTTTCATATTTCTAAATGATGATTCAGTGTTTTATGTATTATTGCTACTTTACTTTATATAGTTTTCTGTCTGAGAGAGTCTCTTCTTACTAATGATGCTACTCTAGTCAAATGTGAATATTCATGTGTTATAAACCTTATGGCTCTATTTTGTGCAAAAATAATTTTTTTACAATTAGTCAACTCAGTTTAATCAGAACACCAGTTTATCTGACCAGCTGCTTATTTAGACCAAGTCTATATGCTTAATGGGATAATTAGATTATTAGGACCAAAAAGATTGTGCCCAAATGGTAAATTAAAGACTAGTATGTAATCTGGGGGCCACAAAGACTTACTTGATGATGACCTGGAAGTGATCCTGTGATACACCAATATCAGGGTCAGAAAGTCTAGAGATGATGTCTGGCATATTGTACATAGAGTTACTCTAAAAAAGACATTTTTGAAAAGATTTATGTCTAACAGATAAAACATTTGACATCCTAACATAACACATTGTCATGTGAACATATTTGACCTGATAGCATATCTTTTATCTGTAAACTTAGTCTTTGACCTATCATTTCATTAGTTAGATTACCTAAAATTTTACTGCTACTGAACTTGAAGTGTAAAAGTTCTTGACTGAACTAACCTTTTTAGCCAACTCATGAAAAAACAATTTAGCCTGACCAGAGATGGAAGCATCTGGATCTACAATACAAACAGCTAGTTCAGAGATCTGCCCTTTGACCTTGACCATATCATTCAGTATCAGATGAGTCAGAACATTTAGTGTGGTTTTTCTAACATCAGATGAATTGTCACGTAGTCTACAAGACATTCAAAACAGTTATTATTAATCAATATTAATGACAATATTCAACAAGACATTCAAAACAGCTATTATTAATCATTATTAATGACATTAAAAACAATTTTTATCAAAACATTATTAAACTTACCTTGCATACAGATGAGGAGTCCAAGGTTCTATCAAATTAGGAAATCGCACACTCAGGTCAGATAAAGCTATAATTAGATTGGATCGAATGATTGATGATGATGACTTCTCCAGTAAAGTGAACAACAGCTGCAGGTGCTGATCACAGCATTTTTCACTAAAAAGACATAAAAATGAAGTAGAATACTATGTGCTGTTTACATTTTTCACAAGATAAACCCAATAAGAGATTAAAGATCATCAAACATGTATTTTATGCTCATAGCAATATTTTTAAAAATTGCACAGCACATCACATGCTTAAGCAAGCATCTAGGGTATCTGGGTAAAGGTTTCCATGCTACCTTTAGGGCTCAGTCAGGATTTGAACTCAAGTCCCCTTGAAAGGAAGCTGAGTGGTTCATGACACTCAGATTCTACTAGACTAGAATAAACACAAAATGGTAACTTACTAAAGTTCTAGGTGCCGTTCTCAGCAGTTTACACATTCACAAAAAGATAGTAAACAAATGTGGGTGAAACAAAATCCCCAAAACAAGCATAATGTCAAAATGTTACACAAATATTTTTGTAAAGACTTGTTAAAAATAAAAACCCTCTTACTTGATCAAACAAAATTTAGCTAAAGCCAAACTGGCTACTTTCTGGAGAAGAGGATCAGGAAATCTGGCACTGTTATTGCAAACTTCTACAATGATGGGGATAAACTGAGCCAATAGACCGCTTTCTGTAACAAAGAAAGATAAAATATAAAAATGTCTAAATCTCTGTAACACTACTATACACTACTATTATATACTGAATTAAGGCCAAATGAAACCCGTCTCTTACCAACTAGAAGGTCTGATAGACAAAATTTAATAAATTCAGCTTCTGTATCATCAGCTGATGCCCCAGCCAAAGCCATATCTTCTTCTAGCTCTGATGCCTGTGAGAAGAAAAAAATCATTTTTTTTAATTTTTTTTTTTTTTTGTAGTACATCTTTTACACTATAAACATGTTAAGTCCAAAGTCTTTTGTGGGCATGTGATGGGATGGGGTATCCTTGCTAATTTAAGGCATTCAGCAATCCCAATTCAGCTTGTGTTTCAAACTCAAGCCAAGCCAAGCATTCCACAAGATGTGTTCCTAGCCTTGTCCATGTAAAAGTTATCCATTTCATTTACAAAGATTTTAATATGATAAACATACTAAATATTGGATATTTTGTAAGCAACAGAAAAGCAAATGGATAATCCAATATGCCAATATTTCAGTGGAATTGTGTAGATTTCAAGTAGCAATGACTGGATCTAGCAGATTTCTTATATTGCCACATAAGCATTTTATAAATTTATATAAAATAAAACACCAATTTAAACATAAACATTTTAACTCAAGTGCAATTGTATTTCTGAATATCTATAGTCAATACATTATAATAAAGATGACAAAATAAACCAATAACCCTATTATGTTAGTAGACCAGCTCTCAGTAGCATAAAGAAGAGTACTAACTCTACAGGTGTTATATACTAACATTTTCATTGCCTTGGTCAACATGGCATTTTCCTAGATTTGCCATTGCTGCAGAAGCCTTTCCAATTCTTTTAGTCAATTCAAAATTTAAATTTAGATTGCAAGCAGTAATTGTTCCCACATAGGTAAATTCTAGTGATTTCCAATAAAAAATTAAAAGCCTTCCAAAATTTTGCATACTAACTTTCTCATCATGTGTACAAACCTTGCTAATATCAGTGCCTTTGGATTTTCTGTGACCCTTTTTGTTTTCCTCATTAAGCGCCTGCCTCCGTTTCATCTCAGTCAGAACATCGACTTCCATAAACACCATTTGTCTGAAAGCTACTTCCCCAGCAGCAAACAGCACTCTAGCCATCACACAGGAGACTAAACTGGATTTGGCGCAACTATCAAGGCCTAGTCAGAAGATACCAGAATTGAGTAATTATACATTAAACTGACAAAATGTCAGGATAACAAGATTATTTTATAAACTTTCTATTTCCCTTATCTTATAAATAGTGTCAAGAAAAGCAACAGAATACTTAAACACACACACAAATCTAAAATGACCTCATTGATTTCTAGTTTTTTTAGATCTAAACCTGTTAGTCCCAATCCCTTGAAGGTGAAATTGATGATTTTCCAGTTACTATTTTTTCACTATGATTGTCATTTGCAGAGAGAAGTTGAAAACAACTGAATCAAAATGATTTAAAACATTTTAAACGTGGAAGCATAAATAATTTAGTTTTACTACTTTAAGTTAAAATTATAGTCCATTTGACAGCTATGTTGTGCCATTGAATGATCGTCAGATATTAAATCTATTAAGAAGCCATAAAAGTGAACAGTCAAGAAAGCCACACTTGACACTGGTGGAAGTGCCCCAGGCTACAATACCAAGCCATAGCATCCTTCTGGAAACAGGCATTAAGGGTGAAAGGCTAATAAGGTAGCAAAACAAGACTCCCACTAGGGTGCCTAAGAACAGTTTCATCGCACTGGTTGGTAATTGAAAGAGAGTCCCAGCATGCTGTTTCAAAAGTTTCACAAATGACGAGCACCAGCATCGTTAAGTATGGTATACTAAAGAAAAAGTTTGGGCCCCTGTTCACTCAACTTTTGACCTCATCTCTAGCCTGAGCATCATTGGAAATAGAAATGTTATAGACATCTGACTGGACCTTTTATGCTGGCCTAAATTTCAAGTTGAAAAACAGATGTTACTATCCAATTGTGATTAGACTGGCTTTAACTTTCTATTAGCTTGATAGTATATATATCTAGGATATCTAGTTCACTCTCCACCAGCAGTGATTATGGTGATTATGCTTGCCCTGGATGTGGCAAAAATGTAAGTCACAGCTGGGGCTGAGCAGCCACAGGAAATACTGCACTCCTCACTTATCTTCAAAAATGAAGGCAAACCTTATAAGTTCACTCTATAATTTCAGTAAAATAGATATAAATTGTATATATAGTACAAATTTTGTTAGCACTGACCTTCACTATCACCTTCTCCTGCAGCCTGGTGAAGCGCCATCTCATCAGAGCAAGTTTGTTTCATGACACTGAAGAGCTGCTTAAGGAGATCAGCAGCAACTTTGGCTGGCATATCACACAGTTTATAGATCACTTCCAGTGCCAGCTCACATAAGGGGATCCAGCCAATTCTTGTTACATCTGTCACACCTAAGAGAGAAACATACATATATATATATATATATATATATATATATATATATATATATATAAATTTACATTTAGGACAGATTTAAAAAAAAAAAATTTTTGTTAAGAAATGTATTACCTTATTGTAAGTATCACTTATAACTCTATTTTGTTTACCTTTCAACAGAATAGTCTGGAGCCTGGTAAAGATGTCATGATCTATTCCTAGTCTATAGGACTGAGATGGTAGTTTCCCTTTTTCCTAAAGTCAAACAAGAAATATAGAAATGAGAAAAAAAAAATCTGAATTCAAATCAATGAGTTCATAGTTGTTTTTTCCTTCAAAACTTTTTGTCAAAAGTGAAGTTTGTGTTTTTGTTAGGTTGAAATACCCAAATGAAATTTTACACTCAATAATTTGTTAGAAAAATTTAATGTTCAGCATGTTTTTTTTTCTTTTATAGTTGAGGTCTAACATTGTTCTGTTTAGATTATTAAAGAAAAGCTATTTTGGAAACTTTCTTTCATTAGGGGGAAGGTCTTAAAAGCTTTACATTAAGGTGCTCACAAGTTTTTTTTCTTCAATGACGAAAGTAAATAAGAACTCAGTTTTGCAGAATACAAGGATAGATTTTTATTATAATTAGTATACATCCTTTTGCTTAAACCACTTAAGAATTTTGTTTTCAAGACTTTAACCATTTTTGTACAGTAACTTAAGAAGTACAACTGCTAGAAAATAATCTCTTTATTTTGTTTCATATAAACATTCAATATACATATACCACAATGGGAGCATGGCTTTAAATTTGATCGCTGGGGTGCCTAAGAACATTGTTCCATTGCACTGCTTACAAATTACAGAAGTTACTTCAAAAGAGAAGATATTTATGCATTATGTATAATATTAGAAAAAAGTTCAATTGACATTTAAGCAATGTCTTTGATTTTTAAATGAGTGCAGCTTTTTACATGACTACATCTGACACTATAAAAAAAAAACGCCATTGACTATTGCAGTTTCTAATTAGCCATTGAGCCATTTCAATTAATTACTGTACTGAAAATATTAAGTCATGAGATATGACAAACCTTGGATGCTTTGGGTACACACTTGAGCAATGCTTTACAAGTACCTTGAGCCAACAAATAATCCTTTTCACCATTTGGGCCAAGACCTTCTCCAACAAGAACTTCAAGATTGCTGCTGACAATGTCTGGTTCAGCTCTGGAATAGATCAACTTAATTTCTATCTGCAAAGAATGTGTATGAACATAAGTTTTAGTTTCTATGTTACATATATATATACCTACCCAGCACACATTGCTAGTAAGTTGATGGCCCAGAGAGCATCCTGAGCACCTTTGGTAAACCTGTTCCACAAAACCCTGATAACATCTTTATCGATATAACCTTGCGTAACCAGTTCTGCAATCTGAAATGACAAACATCGTGTTGTGATAGAGATCTACAGCTTCAAGCTTTGATTCAGTTTGTTCCAAATCAGCTCTTGTCCACAAAACTAGTCTTCAGTCAGGCTTTTCCCACAACTCTTAACTTCCCAAAAAATACCCAGTTTTACACACTAGTATGAAACTAAAGGATGTCAAAGACAGAGAATAAATGCATTGCTTGGGATTGATACTGTTATTAAGGATATTAGAAATGAAAATGTAAATTAAAAAAAAATTCAAGACAGAAAAAAAGAAACTTTAATAAAAAAAAAAGTTGGGTTATTTTAGATTTTAAGGTAAAAAATAATATAAATGAGCCTATGAAATCAATTGAAATCCCTTATCTTTGTACAAATGTATTTTCATATCAAAATTAAAAAGTAACTTAACAATGATAGAAAACAAACTTAATGAAATACCCATTTTAAATGTTTAAAGCAGGAGCAAAAATAATTGTCAGAATAAATTTTAAAAAAAAAATTTAAAAATTGCATTGTAAAAAAAAAAAACATTGGATTTAAATCATTTTTTTTTACTTACTAGAGCTTCAAAAGACATCAAGTCACCAAGTGTCATGCCCACAAAAAAAGATGACAAATTGTCTACAACTGATGAAGCAAATTTCCTGAAACATAACATGTAGAGTTAGGACAAAATTTTAGATGATTGTAGTTTGTATCTATTAGTTTAACAAAATTAAAATCTTTCTAATTACAATTTTGTATTCTTGAGAGAAAAAAATTACTTTTTGTTTGTCTCAGTGGAACTCAAATACAAGGTTTTAAAAGCCTGGACTACAGCTTCCCGAATTAATGCTTCCTTGGACCAAATGAGTTTCATCATATGACGAATACCAGTGTGGGCAGCAGAGACACCTAGCTGCACAGCAGTTACAAAGAATTGAATAGCTTCAATGACATCAGTGCTATTCTTAGAGCACAAAAGCTTACAGATGACTGGAATGCATTGCTGGACTTGAGCAGAAAATGTCATTGTTATCTGTTGGAAACAAGATATAACTTTTTAGTGATGTCTGGATGTCTCAAGCAACTGTTTACACCAGAAATGCTTTTATTTGTTTACTGTCTTTCTATCAGGTTGAATCAACGTTTCAAACTATTTAAACAGTTTTTTTATGATGTAAAATCAATTAGAAATATAAGAGAAATATAAAAGCTAAGTTTGCATTCAACATTAAGATATGGCTTCTAACACAAAAGAGCAACATATTAAAATTTTGTGATTGTAGAATTCTGGGCCTATGCCTTCGCCGGTTAGTAACATTCTTACAGGAATGAGGCACTTCTGAAGACTGGAGAACATTCTAGTCTTTTTTTCACATCCTTCATTTAGGCCTTAAGCCAAATATTTTTGCTTCATTGAATGCATTCAGTTTTCCTTTTGTTATCTCCAAAGTGAGAGATCTCTACCATGTCATGGAGTGAATGTTACTTGACACACTGACAAAAACAACAAGAAGACACAGAGTTCATCTCTATTAACGCTATGACAACACAAACCTTTTTTACTCAAATGAGAAAAAGAAACAATACGACAGGACTTTAAAATAGCCTCTTACATCATTGCAAAAGAAACCATTAGACCAGTGTCAATCTTTGAGGTTAATCTCTTCTTATTTTCAAACAAAATTCTTATATGACCAAGTCTAGTGCATCCTACTGCATTCTCTCCAGTAACTGACAAGTTTTTCCAGAGGAACAAAACTTTGGGTTTAACAATCTTTTTTAATTCATTTGTAGGTGTAAGAAAAGATGCCAAACTCATTAGCACTCTTCCACAGAGCTGGCTGATCTTCATACTATCTTTATACAGAGTCACCTTTGATGGAAATGTCATATCCCTGTAAGGAATCCATTGCACAATCCAAAGAGGCCTAGTAAGAATAGGAAAGAGATCAGGGTGGACAAAAAAGAAACACCACTAAGAAATTCACTCTCAAAGTGTGCTTTAGTATATTAAGCATTAACAGAGCCATTTAGTCAACTGCAGTAAGTGACCTGAAAATCACTAAAGCCAAACCAAGCAGAACTAAAGAGCTTAAAGAGAAAAAAAATTTTTATTCCAAATGTCAACTATGAGAGCATACCCAGTTTTTAGCTAGAAATGGAGGCTCAAATAGGTCTCCCAGCCACTAAATCATAATAACTACATACTATGATTAAGCTTGTAATCAACCTGCATTTTAATAAAGTTTTAAAGTTTTTTATTACTCCAGTTTTAATAAAGATATTTGATGAGCTAACACAATGTGTGGAGAGATTCAGTACAACTACATTAAAAAAGTATCCACTAATAACAGTAGAGATTTCCTTCCATGAAACAAGAACATATATTTGTATTTACCTGGAGATACTGGACCAAAGTTTTTTGTTTGGCCACTGTTTGGTCTTCTGTATCTTGAACTTGCACTGGACACTTCACAGCTGAAGAAACATGATCACATCTGATAAGCTACAAGGTAATTAAATAAAGAAAATGGATACCCATAAGAAAAACAAAATACTTACATAAATAAATTTCTTTTACAGCTGATAGTAATTTGTTTGTATCTGGACCAGCAGTATCCATCTCTTCTTCATCTAAACTGGATTTTCTATGAAGATGATATTTATATAACATTATACTTTTTAAAAAAAATATTTATTACTGCTGATAAAAGGCTACATAACAATATGTAATCAAATGTCACAAATAATGTAAAAGCAGTTTAGCTAATATGCAAAAATAGTTTACTATGGTACAGGATATCACAAAGGGAACATTAATATTTTGTACAGATGTGATACATTTGAATACACTTAGTCTCCAGACATCAACTAATATTCTCCACTGTTAAATATTTATAAAGCATGTCATTGCTTCGAACAAGTCAACTAGAAAATTGATTGAAATTTTGTTTTTTTAATTGCCCTCTTATTAGCATAAAATCTAAACATGTATAGAATATGAAACAAGTTATTTTACTGGTCTTGGGAAGATGCACTACAAGACATTCAGAGGTTGCAACATTTTAGTGAAGGATGAACTTTTGCAGATATGGTGGCCAAGTTTGGATATGAGAATAAATAAATCTGCCATGTTCTAATGAAAGACTTGGAGGAAGAAATGACTTTTTTGTCTAATGACCTTCATAAGTTGTTTGATGTAGCAATAAATAAGCTTCATGTCACCAGCCCCTTTGAACCTCAAGGTTCTGAGAGGCAGGGCCATCATATTTGTGAACACTGACCTGATTTCAGTTTGTGGTGTAAATATTGAGAGAGTTGGGAAACTTTCCAGCGCTGCTGATGTCAACATCAAAGCTTCCATCCATTCCTTACAATCAATGTGTTGGACAATGGTGGACAAAACACTGAAACATAAAAAGATATTTCATTTACTTTTTGGAAACTCAAGTGACATGACATCTAAACCTAAACCACTAGTGGAAAATTTAGCTGTTCTAGTTAATAGACAGTGAAGTGTTAGATCATTCTAGTTAGGAAGTAGAAGAGAGTTACTCAAGCTGAAAATACTTATAAAAAACTTTAGCTAGTCCAATAAAGAAGCAGTAGAAGAGGGCCTACTCTAGTTAGAAAGCAAATAGAAGCCATTCTAACTAGGAAGCAGCTAAGAATGTAAATCCTCTCTAGTTGGGAAGCAGTAAACATGAAATGGAAAAAGCTTATTACTAATGTCTGAAAAACTAAGAGATTGACCAGCTTTTTAGATAAGACTCTGAGAAGGTAGCACTGAGCAACTCCTATAAAAAAAAATATAGAAGAAAGATTGACAATTTCAGATGAGACAAAATACATGGGCTACCAGTGCTGGCTCATCTACAATATTCCTTTATCTTAAAACTCAAACACATTACCTGTCTGATGAGTCTCCATCAGAAATCAAAGTAGAAATATCTTTGTCATTATTGATAAATTCATCTATGTGTAAAGCTAATTCATCCTTAATTTGTTTCCATTCTTGACTAACTGTTTCATTCTCTGTAGAGACCACATTTTCTGGAGCCATCTGATCCAGTAGTAACTTTTCTTTTTCATAATTCACTTTCAGGTCTTCAGCAGTTAGCTACAAAAACACAGAGCTTTCAAAACTTTCAACTTACAAATGTTCTTGCTAAATGATGATAAGCTATAACATTAACAAAGTAAATAAACAATTGGACAACAGAAAGAAAAAGTTACTTCAAATACAAACTTCATTGTTTTAAATATGTTCTTATGTGCATCAATAACTTGTTTTCCTAATTTATTTTTTTTTAATTACCTATAAAAACATTTTTAAAATAAGATCTAAAAGAAGTTGAGGCTTTCTATCTAGAGCTTTCAATTTAAAAAAAAAGTCTGTTTAGAAAGATAATGGTTTAATGCAACTTTCACTAGCATTAGCCCTTTTTTTTCCAATTAATTTAATAGTGTCTTTTTTTAAATACTTTTCTGTAAGAATTTATGACTATGAGCCCATCACACTTTTTCTTAGTGAATAGTCAATATGTCAGTATAAAGTTACACTTAAGTCAAAGCGAGGAGGAGTGTGTTAGGGGAGAGAGAGGGACAGAGATTGGGCAAGTGCTATCTCTCATTCCTGGCCTCTGGGTAAAATCCTTCTATTTGATCAATACTCTTATTGGTAACTCTACAAATGAGTGGAAAAGTCAGTTTTTTTATCAAGCATTTGAGAATTTCATTCTTTTCACTAGGTCTTAACCATGCATAATTCTGCTACTTGTCCCTATTCCCAGTTGGTGTTATAAATCATTGTTAACTTAAGCAACACTTTTTTTTTACTGTCATTTGAAAACTTGGCTGTGGTACTAAAATGTTTTGTAAAATGTTTTACATGTTTCGGAAATTCCTTCAGAGTTGAAGATAGTTATTTCCTAGTCCAAACCTCCTGCAGGACGACGGGGGATGGGAGCGGGCAGGGTTTGAACCCGGGACCATCGGTAAATCGATACGACAGTCCAGCGTGCAAACCGCTCGACCAGGCAGCCTAGAGAGCACTAACACAATAATTTAATGCCAGCTATGACTCTTTATATGTTTCTTGTTTCTTCCCCTCCTCCATTCAAATGTTTCATGCTGTGTGGAACATCAACTACAAATTAAGAGTTTACTCCCCTATAAGTAAAATTACATGCAGTGGGTGGTAAAAAGAAACTGTTCTACATAAAATGTTGAGCCAAATATTTTGTAACACTTGTATGAAAAGTCATATTTTCCACTACCATCTTGATAAGATAGACAATTGTGAGAAGATTGAAATTTTTTCTCAAATATTGAGCTAAGTTTTGTGCTTAGTCAAAAAATTTTGTTTTAAGGTTTAATTTTAATTTGTTGTTTTTATAGTGTAAATAAGAACTTACCTTACAAGAAAATGAATTAGTTTTGAGTAAAGCGGTTACCAACTGTAGTGCATAGCGTCTCACAATAACAGAAACATCCTTTAACCGCCCTACGACAGCAGCCATCAGCAACTCTTGATGAGTTAGGGGCAGGCACTAGATAGAAAAACAAGCAGTTGCAGCTGACATGTTAAGTAAAAACTTGTTTCAAAGGTTTTAGTGTTTGTTAGATGGTTTCAATTTCTATTTTCTATATAAACTTTCCATAGCTGCCAAACATGAACATGATTCTTGCATTATTTTCCAGTTACAAAAAAAAAGGACATTCAATATTTTTAATGCTTGTATTTATTTTATTGTCTTTGTTTTTAAATTAAATAAACAACAAACATTTAAATAAATTTAAATAAGCAGATATTAGAGAACAATAGCCTTAAATTTGCAAGTACACAATTTATTTATAGAAAAATAACCTACTTTCAAGTTTTTAAAACTATGCTGTTTTTTCCAAAAAAGTTTTTTTTATTATTCCTTAAAAATAAAACCTTGTTTCAATTCTAACATATTAGTAATTCATCTTTATTGAGCAAGTAATCATTGTTCATTAGATACAACTCAAATCAATTAATATTGAATTTTAGTCTTTCTATGGGAAGCAGGTAAAATGTTTTTATATAAATAGAAGCCTAATGATTAAAACGTGAGCTGATTCCATTTCGTTTCAATACTAACTTTAGACTGATTTTTGTTAGGAGAGATTACAACTCACCCCTTCTGATGTAATTGTCTGCCAAATCTGTAAAGTTTTACTTCGAACAAAAGCATTGACGTCTGTGATATGATTCTAAAATACAATAATAATGATATACAAAAAATAATATTAAAAGCATTAAAGATAATTTCCAAATATATATATGTTATACAGCATAAAAAAATACAAATTATCACTGCAATCAGAAGAAATGTGTCAAGTAAACATGACGTACCTCCAGCTTGTCTAAGAAATGATCTCTACTAATGCGTAGTTTATCATCCGTTTCTTTGGACAGATATCGAACAATGATTTCTCCCAGCATTCCAAGGACACCGTTACGCAGAGTATATGGCTTATGAAAAACAATGCACAAGAATGGATTAGAGAAAAAACAACATGATTGCCTAGTTTTAATGGAAAATATTTAATCCTAAAATACTTGTTTTTTTATTGAAGTGGCACTCACATTCACATCCAACAATTAAGTGAAAGTTTGTTTATATTCTAGCATCATCAAGAATACCATGGCCATGAGGATCATCAAGACAAACATACATTGGCCAGGAAGCACGTCAACTATATTACATCAGTCATGAGAATTATATTAAATTGGTCATGAGGATTATTTATCATTATTTATTTCCTTTGGAAATGAAGTATTTAGAGAGAATTACATCGACCAAGTGAATCACTTATCAAGAACATTACATTGGCCATGAGAATCATTATGAACATAACAATGACCAGAAGTCAACAAAGGAATCCCATTATCCAAACCACATAAAAGGAAACTAATTTACCTCTTTGTCTAAGAGATCAATAACAACTGGGACATAAGCTAGTACAATGGTTGGTATCCTTTCTGAAAGCTCTACCATAAAGCCAGCATAATTTTTAGCAGCAGTTGTGTCCTTGGCTGTCTCTTTATTGCTTGTGTTTCCGATTTCACTGTCGATCACACAAAAAAAAAACGTAACTAGGTTAAAGTTTTATCAATTTTTGCATTAAAAGTTATTGTGAGAGAAAAGTGAGCAATGGAGCCAATTAGAATGGTAAGACTAAATACAAATTACTGTTGTAATTATTAAAATAAAGAAAACAAATAGTTATCAGGAGTACTCACCGGAAAATATCAGCAATAGTGGATTTACACCTGTGTTCATTAACCATGATTTCTATGATCTGAGCCAATGGGGAGACAAGAAACTCAAAATGTTTTAACAATTGGTCAAGTTTTAAACTCATACCTGCAGATATGAAGATTGAGTAAACAATCCAGTGATAAAGAAAATCAATTGAACAATTCCTGTTTCTGATAATTTTACAAACGAACAGATGAGACTCTTAATCATACAAAAAACAGACTCATATCTATAGTATATTATGAAGACTTTAATCTTGATTCACCAAATAGTATTTTAATGATAACCTCGTTTACATTACTCTATTTCTAATCCTCCTCTATCTTCCCCTTTCAACACGCATTCGCACCATTCCACATTCACAATATGCTGCGCATGTAACAAAACTGTCACTAGCCAACACTAGACCATTAGAATGTTTGACTTGCTACTTCCACCCTCTGACCACTGGCGCACAACCAGAGTAACAGAATGTTTAAACTTACTGAGTCCATGATTGTAGCGCTGAACAAGATGACCCAATATGTGAGCTATGGTGACGAGTGACTCTCTATTTTTAGTGGCAGATGGATTTTCAAGCAACTTGCAAACACAGCTGCTTATCATACTGAAAACAGAGAGAGTTTCTATTAGAGTCTAAACTCTGTTTTATCATGAGCATCACCTATATCATTAACATCTTCAGTTAACTACATGATTTTAGTTGAGCATTAATATTAACATTATCATTATACTAACATTAACATGTCAGATAACAAAATTGCACAAATGGATCATCTGGTTTAAAGCATTTTCATTTCTTCCTAGTGGCAACATTTCTATCAAATACATTGATGATATAATTGATATTCTTAAATTATGTTTTTACTTAAGTAATATTTTTTTAAGTTTTGAACATTTGAGATAAGTTCAATAATGGCACTACAAGACAGCCAATCAAAATTGTATTTTTCATTTAAACATTTTCACTAACAATAACAATTTCCTGGTTCAATATGAAGGAGAAAATAAAAAAATACAATTACCAAAAGTTTAATGGCTGTAGACCAGCAGTCTTTTAACATATTAAACATATTTTAACAGTGTCCTTTTCAAGATTCTCATTCTTATACATACTTTATGAAAACCTTTTATGGATAACCTTTAGTCTATTAGGCCCTAAGTACTCAAAGAATAATCTACTTCCTAACCCTATTCTGCTGAGCAAAGTCAGATCGCATCCTTACAGTGTCATCTAAGAATATTGAACTAAAACTAATCTTGTTCTTTTCATTAAATTCAAAGCTTTATTTCATTGTTGCAAATGTAGAAAATATAAATAAAAGATTTGTTTTCAATTCATATCTTTCTTTGCATAAATTTTTGTACTTCATGAAAAAAAAAAAAGCTAAAATAACAAAAGCAAATCAGGATGGTCATGTTGGTCCTCACCTGACAAATTCCTCATCAACTACAGGAGGACTCCAAAGTTTCAACAGAGGCAGCTTGATAAAATCATTCAGTTGTTGTAATCCTTTCTCTTTTTCCTCATTCCAATCTGTGGAACAACTGTCTGATCTCTTTTTCCTGCCTTTACCCTTCAATAAAATAAGGCCTTAAAATAATCAAACCAAGTTTCAGTCTAAATTAACATTAGACAGAAGTTTTCTTAGACACATTGAACATTCACATAAATTGATAACAGAAAAGTTACGAAAACATAAAATGTAGTCACAGTTTCACGTTACATTAGCATTAGTTTAATATACACATTACTTGACACTGAATCTAGTCTGAGAAACATGTTACCTTAACACTGACAGTAGTTAGTTTAGTGTCCATTGACTCAAACATCTCCATGTACTGACACAAGAGATAGCAGCTCATCTTTAAACCATTTAAGTAATTCAGGCGTTCTTCTCTACTTAGATCAGACTCATCAAGAATTGATGACAGATGGTTAGTAAATGTATAGCAACCTACGTTTGGAAACAATACACAAATGTTAAAGAGCTGATCAAAGTTTTTTAGTCTACAATATGGTAATCAATTAAAGATATCAAAGCATTGAGCAAGTGATGATTTTGCCATACCTTCAAGCAAACCTGTCCATGAATTACCCTTGATGTCATCGCTTAAATCTTTATGCAAGCTGAAATACATTCATATTATATGAATATCATCTTGAAATAAAAGAACTACTATATGAAAAAATGAGACATAGAAAGGGAATAAAAAAAAAAAACTACAGCAAATGTTTCTGTGCATTTCATAATCTCAGAATTTTTAGATATACAGCAAGCAGTTTTAAGTTGTTATAAATTAAATTAAACTGTATTTTATTATACTGAGGCAGTGTGTTTTTTTTGTCTAAGATTTGTATTAAATGTATTTTTGCATGCTAAGTATATGGGTTACATTAAGGCTGTGTATTATGTTCAAACTTAAGTGTGATCTTTGTACTATGTTAAGGCTGTGTCTATAAAACTAATTAAAGTAATTTTAATGAAGTAATTGTGACTATGTTTTACCAGAGGATACTAAAAAAAGTATCAAAATGTTCGGTTACTGCTCTTGGACTCTGACATGCTGATTTATATGCTAAAAGTGCAGGTGCTATTTGTCTGGCTGTAAGCAAATCCTCCACCACATACTGCCTGGCATCTTTTCTGCTCAGCAAATCATCTTTTGATGATGGAATTTGAAATTCCATTTCTTTTTTTTTTTAAGATTCTATAGAACAATAAAAAAAAGTTAAATTAAAAAAGGTTTAAGATTTTTAAGACGATTTTTTTCTTTCTCAAGCATAATAATTGTATAAAATGCACACAATTTTCAATTAAAAATGAATGAAAATCAATTACCATTAATTGTACATATTAAGCATAAAAAAGCATTTAGCTATATCTCTATATATATCTATCTATCAATATCTATCTATTTATATTTAGATCTAGATCTATGTCGACTATGTCAAACTTGGAAAATTTTCCTTCTTTTACATTTTTTTTGTACTTTGCCATGAGAATAAAAGTCAAGTATGAAAATTTAGCAGACATATTCATATCCAATTTAAATTACTTTGAAAACATGTTTACCAAGTTTGTTAAAATGTTTTGTTCTTTAATAGAGAAAATTCTTTTTTTTTTGGTCTATTTTTAGGGTTCTCTGATTGTGGGAAGGACATTAAACTTTATTAAACATACACTATGGTCTCTATCATGAAAAGGCACCTCAAGTGGCAAGTTTTAACAAGATTCATTCTAAAGATCTAGATCGGTCAAACGGGTTTGATTTTTATATGGGACATATATTCATACTACACCTTACTTTCTGCTTTATAATAATAATTAATATAGTATAGAATAGTATAGAGATCTATTAGATAATTAAGTATATATTATAATTATTATCAGTGCTTTTTTTTTAAATAGATGCTGGTACTCTGTGATGAATTGCCTAACTTTTAACTATATCTACTAATAAATTAATAATAAACGTTAAGAAAAGTATTAAATTTTCCCCACATTGAAATAGGTGCTGGTACGAAGTACCAAGTGAATACCGTCACAAAAAAAGCACTGACTGATTATATTTAGATTTATAATCTGTCTCACCTTCAGAATACTCTGGACCCTCTTATTTATATAACTCTTAATCTAGTAATCTCTACTACTCTACTCTACAGACTTGAGTCTAGCAGTCTCTACACTACAAAATAGATTTTTTAAAAATAAGACTTGTAACTGTAACATTGTTAAAATTGTTGTTAATTAAGTCTGAAGAGATCAATCTAGATCTAGAATCTAGTTGAAATAGGGGTATACCGAAATAGGTCTAGAGTAGATCAGTAGAGGTCTAGAGTACTCTACTTTTTACTCTACACTACAGTCTACACTTAGACTTAACTAGAGTGACAGTGAGTCCGTGTCTCACTCTCACTCAACTCACAGTCATTACAGTGACTGAGTGTCACATTTACAGTAACACTCACAGTGACAGTGTATTTTATTACTCTGTACTACTCTGTAGTCAGTGCAGTGTTAGTGTTACCATAACACTCTGTGCTGTAGGCTAAGTCTAAGTCAGTAAGTTTAGACTAGTTAAAGTTTAGGGTAATGTATCATTTGGGAGGCGTGGTCCCATATAATATATTGAAAAAAGGTAGTATAAGTTAGGTAGATATCTATCTAATCTGTAGAGGGACTAATGCTCTTCAACTATTACACTAGATCCTATATCTAATTGTCCTGGTGTAAAAGGAAAAAAAAGTTAAATAAACCTTTTTTTTTATATGTGGACATTGTGGATTGATACCGGTATTTAACTTAATTCAAATATATGTAATGTTTAACTGTCACTAGTCTAAATTAATATACTTATATTAAACTAGATTTATAATTTGTATTAATATAGATTTAGAATCTAGATCTAATATAGAATTTATAGTTGAAGAGCTTTAGTCCCTCTACACTGTCTACAGATTAGATCTAATCATCTATATTCTATAATATCTAAAATCTAACTACTAACTTAACTGATACTTCCTTTTTTCAATATATAGATCTATATAATATGGGTCCACGCCTCCCGAATGATACATTACCAAGTTTAGAGTGTAGAGTGACTGGAGATACTTAGGAGGGTTCAGATAGTATTAGTAGAGTGTAGCTGTACTGTAGATGTAGGCGTAGTCCAGTTCCCCGCCAGTGAGTAGCACAGTACAGGTGAGTAGTAGACTAGTAGGCAATGTGAATGTTTTGAATGTAGCCATTGTAATGGACTATTAATATTATGGACCTCATTCACCAATTGTAACCACACATTTAGATCTACTAGACTCTAGATATGAGTGACATCCGTCTATCATCATGATAATATTATTATTTAATATTGATAAAATAATGAAAAATACATATCACATGACAGCCTTACGTATTGAATTTATTGAATTGCGTAATTACTAATTTGTATACTTTTTTGTACATAGAGACATAGAGTGTAGACATGACACATGTATCATTGTATGTCACAAAAAAAAGCACATAGAGAATTAGAGTGATAGAACATATAATATAGATTCTAATATAGAGTATAGAGAAAATGTTTGTTTACGTTTGCCACGGTTTGGTGAATAAGGTCCTATTTGTGATTGTACTATTGTACTATTATACTATTATAGGCTAGGGTAGCCGTAAAGCCGTAGGCAGTGTAGGCTGCGGCGTAGGGCGGGGGGGGGGGGCTTCGATGGGAAGTTTTACCGAAAGTATTAATAAGTAGACTAAAGTTTCGGTGTACCAAAGTTTCTAGTAAAGTTTAGATCTAGATAGATCTATATAAAAATCTAAATTCTAGCTGTAGATCTATTAAAATAAGACTATTATTTAAATAAAATACTCACAGAAAAACAAGTTTAAGTTTGAAGTAAGCGCTTTAAATTTGTTTTTCTTACCGCAGGAAGTGAAAACTATAAAAAGATATAAAAACACATGTATGAGTAAAAAGAAAAACCCAGATTTCTACCCTGACTTATACAGATCTGTTCTAGATGTCTAGATCTATGTGGATTCTACAGTGAGCTCAGTCGGTATAAAAAAAAATTGAGTGCTGTTTTTTTTTTTTGGGGGGGGGGGGGGGGGGGGGGGGGGGGCCCGCTGATCCAGTGACGCTGCCCAACATGCAGAGTGTTTATTTGGTTATGTTGTATTGTATTTTGTATTGGTAAATGAATATGGTTGTCTATATAATAGTAAGGCTTGTCCGAGAGAGAGCATAAGAGAAGAGTCTCGGATTGCAGATGCCATACACAACAGAGGCAGTAAGAAGGCTGAAAATGCAGCTGCGCCTGGTGATTTTATATGCCCAACCTGCACCGCAGCTGTGTATCAAGGATTTGCCTCTTTAGCCACACAAGAAGTTGCAAGGGGATAAGATCGTCTCTCGAGACGTAAAATGCCACAGAGTGCAGTATTTCACTTGATTAAGCATCCCAATTTAAGCTGTGACCTACATATTCTCCTCATCCAGCGCAGACATACGGGAAACGTGCCCTGCCCAGCGTAACTGTCGGACTATAAGAAGTCCCCTCTATATTATCCATAATGGCTTTCGCAAAAAAACATCGCTTGTAGTGGTTCGGTCTTGTCACCGTATGTCCACAATGGAGCGCAATTTAAATATCTTAAAATTGCTGAAACGTTCAAGAAGTCTTAGTTGCTTTCAGTACCAATGTACAAGATCCATTTAAAGGAGTTGAGAGAACTATATATATATATATATATATATATAT
>JADKLZ010081101.1:24354578-24367439 GCA_021533235.1 Biomphalaria straminea
CAGCAAATGTTCAATACAACTTTAGATCAGTTGCTTCACAGGTTCTGCCAGGTTGTAGCACTGTGTGCTGCAAGCTGCCTTAGGGTGACCAGTTCCTAATGTTTCTTTAGGGTTGTCTCCAGAGGTGATTCTCAGCAGATGTTTGGATTGAGAGGTTCTTTTTCTCCTAGGAGGGTAGCCAGCCAAGGCTTACATGCCCCTCCTACCTGAAGCTGACTGGCTTATGCACCAGTTGCTCTACTTTGCCCCTTACCCTGCTAGTAATAACAGTTCTGCTTGGCTCAATATCTGTGAAGGCTAATTGTTGGACTGGTTGTTAGAGGCTGTGTGAGATGCACACCTTTAAAAATTTTTTTATAGGTAATAGCTTGCTTGAAACCATTACCATTTCTGGTGATAACCTTGGGGAACCAGGTGTTACTAATACATTCCCACTTCCCTAATAAAATTGAAAACAATCCAATGTAACATGTTACAAATAGCTTCTGTTTCAAAAATAAGATAAATAACTTATTTGTTGCCATCTGCAAGAAAAGAATTATTGAAAATTTTGTTACCGATCTTTTATGAACTTTGATATATTTGACATTTTTATTTGTGTACACATTTTTTTTTATTCTTGTCCACCTTCTACAGAGAAGTATATAGTGACCACAGAACTGAAAAAGTCATGGAAGCGTGAGACAAAGTCTGTGTATGTCTACCTGAACTGGAATCGTTACAATAATGAAAAAGGAAAGCCAAGAACAAAAGTCAACTTGGCAGGAAGATCACACATTCAACATTCAGCAACACCTGTGTACTCTGACATAATGGAGATCATTGAGCTACCTATGGATGGCAATGCGACTTGCATGGCTGTTTGCAAGTAATACATTTATTTCATTGCTTCATATAGAACTGTATGGCTGTTTGCAAGTAGTTAATTTATTACATTGCCTCATAATTTTATAGGGCTGTTTGGAAGTAAATTATTTATTTCCTTGCTTTATAGAACTGTTTGCAAGTAGTACACTTATTTCATTGCTTTTTAGTACAGTTTAGCTGAAAGGAATAGTTCTTTGATGTATTTTTGTTTTAATATGTGTTAGTCTTTGCTGAATGAAGAAATTAGTTCTTCATTTCTATTGATTTGTAGCAGTTTTTATCAAGATATTTGCTAATGCCATTTTTCATGTTTTCCATATCTCAACTTGTATCAAATGTTCCAGGTACACGGGTAATTTTGCTGTTGCTTGCCGCACTCAAGTGAAACTGTGTAGCATCATTGAAAAAACTGTTGCAAACTCTGATAAAACATACCTAGATGTTGAGGTATGTAGTTCCTATTGTTGGTAAATTATTTGCATTTCTTTTTGTTTTTAAACAGCATTTTCCAAAGCCTTTACATTTATTGGATAAAAAAAATCTATACCCACATTATTTGTATTATACTTTTTTTTTTCAAAATTAAATAACAGACAAGAGGAAATAAGATTTTCAAGCCAGTCATTTTTTTTTCAATATAAAAAACATTTATTATAGGCAAAAATAAAATGTTAAAAAAACATGTTGTTACTTACAAAAAAAAAAAAGATTTAAAATTTACTAAACTACATAAAGAGTTAAGAGTCTTTTGGATATTTTAAAGATCTTGTACTGTGAGTTTTCTTAAGTCTGACTAAGAATGATGGTGCACACAATTATATCTATATATTATATCTGTTATCTGTGGAATCTTTTCTTACCAAAATTGGCTCTAAGTTAATGTTATTGCACCTGCCCTTCCACAAAGTATAATAGCAGTACCATACTTAGTTCTTTTGTAAAGAGGACAGCAAAAATATTTATTAATAAAGTTGCAGAAAAGGTTTCTAGCTACCTTAAGGCAATCATCAAATACAACTCAAGTTAGAATTGAAAATTATTACATCCTGACCCAAACAGAGAAAGGCACAGTCTGAACCATGGACCATTGAGCCGACAGTCAAGGTTGCATATCACGACTAGGCTACCATCCAAAACCTTTATATAACAATTCTTTACAATTTTGTGAGCCATAAACATTTGTGCCATAAGAATTAAAGATTGTGTGCATTGAAGGAAGGTGTTGATGATATTTTTTTATTAGGTCTTTCTTGAGTTATGTTGGAATTTCCCAATCAAGTCACTCAGCATTTGTGAAGAATTTATTGTCTGCTGTTCTCACAAAGAGGTTCAAGGAATCAGAGTCAGGTCAGTTATGGGTCACTATATTACACAAAATGTTTATTGTGAAGTTATCCCGGGTTTTTTTTTTAAACCTAGATATTCAAATTTCTGTAGTTTAATAGGAGAAATAAAAGAATATGAAATAGGTTTATTACTTAATATTTAAAGCAGATTTAGGCATATATATGCATGTATGTCCCTCATAGAAATCAAAACTGTTTAACCAATCTTGATAAAACTTGGCATAAATGTTCCTTAGATAATAGAGCAGACCATAGTCTATTTTTCATTTTCCTACCCACAACCAGAAGGCCCTAAAAAAAATTTTTTTAAATATCTAAATATATCTCTATTAAAAGACAAAACTTGTGTAACATATCGGGTAAATCTGTTTTCACAGTATTTTAGATTATGTCGGCTGAACAGGTAAACCCATTTTCACACTCTACTTTCATTTTTGTGCCAAAATATAAAAAAAATAAGGAAACATTCTCCATGTTTGACTTACATCTGCATCCAATACACTAGATCAGTAATACCCAAACTAAGGCCTGCAGGCAGCGTGTAATATCCAGCTAGTAACAAATATAATTCATATTAGCTGAAACTGAGGCATGAAGCAATGACCTGAAAAGATCCATCAACTTTTGATTCTAGTTTTGTGATGTTACTGGCAGTTTAATTTCAATAGATTGTTTCATGCTATTCTTTATGTCTTTTCCATAGGTATGAGAATGGTAAAAAGGCTAATTCTAGATCTCAGAACAAGCTTATATCACCAAGACAGTCATCCACTGATGATCTAAAGACCAATTGGGACAATTTAGACTTTGGAACACCACAATTTTATGTTGGTGAAACGTTTTCACTTCAAGGTCAACTGGTTGACAGATTGACTTCCTTTAGACTTAATTCTGATGATGAAGACTTGGGCAGAAACATTCAGCCTAGTAGCAAGGATTTTTCTACAAGTAAATTTTGTCATCATTTCCTTTTGAAAAGATGCTAGTTCCTTTTGTTATCTATTTCCACTTGAAGTTAGCACATTGTTAGTTTTCCTTGTAGTTCTATTGCTCCCACTCATGCTATTGTTACTTCCTTGTTTAACTCTTTCTCTCCTAATTGATGATACCATCAATAGTTGATTTAGCCTCATTACATTTAAATAATGTTTCATTTTATAAACTTTACTTTTTGTAATTTTAAAAATCATGCATTTCCCTTTAATTCTAAACCAAATAAAACATTTTCTGATAACAAACAAAAGAAAACATTTTTGAAGCTTAATAATAACAGGATAATGAAATACAAATGAGCTAAATGAATAATTCTGTCAAATGTGGAAAATATTATATTTCTTCTTACAGTTGGTATGAAACCAAGTGCACGTCAGAGTCCTAGAACAGTTACGTTGACAGAAAGTGAAACATCGAAGATCAAGTGTGTGGATGACACAGATTTTGTAGCATGGACTTTCAGTCAAAATGAAGAAGAGGCTGTCAGTAATACTGTATGCTTACCTGGACTTCATTCTGCCATCACACAGTCACTATGCCCTCACCAGACTCACACTATCAGCCCGCCTATACTTTCTGACTTTTCAGGTTAGCTTTTTTGTGTATATTTGATGTAGTTATTAACATAATAAAATTATTTACATCATTTGTTACTGAAATTTCAATTTTTATAATAACTAAGTACTTCAAATATAATTGTTTGTCCATATTATAAATTCTTTTATAAATTTTTGTAATGTGCATTTTAATTTTATTGTCACTTTTTATTTTTATTCAGGTGGTAATGTAAAATCTAGTTCTGGACTAAAAGCTGAAACAATCTTACATATATGTGACAGTAAAGAAAAGGAAGATTGGATTAATGTGACTCTGGTCCCAATGTACAGAAATGGTTAGGTTTAGTCTCTCCATCTCATTCTCTTACTGACTAATATTGAACATAAAATAATACATTATTAATACTTTTTTTTTGTTAAACAGAGTTATCTGCCCCAGTAGGGGAGACTAGTACAGACAGAATGAGATCATCCCAAAGAATGAATAGAACTTGTGTATGTTGTTACATCAGTGGTACCAGGGGAGGTTACTTGTATCGTATACATCCATCATTGATGCAGGTTTCTTCTTACAAATACACAGATCAAGCTTTACAAGTAACTTAATTCATGGTTTTGTTTTACATTTTTTTTAAGTCTGAATGCTTTAGAATCAAGATTTCGACTTTTTTCTTTTTACTTTTAATAATTTTATCTATTTTCAGCTATTGTCTTTGTGTTTCAGGTTAGTGTCAGTCAGAGTCATCTCCATGTTGCCACTGTTACAGGGATTGAGACCTACACATCACGTTGGGGAGTTATGGCTCATGAAGTTTGTCAGAAAAATGAGCACATTGATGCCCCAAGTCAGCAAGTGAGGGACTGTTGGTTAAACATACAGTATTTTAGTGGTTCCCAAATGGAACACTTCCACATATTCTAAGCATTTAATGTAACACTTTCCTTTTTTTTAGAGAGATTAACTCTTGTGGTGGCCTAATATTGAATTATTCCAGTATTGGAATTCAGGCCTACCGCAAAACACAGTTTGGAAAACATTCCAGTATTTCATGTAACAGAAACATTGGATGATAGGACTACATAGTGGCCATTGCCCCTAAATCATTGTCATTTTTATTTATACATTGTATATTTCAGATTTATCCCCCTTCAAGTCTAGACATTTGTTTGTGTGGCCATGAACCGTTTGTAGGTGCTGTGAACTTGTCTGTGGGCAGAAACTTTCTAGCTCTTCTTTCTAAAGTTTATGATTCTACAGGGTAAGCTTGTTATGCCTTTCAAAAATGGCTGTTTGTGTATTACATCTTTAAAGTTAGTTGGTGCATGTCCTTACTATTTAGGTTAGTGAAATCTTTTCAGATGAATAATGAGTTAACTAAATAAGGTCAGAGTGATATGAAAAACCTTTTAGATTTCTTGTTTTTAAATAACTCTCTTTGCAGGAAGGAAGAATCCCACTGGAGTGTATACGTTCTTCATATGCATAGTTTGGTAGAACAGTACAGAGAAATGGTTGGTAAAGTGCTATACAGAAACAATATCTTTTGTTTTTATTACTACTATAAATAATCACTTGTAATGTACCATACTGATCTTTTTTTATTTATTTATTTTTATGCTTTCATGAAGATTAAACTCGTAATTTTGAATGGAGGTTGATGTAGTAGGAACAAGATTTGAAAGAAGTTATTATTAAAACATTTTTATGTTTAGAAGAAATTTATTATAAATATATATATAAATAAATAAGTATAATTATTGCCCATTGTTAATTTTTGTTAAAGATTTCATGTATGTTCAAATAAAAATGCAAAGAGAAGTTACTTGTTCTACAACAGATTTGTTTTGCTGAAGGGATAGAAAGAACCGGTCCAGCCTCCTACATTCACTTATTGCAAGAAGCTCACCTGTTGTTAAGTACTAACTGGGAGGCTCAATATGAATTGGGTTATAATGAGGTCAAACATTGTATATGTCAGGTCAATAGGTTGCTTGGAGATTACTATGCACAGTGAGTATAGTTAGCATTGAAGTTTTGTTTTGTTTTAATCTCTTACTTTATGTGAAATCTTTTTATATATTTAGATATCTTCTTACTATATATTTGGCTTGCTTTTATTTTTAACTCTGTATATATATGTAATCTTAAAACTGGTTACTTATTTAACTCTTAATCTGAATTATATTGTTGAACTCTCCATTCTAAGTTAATGTCTGTCCATACTATAGGTATATGGACAATCTTATTATAATGAATTTATTTCATTCTACAAATTAAATGTTAAGCCTTGTTCTATGTTTCTATCTTTTCATTTTGATATTGAATTTATTTCTACTGTATGTCAAGCTTTAGTTGTGGCAATACTTCCCTTGTATTGTATATCCTATTGCACACATTTAATATGATGGGGTTTTTTTTTTCAGACCAGACCAAGAAGATTGGTTTTTGTGTTGTCCCTATTATAAAAATAGTGGTGCATCACTTCAGGATCTTGTTATGGATGCAGTGGCACGTACATCTCAAGTAAGACAATCTTCTTTCATTTTGATGTTAATTTTCTTTTTAACCTTTATATTGAAAAACTGCCTGGTCATGTATGTGCTCTCTGGACTCTGTCATCTGATTAGTCCCAGGTTCGAACCCTTCTGTACTACAGGAGATTTTATCTAGGATGTAATTATCTTCAATTCTAAAGGTACACCTGAAACATGTAAAATAAACAAGCAGTATGAAAACTTTGCAAACACTTATAGCATTCCATCAAAAAAGTTTTGTACATAAATTATTCTTATTTTTCACTTCATTTCATTGTTTATATTTACAGACTGGACAAAATAAATTTGGCCAAGGTTTGTTAGATTACCTGGACAGTATTATATTTGCTTCAGATGACTTTGTTAATGTATCTGTCCAGACTGGCAATGCAATATTACATATCTATTTCACATCAGCTCCTGAGAAATTGTCTAAAGTTTTACTTCTGTCCAACTTGAAGTCTTATACAACAGGTAATATAGATCTATATGTTAATTTGTAAAAAAACACAATGGGAAAACAATTGGCCATGTGTTGAATAAATTATTGCCTCTTTGAATATTGTTAGTACTTTTCGGGTTGTAGTAATAATCAAGTAAAATCAAATCTAAATGCAAAACTTCATTTTTCTCAAAGTTAAAAAAAGTTTGACAACTCTGTGGTCTAAATACTTATGTTGATAGATATTTACATGTATAGTTCCATGTGGTCTAAATACTTATGTAGATAGATGTTTACATTTATAGTGTATATTTGTATTGGTATTTGAATTTTTTTCTTTCCTGATTCCTACATTTGAGTCCTTTATTTTCAATACAAATTCAAATGTTAAACTTATTTGATTTTTTTTTCGTTAAGGCATCCTTTATTCCAATATTAATTGATCACTTTTTATAACTAATTTCTCTGTCAGGGTTAAAAGTTACCTTCAGTTTGGTTGTTGTTTTTTTTAATCTTGTTAAGAGATTTACTTTTAAGTTATCTTACAGCAGTCCGCCATATCCCCTTTTCCACTCAATGAGCTGGCTTTCAAATTTCATACTTTTGTCTTCGTTATTAAAGCAGCACCTCATTTGTCTTTCACAAGAAGCTAGGCTATACTTGCTTTTTTTTTCTTTCAAAGTAAAAGTCAAATAGTTGTCACAATCAACAAATGCACAATTTTAAAAAGGTTGCTGGCTTAGACTTTAAAAGTTGAAAACTTTGTCATAAACAATCTTTAGCATTTTATGTCTTGAGAGATGATCTTTTCCCTTTGCAACTTCTTGTGTGGCTAAAGAAGCCAATCCTTGATGTACAGCTGGGATTGCAGGTTGAGCATATGTGATCACCATGCGCTGTTGCATGTTCACCTTTCTTTCTGCTTCTGTTGTGTATGGCATCTGCAATCCGAGACCCTTCCCTTATGTTCTCTCTCTCTCTTCATGTGGATCTATCCAGTGCTACTTTTTCCCAGGTGCTAGTGTCGATTTTGAAGATCTTCATGTCGAGTTTTCATACATCGTAACAACGTAAAAGTGGGCGACCAGCGGCTCTTCTGCCTTCAATTAGATCGCCATACAGTATGTGTTGTGGAAGTTGTCTTACTGGCAATCTATGCCTGCTGCTGATAACAGAGCGGATATCCTGGCATCCTGCTCTTTGTAGCACTTCCTCATTGGTTATCTTATCTTGCCACCTTATTTTAAAGGACCGGAGGTGGAAGACATTCAGCTTTTTTTTCTGCCAAGAGTAGGTTGCCATGTTTCACTTCATTATAGCAACCTGCTCAACACGCAGGTCCAGTAGACTAGGGCTTTAGTATTGTTAGTCAATAATATGTTGTCCCACACTATTTTCTAGAGGGCGCGGTGGTTGAGCGGTAAAGAGCTTGGCTTCCATAGTGGAGGTCCTGGGTTCGAATCCTGGTGAGGACTGGGATTTTTATTTCAGGATTTTCAGGCGCCCTTGAGTCCACCCAGCTCTAATGGGTACCTGACATTAGTTGGGGAAAAGTAAAGGCGGTTGGTCGTTGTGCTGGCCACATGACACCCTCGTTAACCGTAGGCCACAGAATCAGATGACCTTTACATCATCTGCCCTATAGACCACAAGGTCTGAAAGGGGAACTTACACTATTTTCTGCAGCTGTGACATGGTGGCTATCCTGTTGCTAATGTCCAGTAGAGTATTGTTTGATAAGATGGAGCCGAGAAAGCAAAAGTGATCAAGAATTTCTAGTGGCTGGCCATTAATGTTTGCTTGAGGTGCAGTGTTTTTGTTCTGAACTAGTATCTTAGTCTTGCTTTGACTAATGTTTAAGCTGAGCTTCTGACAAGCAGCAGATAAAAACATAAAACAATAGTGCACAAACTTCTTGTCTAAATAAATCTAAGCTTATGTATAAATAATACATAATTATAATAGCCGTTAAGATAGCTTTCTCCTGTCAACTTTGAGCTACAATAAAGTATAGATTTCCTTTCAGTCCTTGTGGTCTTTAGGGCAGATGATGTAAAAGGTCATCTGTTTCTTTTGCCTATGGTTAGCGAGAGTGTCATGTGGCCAGCACAACAACCGCCTTTACTTTTCCCCAACTAATGTCAGGACTCTGAGGGCCCAGTGATCTGAAATTAAAAATCCATGTCTGCACCAGGATTCAAACCCAGGACCCCTTAAGCATTTTACAGTTCAGCCTCTGCCCCTCATTAATCTACAATGACAAAAGAGAATTCTTTGCATGTGATGCCCAAACTCTTGTTTAAGCTTGTCTATGTTGTATGTCTGAAAGAAGAAATGCAGATGGGTCCAACGACCACACTAAATGGGCATCTCCTATATCATATTCTTTAATTCTAAAGCACAATCTGGGTCTAAATAAGAAAACATTGAGTCTGAATAAGCAATCCAACAAGACAGTCAAACCTTCAGAGATAGCATGTAAATTGTGTTTCGAATTTTTTTCTTCTCTCTAGAAACAGCTTACAAATATTTAAAAACCTGGCTTCTGAACAAGTGCAGTAGCTTACAGCTTGATAGGTGAGTGATTCACATTTAAATTTGATTTAAAATTACATTTATTGTGTAAATAAACATCTCATTTTAGAAAGAAAAATTCTTTACAGTTGTGTTTTTTTTAATGTTTGAGGAGGTAAATAAACCTGAATAGATTTAATTTCTTTGACATTTAGATGTAAGCTTATAAAAGGAGCAGCATTTCTATAACACTGTATTCATAAATATTTCATGCATGCCTACATCTTTTTTGATATAACACATATATATAAATATATATCATAAAGTTAAGATGAATAGTAAGCTATTCTATTTCCTTAAAAGTTTAAGTTTCTTTGATTTATCCAGACACAAAACAGGGTAGGGTAACAAATAAAAGTTAAAAAGCAAAGTTCCCCTTTCAGACCTAGTGGTCTATAGGGCAGATGATGTAAAGGTCATCTGATTCTGTGGCCCACGGTTAACGAGGGTGTCATGTGGCCAGCACAATGACCAACCACCTTTACTTTTCCCCAACTAATGTCAGGTACCCATTAGAGCTGGGTGGACTCAAGGGCGCCCGAAAAACAAATGTTTGACAATAAATGATTTAGAAAAACATTTTTCTAACAAGCTTTTTTTTCATTAATGTTTTAAATTTCACTTTCTTTTCTCTTAAAGTAAGAAACAAAAATGTTATGGGACCTATGGGACCGACTGAGTTTTATTATAAAACCTTTGGGGATGTTTGCTGAGAGGCATAAACTGCTTAGCTACCTATTAAGGAAGCTCGAGTAAGAAATTCGACTCAAGCTTAGTTGTGTTTGTCGAGGGCCTTAAGGCAGCATGGACACCTCCTAGATAGCCCCCCCCCCCCCATTGTCCCAGAAATCCACAATGCAGTGAGCATGCTGAAGCATAAAAGATGCTCTATGCGAAGGCCATTTTAAAAAATTGTTTTCTAAATTATTTATAAAGTCAAAATATCTGACATACAGTTTCTTATCCATTAAAATTTTTAGCAAATGAATGTTATTGATTAAGTAGAAGTGAATCAGCATAATTTTGCATGATTGCATCATAGAGATTAAAAAACAAAACAACAAAATTAGGATGAGTGCTTTTATCTGTATATTTGATCAGGTACTAGCAGTTGCACAGACAAATAAATTTGATTAAGTTGAATACAATTAATCCAGAAACAAACTTTTTGATCCAGAAAAATATATGTATACTGAAAGTCAATTAATCCTCTTCTCCAGTGCTCTAGACAAAATGGCCGCACTAGACAAACTGGCGATGGTTCAGCTCCAGCTTGAGCTGTGTGATGTCGAGAGTGCTTGTTCCCAGCTCGGGTCTATCCACAAGCCTAGTCTGATTGAGATCTGCTCCTCCCACTTGTCTCTGATGTGTAAGGATATGTCCACATTCTCTCCCTTGGCTCAGCTGATGAGGCAGCATATGGCTAGCACACTGCTGGAGATACTGGTGGAAATGTTGGACAAATGTGTCATCTCTCTTGATTCACTTCTCAGTCTTGTAAATGTAAGTATCATTCTTGGTTGTGTAAATAAACAGGACCATATATTAGAACTTTTTTTTTACCTATTTTACATAATTACATTTTTGATTTAAAACCAAAACTTCTGAATCATTGTATTTGTATTGTAACTCATTATATTTTTAGTTTTGAGTTAGCCTTATATTTGATATATTTTTGTTAGACCATTGCATCTGTTTTATTGTATTTTTTCTAATTAGTTTATGTAAATGCAAAAGTTATAGCAATGTCCTGCAATTCTTCTTGATGCTTATAGGGCTTGTAATAATGAAGAAAACATAAAACATGTACAATTCTATGTAATTTATATGAAAATATTTATACAGAAAATGATTATTTTTTTCTTCTTGTCATTTTGATCTTGTCTAGAGCCATTCGGAACAATCCTACAACAGTCAAACTCGGGAGGTTTTAGAGTTGATACTAACAGGTTTGTAGTGCTCACAGTGGGAGCTCTTTTCATTTGATGAGTATCTCGGTCACTAAACCCAACAGATACCATAGATACCATATCTATTGTTTTGTCTAGACACATTATTTCCAAGATAATTTTTGTCAGTAAATATTTTCATTGACGAAAATCAACATTATAACTCTTTTTTTGTACAGCTCAAAAACTAAATGAACCAAGAAATAAAATAAGTGATTAGTTGTCTTTACTGAAAGGTGTATTAGAAATCATTCTTATATTTAATTGTAAATTATCTTATATCCTACTTTACTTCAAAAGAGAAGATAATTGCATCCTATGCATCTCATGTGCCATTCTAGTCATGCTTGTAAATTAATGACTTAAACTCTACTGAGTCAGTTTTCCTGGCTGATTCAGGCAACCCATTCCTTTCTCTAATGACACTAGGAAAGAAGGAGCACTTGTATGAATTTGATTTAGCATATGGAATAATAAATGTGCCTCTATCTTTGTTAAAAAGAGGTATTTTTAAAAAAATGGGGGTGTTCTGTCACATCTAATTTCGAAGTATGCAAATTGCTTGTTGTTTTGTTAACATAAGGGATGAATTGATGACTTGAACACTGCTGGTTTAATTTCTCTTCAATCTTTCTATAATGTAAAGTGGTTGGAAAGGGGTCTTCTGGGATTACTAATTAAATTAAACTGTGTTTAATGGTCAGGACAAAAATTATAAAAAATTCCAAATAACAGAAGAGCATTTAGATCTAAATTTAATTTCTATATTTCAGATTCCAAAAGAGTTTTTTTATTTGAAGAAGCTGTGGTAAGTACAAGTTTGATGGCAGCAAAAATCTACAAAATAACTATTTGGAATTATCTTGCTATTTTTAGAAAAGCCATTGCAATTGATTTTTTTTTTGAAAGGTTTCTTTAAAAATATTAATAGAACTAATTTGTTTATAAGCCTTAGAAAGATGTGGGGATTTTTATATGTACTCAAGTTTGTCTATTCAAAAGGAGTCATTGTCACTCTCAACATTAATTGTGTTCCCTATTTGTTTTTTTCTAAACATTAATTGTTGTTTCTCTCACAACAGCCTAATTTAATTGTGTTCTATTTGTTTCTCTCTAGACAGCCTAATTTAATTGTGTTCTATTTGTTTCTCTCTAGACACCCTAATTTAGTTGTGTTCTTTTTGTTTCTCTCTAGACACCCTAATTTAGTTGTGTTCTTTTTGTTTCTCTCTAGACAGCCTAATTTAATTGTGCTCTATTTGTTTCTCTCTAGACACCCTAATTTAATTGTGTTCTTTTTGTTTCTCTCTAGACAGCCTAATTTAATTGTGTTCTTTTTGTTTCTCTCTAGACACCCTAATTTAATTGTGCTCTATTTGTTTCTCTCTAGACAGCCTAATTTAGTTGTGTTCTATTTGTTTCTCTCTAGACAGCCTAATTTAATTGTGTTCTTTTTGTTTCTCTCTAGACACCCTAATTTAGTTGTGTTCTTTTTGTTTCTCTCTAGACAGCCTAATTTAATTGTGTTCTATTTGTTTCTCTCTAGACAGCCTAATTTAATTGTGTTCTATTTGTTTCTCTCTAGACAGCCTAATTTA
>JADKLZ010081101.1:24367449-24383721 GCA_021533235.1 Biomphalaria straminea
CCTAATTTAGTTGTGTTCTATTTGTTTCTCTCTCAGTTCCTTTTGTGCAAGATTTACATGGCAAAATTATTGGATACTGCTAAACTCTCAACATCTAGACAGATAACTATTTCTGGTCAGCAAAAATTCTCACTGGTAAAAAATATTTTTGTATACTGATGTTTGGTCAAAAAGTTCCATATAGTTGCAGAAGTGATTTAAGGGAGTGTTGTTTGACCAACACAACAAACATTACCCTTGATTTCCTAGCAAGTACAAGTTGATAGCAAAAAAAAAGAATCCATTACTGCAGGGAAAGCAAACGAACATTGGGAGCTGTCTAGGAAAATGTTAGGATAACAGTTCAGTTGATGGAAAATCAAAGGCAACGAGAATTAGCAACTTAGATTGACAAATGAATGTTCTACAAAGTGATAATATTTTCTTAACATACACATGGGATTATACAGTTTGTATACATGATTGATACTTTAATTTTAAATGAAAAAATCCCATTGAAATTGATTCTGGCTGTACATTATTTCTTAATACATAATTGAAATAATTAATAAAAAATGAGACGGCAATAGGCATAGCCATTTTAGTCTGACTTTTTTTTTTACACCTGGGGACATTTAGGTTTCAAATTGGAATAACAGTCACTACTGATAATTTAGATGTAAAATGCGCTTGTTAAACTTATTTTTATTTCACAGCCACAAGGTGATGGCTACTTTGCCCCTAGATTTGCTTGGTTGGATTATCTGCCCCCATTTCATAATCCTGAAAGAATGAGTCGACCATGTGCAAAGCTGGAGATGAAACAGATATTAGGTCAAGGTTCCCGAACAGCAGCTGTACCTAGCACTTTGGTGACCAAACAAGCAACCAATGAAAGGTGTCACTGCTGTTGTTGCAATGATACACTTTTAAAACTTCAGGTAAAAGATTATGTCTTCTGGAAAAGTGTTTTGTTTCATGACACTAGTCATTGGAGTGGAGGGGGGGACTGTCAAATCTAAATGCTGAATTTTTTTTTTTTTCTTTCAGTCTTTACTGTGTTCACCAAGGCTATCAACAGATCTAGCCACTTTTGTTCTTGCTAAACTAGAGGATCCAAGAACTAATGATCCAGCCTTTGCCAGCACTGACCTAGAATGTTTAGAAAGTATTCATTTGTTGTGTTTAGCTAAGTTAGACTTGGAAAAAGCCACAGAACAAATTGTTGACAAATACCCATTTATTGCTGCCTCATTTGCTTCTTGCTGTTTTAAAGGAAGTTTGGACAGGGTATGTACATCATAGTGGGTCGTGGTGTCCAAGGATTAAAGCCCAAGGGCTTTAGTTGATTGGAATCCAGGATTTTTTATTGTCATCTCTGTCAGGGCTCAATTTATATATATTTTAACTCTTGTTCTTGTCTCTTGTGTTTCTTCTCTTGGTTAGATGTGGCTCACTAGGGGTATGCTGATTACTCCTTTGTAATTAATTTATACTTGCTATACAATACTTGTTACACAAAAACACTGAATATATATACTCCAACTCTAGTTTGAATTAATACAAATACAAATACTTTATTAATCTATTAGCACACAATATCTCCACGAATACACAAAGACCAGTCCAGGAAGCACACGTCCAACCTTCCTGGACCGGGAGCAAAACCTTACTAACTAAAACATTCTCTCGCACATTCAACTAAGACAAAATCATTCAGTCATAACACGTGCAACAAGGGGACATAAAACTATCATACCAAAATATCAACTTAACAATCATTCTCGCCATACAATCCCCCTGACAATCTCTGCCTGTGGTCCTTTCTGGGGGATAGGCCAACAACCAGCTTCCTCCCCAGGCATCTTGGTTCTGGGTGAATCTCTCCAACTGTCCCCACATCTTGCCCATCTGCTTGGCAGCTGCTTCCAAATTGTGGTGCCATGTATTTGGGATTTAAAACAAAAGTTAAACCTTTCTAATGGGTGGACAAAATGACCACTTTTAGGAATAGTAAAGATGATAGGGCTGACACTCATTCCACTTCAGACTCTGAGAGCATCTTAATGAAACTCTTTAGAACAGCCTAATTTAATTTAACTCAGTCAGACCAGACCCCACTGCTATAACAACCCAGCATAACCAACTCTCTGTAAGGCAGTGCAGAATAGCTGAAAAGATGGCTGCCTGATCCTGCAGTTTGTGTGGACTTATCAATGGCCAGGGTTCAAACCCTGCTTACTCCCATCCCCTGTTGTCCTGGGGGAAGATTCAAACTAGGAAGTAAATTATCCTCAACTCTGAAGGAACATCCAAAACATATAAAACAGTTTTTACAGAACAAAAGCACACTATTTTTCCATGGCACAGACTGCAAAAGAGTTTACAGCAATAAAAAGCTGGCTAGATGATGAAGAAATGAATATTGATCACATAATCCTTTTGTCTACAACTCCTTTTAAATGTAAATTCCATTTTAAATATGTCTGTTAAGTTTATACAATATTCTCTTAAGTTGACTTAACTGTTCAAACATGTATTCCATTTATTTAGTATACCTATCTGCTGAGATATATGGAGTCCAGCTTAAAACAGTTTGTTGTGCAATCTGGTGGAACAAGAGAAGAAATGCTCATGAAATCTTACAAAGGTTTGTTTTGCATTCAAGTTTCTCTTGAATTAAAAAAAAACTGTTGTTTTGAATTTTATTTCCAACTTAATCCTGTTATGTCTCGCTAAGTTAGTCTGGTGAAACAACACATAATCGAACTTTTTTTTCCAATGGCCAACACAATGTTCTATTGTTTATTTATTAACAGTTTCTGAAAAAAAGAATATTGTTACCACTTAGTGTCCCGTAAAAAAAAACACGGGATGACAGTATGTCAGATTCATACCTTAAACTCATCATGTTGAAAATTGAAGACATAAAACACAGGACCTAGCATTCTGTTTTGTTAACATAGTTTACTCAGAAAATCAGATTTTTGAAAAATGTTTTACAATCATTGACGCTTGTAGACAATTATATTTATGTCAGAGTTGTGATGGAAATCATCCCAGTAACCTGAACTAATGGAGATTTACATGTAAAACTTGGGATTCAAAGACTTGATTTTTAATAGTTATTAAGAAAGGAAATTATCAATTTCAACTTACGTATTGTAGTAAATAAGTACAATTTTTTTTTTTACAAAAATAAATCTGTTATACATTGTGTCCTGCTTTCTTGAATTTATATTATGAGGCCAATAATGATTAATTAGACCACTCATCTTTTTAATTTCAGATTTGTTGTCCACATTGACAGAGACATTCCCACCTAGTCAGTTCCTTGATCTACTTCCAACCGAGGGAAACATTTTTTTTCTTCTTCCATTCATCTGCTCATCTTTGAAACAGGAACATGTCAATAAATTGAGAAGAGAAATTATTGACATGGGAACTAGTTTATTGTCACAAACATCTTGATCTGGCATCAAGTTTTTAGGAACAATATATTAATGTTTTACAATGTAATTCACTAACAGTTGTTTTTTTCTGATACAAGAAACAATGTGCAATAGAACTCTCTTGTTCAGAGAGTTAACATGTTTGTAAAAGACTGAATGAAAACAGGTCTGATTTAAACAATGTCATCCAATACTAAAATATTGATGTCCACAGTCTTTGGTTGTATTAGCAAACCCATGTTTAGTTTTATATTATTACAAGTTGAATGTGCATTACTTTTGTTCTTTAACCTGTACCATGTACTCTCATTACTGAGTGGTAGTCACATTGTACACTCATGGTGTGGTAGTGTAACTCATGGTGTGGTAGTATACATAGTACTCTCATTACTGCATGGTAGTGTTCAATGTACACTCATGGTGCGGTAGTGTACAATGTACACTCATGGTGTGGTAGCGTATGTAGTACTCATTACTGCGTGGTAGTGTACAATGTACATTCATGGTGTGGTAGCGTACATTGTACTTTCATTACTGTTTCCTAGTCTACTCTCAAAATATTCAATTTGTTCTACTGCTTATGTTCCATTTACTTCTACTTTGTGTTGTGTTTAGTGTCATTTTTTTTATGTATACCATATGCTGTTGACCAAATGAATTGTGCCATGTTGAAAGTGTTATTACCTCCATTCATGTTGTGCCTTACAGACAGATATTACATTATTGAGTAATAATATTATTTGTTGTACTTTTGTTCTATTATTTAACTGGATGTGACATATCATTTGGGATATATGTTTGTATATGTTACTGGCAAAATTTGCAAAATCTGGTATTCCTCTTCCTATCACTATAATATCGTCAATATAATTAAAAAAGCCTTCCAGTCCTTCTAGGGCTAGATTAAATCTTCTTTGCAAAAATTCTGAACTCACTTTAAGACCAAATGGTAATCTCTTCCATTTGTATCTATCAAAAGGAGTTATCACTGCTGTCAAATTAGATGATTCTGTGTCCAACTTCTTGTACATCCAATTAGCTGAATATTTTGGCCTCATTCAGATCTGCCAGTATTTCATCCAAAGTAGTAAGGCTTCATTAAAATCTTATTTAAAGTTTGTGGATCTATGCAAATTTTAATTTTTCCATTAGCTTTTTTCACTATCGCCATCTGACTCACCCACTCTTATCACTGGTTCTAATAGTACTCTCCGTACTTTAGTCTTAGCTCCTCCTTAACTCTTTCTTGTAAAGCAATATGGATCTTTATACATGGCAGAATGGGCTAAATGCTGCAATCAATATTTAAGGGCCCTTCTCCTCAATCCACTAGTAAGCATTGAACTAGTCATCTTGGTTATTCACTATTGATGTGATGAATCTTTATTGACATTGATTAATTTCATTTTTGTTAAATTTCATGACCTAGAAGGCATGCTAGATTGTTTAGTACCACTATATATTCTTTCTTAAATGTTCAAAAAGCAGAAATGGAAAAAGTTGTTTGGGTTCTGGGACAAGTCCCAAAAAGCCAATGGAGTCTGGGAGCACATTAGGCGCCCTGACCGAACTTCTCCATGATGGAGGCTGTCCAGGCCTGAGCAAGCTATTATAGCACAGTGCAGGACAGGCCACTGTCCTGTTGGCTCATACTTTTCACGGCTATGGCCGAATTTTTACTCACTGTGCCCCCGCTGCGGGGAAGAAGAGGAAACCGTGCCTCATATTCTGTTTGACTGCCCCAGACTTGCTGATCTCTGTCTCGACAGGTCTGGGAAACCTAAAATTCTCGACCTGTATGTTGATGCCTATGCACCACGCAAGACGGCAGGGTTTCTGTCCAGGGCTTTTGCAAGAGAGGATTTAAGCCTCTCAAGCTCTCACTCAAATGGAGTTTGATGAATGAATGAATGAATCTTAAATGTTTCATTTGTTCTCTTATTTCTCATTATTAGAGAAGCTTTCTCTATGGGATTCATTTCAGTCTTATTCCACATTAGTAATCTTTGAGTTGCCTTTTCTGATTCTTATGGTTGAATTATGGTATTAACATCAGCCCCACTATCCATTTGAAACCTTACACAGCGACTATTCCACGTCCTAACTTTTGTCATTTTTCTCTGGGGTTCTTTCTTTAATGACATCTACCATTTGTATTTGATTATATAACTTCATCTACAGTGTCCGACTGCATCTGTCTTTCATCATCAGACATTCTTCTTCTTCTTCCTTATTCTCATTTTCATGTTTTAGCGTTCAGATGATTAGACCAATACATGAGATGAACATGAGAAAAAGATAGTTATCTTTCTAGTGGGGTGTTTTGGGGCCAGTATCTTGTACTGGCCTCATGGTAAATAGAGCAGCTTTGAAAGACATTGTCAGCATTCTCTGGTGACACTCCACGTGGGCAGATTTCACTGGTTCTAATTTTGAGTTTCCGGTACATGTGTTGTCGCATTCTGTTGCGTCCGGTCCTTAGTTGAAAGATTAGACATTGATCTTGTTGGGATACCTTATAATAGGCATCATCTTTCTTGCGATTCGGAAGAGAGCTTGTCCATTTCTCATTATTTTATTCACTATTAGTTTCTTCATTTCTTCTGGATAGAGTGCAATGTTTAATTGTGTGTTTGTTCTCCCACTCTTGGCGAGTGTGTCAGCCTTCTCATTTCCTTGTATATGAGCTGATATCCATTGAATAACATTTTTTTTTCTGTTGTTGTTGAGCTGACAACTACTCTGTCTCTAATTAAACTATCTTCCAGGCATTCAAACCTACACATTATTGCTAGTCTTCTCAGATTTTCAATGTCCTCGCCTTCTTGCTGTTCAGGAATATTGAAAACATAGGGCACATAAGTTTCATTCGTTTTACCAATGCAAAAAGCATTCAAATTTGTTCAATATTTCTTCCATATATCTTTTTCTTTCTTCATTTCAAGACCTTCATATATGTCCATCACTTTTGTTCCTATAATTGTTAGAAAGGTGGCCACTTCAACCTCCTCTGATTCTTTTGCCTATTTCTACCTGCCATTGTAAGGAGCAACCTAGTAATTGTCTGTTTATTATTGCCAACAATAAATCTTTATCTACAGATTAATGATTACCTCTGCTCAATAATCATTAATATAACCGCTGCCAACATGTTAAGATCTAGGTTCACAGTCTGCAAAAGGCAAACTACTACCATTATCATCATGACGGAAAACAATGCTTTATTATCTTGAACAAGTGCACCTTTGCACACCATATCAACAGCAACTTCTTAGAATACCGAGGCATTTTAGAATGCCTAAAAATGTCATTCAAAGTACTAATTGAATTCTTGCTTTTCAACATTGAGTAGACTAGAATGACTAGAGCTGCTTCAGGCAATGTGTAAAAACTGTAAAATGTTGATTTAAAATTATTCTTTAATATTATAAATTTCTCGGAATAATATTTCCATTCGCCAGTAATCTAAATAATTTAGTGCTTTTCTTTAATAAGGCTTGTCTTAGAGTCCGAAGATTAGTGAGGAGTACAGTATTTCTCGTGGCTATGCAGCCCCAGCCGTGACCTACATATTTTGCCACATCCAGGGCAAGCAAAATCATTGTCCGCAGCTGGTCGATTTAGATTTTCTATTCGTCGTCTGCGTTCGTCCTTTAATTACAACTTAATGTGCATGCTTTCTATAACTTTATTGTACTTGGTAAAAAGTTGATCCCAGTACAAAAAATGTTTAGGAATCTAAAGAATGCCTCTACATTGTAGGAAATGGATAATCATTTGCCCAAACGTTAGATTGATGGTAACATATACATCAAATTCAGAAAACTGGTTTTGTCTTAGCTCTATGTCCTTCTGAGACACTTTAGTTGGTGTCTCACTGTTTGCAATTTTCTTCTTTCCACCACTTCTACCAACTAGATTGGGTTTACATTTGGTTATCGAATTGTTTTGGTCATGTTTGCAAGACCAGTATTGTTTTGACTGCTCATTGCTTGTTATAAAATTTAAGACATTACATTTTTATATCATTATCTTGCATTCTGATTCAGCTAACGATAGTGATAGTTTGAGACAAGTTATTTAACATGTCCTTTTGACATTTTCAGTCAGATGAAAATCATAATAGTAATATTAAAGGTTAAACCAATTCATGATGTCTGGTCTCAAGGAAAATTGTGCTTAATGATTTAAAATTCTTTGTTTTGTGTGGAATTAATTAAGCTGTGACAATTATTGTCTTTGAATATACTGATAAAAAGATGGGGAGAAAATATAATGGCACAACTATATAACAAAAATATTCTATCATTTGAAGTGACACCTTTTTTCTTTTTGAGGATGATTCTATTGCATCATGCCATGTATTAATATAATTATTATAAATTATTGGTTAAATTTATTAATGTACATATATTCACATTCCGGGTCTTTTTAACATCAATAAATCATAAACATTTATGATTGTCTTATCATTTATTCAATTCACTTAATGATACTTCATAATTATCAAATGACAAAAAGAATAAACCTCATGGTTAATGTTTCAAACATTCCTAATATATCCCATAATGTTCTTTATTATACTTTTATATGTATAGTTTAAGTTAGGAAATAGAAATTTAAACATACATGTGTATTTTTATTTTGTTGATGCTCTAGTGAAAATTCCTTTTTGTTTTTCTGCCCTCTGTTATAGTTTTATCCACATTAAGTAAAAGCAAATTAGAAATTCCCTTTTCACTCTTTGTCCTCAACAGAGTTGAAGCAGCTATTTAAGATCTCTTTTAAGTTTATATTATATCCCAGTGGGTTATATGTATATATATCAATTAAATGGTCTTTTGTATTCAACAGAACTGGACACTATTTTGTGTAAGAAATAATTTATTGTATTCAAAACATCAAATATATCAGTATCAACAACAAAGAAAAAAAAAAAGTACATTTACACTGTTAAGCTTTAATATCTAAAACAAAATGAATTTAACTGGAATTATACAACTTATCAACTAGCCCTAATTTATTGTCCTTGCTTTGTTGAAAAAAAAATGTACACTAGTTTCCCAGTCAAACTAAATCTCATTCAGCAAAATGATTTAAAAAACTTTGTAAAGGATACAAATACTTATAGCACCAGATTAAGAACAGCATAAAAACCCAATGACTACCACAAATCGACATCACTGATTCAGCAAGACCATAGTTTAAAAAATAGTTTGATCTAGACAGTTTACAATTCTCCATACCATGATAGAAATCAACTTCATTCGATTCAACTGACTTAAAATATGGCATGGCTGAAATTTGATGAAACACAATCTGGCAATCGAACTAAAAAGAATTGTACCATGCTATTGCATACATCCACACCTCCCAGCCCATGTCATGTTTTTAGAGTCAATCATAGACAAAATTTAATTTCAACTTGAAAATAATATAATAGAGGCAATGACAATGTGTGAAAGAGAATTTATTCAATCAATCTAAAACAAATCCTTGAAAGCAATTCAATATCACTTCTAAAACTGTCGACAGTTTCTGAGTTTTCAATCTTGTAAGCAAAAATTAAGTTCTGCATGCTGCATGAGGACAGTTCACAACCAAACTACTATCACAGCCAATACACTTTTGGGGATAAAGTGTGTGTGTGAGGTAAGAATATCATATTTTGAATGTTGAGATTTGTAGTCCCCCCTTTTGTTTTACTTGTATATTTTGATATGCTAGTAAATACTTGATTGCAACACACCAGATAGAAGACTGGAGTCTAACATTAATATGGGACAAAGAGTTTGGAAAGTTTCCTTCTTGGGAAATTTGTTCTGTTTGTCACCTCATTTCACCATTCTCAACATGAGAAGGGATACACACAAAAATAATGCTGATGGACCTTGAACTTAGAAACTAAAAGTTCCAGGCACAAATGGAGAGTTCACTTTCATTTTGATTAGGTTAGCATAGTAAATTAAAGAGTCTGCGCAGATAAAAATACTAATATAGGATTCTTTTATGACTGTAAGAACTAGAAAGATCATATCTGGCTAGACTGAAAATAAATAGTTCATACAGATCACAACACACGACCAGACTGGAAATAAATATGTGACATACATTTTAACGGCACATGCTTTTAACATATGCAAGATATACAAATGTTGACTAATTAGCATGTAAGATATACAGATTGTTAATAGCTGTATTTGACGATGGTGGATGATTCATGTCTCTAACTACACCTCCAAACAGCAAAAGTTCTGATCTTCCTTCAAGTAAACTAAAACAAACAGTTTCTGTTGGAGCACCCACAGGTTGTAGGGAGCTGAGGGGCTTCCATTCCACTGTCTGTTCACTCATCAAACGACTAAGGTCTAGAACATGGACATCCATTTTGTTTTTGCTTGTAATAATATCCGGAAGTGTTTCATCTAACTCCATGCTACTGCTTGCAGAAGCTCCAGGCAGTTTATTTCTAGCTGCAGCTAAGGCACGAGACTTATTACGGAGAATTTCTTCTTGCCTCTGAAGAGCCTCCAGCTGCTTTTGTCTATTGCATGTAGCGTTGGGACGAATAGAGGGCATGTGGCCAGTTCCTCTTAGACGAGGGTTTCCTCTGTGAAAGCTTCCTTGCTGTGGTTGGTCAGTCAGTTGCTGATGTTGATGAGAAACTTGGCCCTGTGAATTATTGCCCCATCTGCTGTTCAGTCGGTGAAAACTTCCTTCTGGTTCATCACAGCAATAAGCACTGTGATGATGGTCACTTGGGTCAGAGAGGTTGGCACATTCTCGATGGAGTTTTTGTTGTAACTCCAGCAAGTTTTTGTTTGGGAAATGATTTCTTTTCTCTTCCTCATTACTGGATGTACCTGTAGACCAGAAAGAACAACTGTTTGTAATACTGAAATTAGGTGTACACTATCAAACTTTGCATGTGGGACATTTAAACTTGGTGTGATTTATACTGCGTGTGTTTGTGTAAATGAAAGCTATATGTCTGCGTAGTAGTTAAGCTGTGTGTGTGACACATTCACTACATATGTAAGGGTGAAAAATAATACAATGGCTGCCTGGTCGTGTTGTTAGTGCTTGGGCCTGTAGTAACAATGGTCTTGAGTTCAAACCATGATGTTTGATCTTCAATTCTGAAGGAGCGTCAACAACTTCTAAAACAAAATTTAATGCACCAAAAATTGGTTATTTGTCTGATACTGAGTACTGAATTAAGGAAGAGAATCCTAGCAATGGAGCTGAGATGCTATAAGAGGATACTAGGTATTACCTACATCGCAAATGAAGAGATTCAAAACAATGGCAATTATTACCAAAGATGTAGATCATAACTAAGACAGCTTAGCCACATGAAGTCTTCAGACATGAAGACAAGCTTATTATTATTTTTACATGAAACTAATTGAAATGTGAGAAATTATACACTTGGTGAACAGTTAAATCAAGGACCCATGGATGTAAGATTCACAGAGCTCAAGACCCAATTCAAACACAAATCATGTGTGGTGCCCCAAAGATTTAACAGACTAAGGAACAGGTGAGGATACCTTAAAGGAAAAGATATAGGCCAAAGTTAGAAGCCTTGTACCACAGATTTAAAGTTTGAGGAGGTGCGATGGAAGAGGGTTAAGTCCTAGTTTCGAATCCTGGGATTTTAAATTTCAGTATCTTTCAGGGGGGCATCTAAGTCCACCCAGCTATAATATACCTGACATTAGCTGGAGAAAAGTTAAGGCGGTTGGTCGTTGCGATGGCTATATAACACCCTTATTAAGTCTGAAATGGAAACTATAGTTCATAGCGTGAGCTCCTGTCTATTCTAACAGGACAGAAGACAGCTTTTCTATCTCTCATTAATAATAAGGGTGGGGAGGAGAGTGGGGTGTACATATAAACTTCTATTATTCCATTATTACAGCTATTACATAAAACACATCAACAAAACTGGACATTAAAAGAATGAATGTCTCTAGAGATACCTTGTGTACTGGCTCCTTGACTCAAGCTATTGCCACTGTCCTGGTGTGAATGCTGCAAATGATCTGCTGAGTTATCCTGACACTTCAATCTGTCCTGAGGAGAGACCTGTTGGTCTACAACTTGTGCTCCAAGAGAAGTACTACAGCTTTCAGACAGCAACTGAGCTGAAGTAACAACTTTGCGTCTGATGTTGCGGGTCTGTCTGAGCTTGTTAGCCTTGGCAACTACAACAATGACTTGGTTGACCTGAAGCCAATAAAATCAAACTATCTACACCAACAGCTCAAAAGCAATGATAGGATTTGAGTACTAAAAATATTCCAACATATAAAAAAAATTTGTCAAGGTTGAACTTGGTGTAATACACAATTTTCTAATATAAAAACTATTATTTAATAAATGGTTGCTTGATCTTGAATGAATACTATTTTACAAGCTTGAGGCAGAATAGACCCTACAGAGTTAATTTGACCCTACCCTGCAGGCAGCATGGCACCATGAATGAGGAGCAGCTAGTTCAGGATGATCCACTGTAATTTTAGTCCAGGTCCAAGGCTCAGTGGGATGTAATGTTAAAAGCCAAACATCATTGTAAACCTGGAATAGGGAGAGAATATTAAAAACATTTGATAAGATAATAGCTAGTGACCACAGTCGCAAATTGGTTTTCTTAATTTATAATATTTTTTGTGTGATTTTTTCTTGGTTAAGCATTTTTAATTTAAAGAGATTTTTTTTAAATTTTGACCTGTTCAAAAACAAAATAATAACAATTTCATTTATATAACTCCTCCAGCATGGCCACTCCCAAAACAAGTGGAGAGTAGGGAATGAGGCTAGTGTAACTACCCTGTTAAATCTCAACTGCTACAGAAGCGGCAAATATTAAACAGAGACAACTGTGGAGGCTGCCTATGACCAATGTCTGTGAAGAGAGCTTACCTTCCCATGCACTCAATGGTGCCAGAGGACCCAAGTCTAAGTCAGATAGAGCACTATTAACAAACACAGATTAAAAGTTTTTTTTCAAAACATAACTAAATAAAAGCTAATAAGGAAAACTAATCACAAGTTTTCAAAAGGTTGGACATAATGTACCACATAAACATAATAAAGAATATAGTGTACCGAAAATTTTTTGAAGTAATTGAGTTTTTCATAGATACTATTTGCATTATCTACTTCCAAAGAGATCAGGGGCATAGCTAGGAATTTTCCATCGTTTGGGGGCCCAGGGTTAGGGAACAAAAGCATAATGGAGAGACTGTTGGCTTCTTAAAAAATATATATATATATACAACTTTAAAGAAAAGGAAAAAAACTTTAACTGTTAAATTTATATATATCATGTATTTGTCACAGTGACCTACTCATTTCTATCAAAAAGATCCCCCCACTTACCATATTCTTTCCAACAGATCCTCCCATTATAAGGATATGGCTGTCATCTAGAGTTGTCTGAAAGCACACAAAAAATAAAAAAAATACTTTTAACAAAACTAAAATGCAGAGGTGAGGCAAAAATTGCAGAGAAAATTATGAAACAATTCATCCATCCTTCTTCCATCATGACTTTATAGTTCTAAGGGACAGGGGAAGTCAAGAAGAAGAAAGAATTTTAAAAATGAAGATATGGAAAAGATAAAAAAGCAAGGAGTATGTTTTTGCTAAAAAGCCAAAAAACAAACAATTAAAGTGACTGTATGTGGAACACTAAAAAAAAACAAAAGAAGGACAAAATGAACAGCTAAATTAGTATTATTTGTATAAGCAAGTCAAGAGACATTACTATTTAAAGTGTCTTTTATTTCCTGGGTAAGCAAAACTATTGTTGTATATCTTCTAGTGACTCATAAGTGATCCAGCCTATGGCAGTATGGTTTCAAATGAGTTGTAAGCCAAAGTACAGAAACCCATCAGGAGTAAAGCAAAAGCTATCATTTACTTTTACATTCTCCTCATTCAATGAAGTTTTTTTATGCTATGTCTAACCAATCAACAGGTTATTGTTATTGCTATTGGCAGTACTAAGTTGACAGCTAAAGTCCCTGAACTTTTCCAAACCATGTGGGAACATAGGAAACTCCAAGACTTTTAAGATGCATTCCCCAATCAATTGTAACCCTTGAGTGAAATTTGCTAAAGTTATAATGTTTTGTTATGTGTCATGCACCAATTGTAAGACAAAAATCTCCCCATGAACAATAAAGATACAATTGTTCTAATAGAAATAAACTAATTTTCATTGGGCACTGCCAGGGTTGAGCTTTCTTAGAGTGAAACAAAATTCATTATTATTATTTGTACAAGAGGAACTGAAATAGATATCTGATAACCCACTGCAGCATAACCTCCCTATCATTATTATTATTATTTTTACAAGAGGAACTGAAATAGATATCTGATAACCCACTGCAGCATAACCTCCCTATCATTATTATTTTTACAAGAGGAACTGAAATAGATATCTGATAACCCACTGCAGCATAACCTCCCTATCATTGCTAGTAAAATCCTAGATTTAGTGATACACAATTGATTACAGCTCCAGTGGAAAGCTGACATATTTTGGCAGGGTAGAGGAAAGGTAGATTAAATATGTTCATTCTGTTAACTGCAGGAAAAAAATGTATGTAACAAATCTCTATACTACATTCATAGATTTTTTACTAAATCATTTAATGATATCAGTCAGATGATTGATTTGATGATATCAGTCTTTGACTGATCATTTCTAAATTTGAATTCTTAAAATGGTGTACCAATGCCATGAGAGCATTCAAGACAATGGTGACTAGTCAAATCAATGTCCAGTCATAAATGGTGTAAAGCTTGGTTGTGTGATTGGCACCAACATTATTTATAGTAATGTTCACAGCCATATTAACAGATGCATTCCAAGAAAAAAGTCTTAAATGCATATCTATTGAACACTTAATTACAACAAAACAAAAGTGAAATATGACTGTTTTAGAAAAATGTTTGACAACAATGACTGCACCCTTGAGCCTTCAAAATAGCATTTCTCTTGTCCAAGTCTAAACTTTTTTCTGCACCAGCCTTTTCCCAACACTTAAGCATTTGAAACAGAAACTAGTAATAAGAAAATGTTTGTCTATTTGGGAAGCAGTACTTTTGTTTTCAATGTAAAAGTTATATCCACCTGATTTAGGGGAATCTAGCACTCATGATTTTATAAAGTACTACTCACTTGATACTGTCCATATCTTGGTTCAGGTTTGACATCACCCAACACAGGCTGAAGTTTCCATGTCAACTTTTGAAAGTTAAACACCCAGATATTGTTAGTCCTGTGAATGGGACAAATGACTAAAAGTTTAGTTCAATATGAAATAAACAAACAAATATAACACTAGTGCTTTATTCCTATAGGAAATACAGATATGATAAGCAAACAATATTTAATCCATTAACACAGAGTAACTTTTCTCACAAGTCAGATTGTGCGTTTATTGAAAGGTTGAAATGTATAGATGCCTCCACTATTTTAAATCATAGTGTACTTTAGTAGTGAGAGAATGATAGCATGAAGGTTGTGAGATCATGGTCAATGAGTTCTAGAGAGGTCTCAAACATGTTTGCATGACTTTTTATTGAAAGAGAGGTGGAGAGAGAGCTTCTATTGGAGAAGAGGTTTTAGTTTTCTGAATGCTGTGAAAGACTATTTATCCCATTTATTGACTTTATTGGACTATTCTATGTACATAATGTATGAGTTGTTGGAAAATACAATACATTGAAAACAAGCACCAGTTGAATAAGACTGTTGACCTGCTGTGAGAACAAAATAATCAACCTATATGAAGATATATTTTTGGCTGGCAAGTGACTGGAATGGGGTTACTAAATCAACCTAGAAGCGACCAAACCCCATACAGGCTTCTGTACAACCACCCCAAGGCAATAGATATAGATGGAGTTTGTGTCCAATGTAATGTGTGTACACTTATAATCACTGATACAACTTAAATACTGCAAAGCAATGATCTATTCAAGAGTAACATTTTTCGTTTTATCAAATGAAGCAATTTTCATTGCAAAACTGTAGAGCCTAATGTAGCAACTTATAGTTGCTGAAGCTTCACATCACTGTACAGAAAAAGCAGATTTCTAGCTTAAAGTTTAAATTTGTGAAAAATGTGTTAAGATAAAAAAGTTGCAGAATGGTTTTATTTATTCCGGTAATATCTTATTAAATAAATAGTATAGTTCCCCTTTCAGACTTTGCAATCTATTGGGCAGATATGTGAATGTCAGCTGTTTCTAGAACTGGTGATTAACAAGGGTGTCATGTGGCCAACACTACAACCAATCTTTATTTTCCCCAACTAGTGTTAACTCTTTCTCTCCATAATATTTTTCCACGTTTTGAAGGAATTATTCATTTTGTTCATTACTATTTCACTACCCCTGTTATGATTGGGCTTCAATAGCTTTGTTGTTCATTATCAGAAAATGTATTTGGTATAGAATAAAAGGGAAATGCATGCTCTTTTTATATAATTCAGTCAAGTTAAAAAAAAGTTACACATTAATTTAATATGATGAGGTCAAAATCAACGATGGTATCGTCGATTAGGAGAGAAAGAGTTAAGTACCCTTCAGCTGTGTTGACCCAGGGGTGTTCAAAAAAATATCAAAATTAAAAAATTCCAGTTTTCATCAAGATTTGAGACCCATCAGTTCAGAAGACAAGCCTTTTACCACTTAGCCACCATTCTTAACTAAATACTTATTAATTAGTAGTTTTTAGTTTGTTTTTTTATAAAATACTTATTAATTAGTAATTTTTAGTTTGTTTTTTTATAAAATACTTATTAATTAGTAGTTTTTA
>JADKLZ010081101.1:24383731-24418250 GCA_021533235.1 Biomphalaria straminea
TTTTTTTATAAAATACTTATTAATTAGTAGTTTTTAGTTTGTTTTTTATACCTAAATTTAATCCAGATAGAAAATGTTTTAACTCAAAGTGAATAAATATTTTCCTATGCATACCCCAGACCAGTTCTTGGAGATCCACCAAAGATGACCATTAAATGACCAGCAACAGAGGCTGAGTGACCACCCAAAGGTTCAGGTTCTTGACCAATAGACAGAATATGTGACCACCGGTTTGTAGCTGGACTGTAAACATGAAGCTCAGAAAAGTAATGGGCTGACTGGAGAGAAATAAAATCATATAAATAGTATCAACACATATTTATAAAATCATAGAAATAGTGTCAACACATTCTTATAAAATCATAGAAATAGTGTCAACACATTCTTATAAAATCATAGAAATAGTGTCAACACATACTTATAAAATAAAATACTTATAGCAAAATTTTTAAGTTAGTAGATCTTGTTTCCTTTAGCGTGGACCAACAAAGATTAGTATGATGGATTAGAATAAATGGTATTTACTTGATGTGGATTAGGATAAGGAATAGGATGACTCCATCCACCAAACAACACAAGGTTACCTCTATACACAACCATAGTAGCACAAGCTTTGGGAGAAGGATATGTGCCTGGAATAGAGCAATGTGATATCACGAGTAATAAACAAAGATGAGTCTCTCTAAACTTTTTGTAAGATCTCACAACAAAGGAATATAACAAAAGTAAAACTGTCATGCTTGACTACACATTGTGGCTAACCAAGTTTGTGGGATCTAAACAAATTAGGAGGTCACATTGTGATCAGAAATGTGGGTCAAAATGTTTAGTTTTGTGTCAGACCAAAATATTGCAATGTCCTTGAAAATATATTTATGATTTATGTCAACAAGATAGAAGATGGAGACAGATAGAAGCTTCTGAGTAAGGGTCAAGAGTTCCCTTTTCAGACTTTGTGATCTATGAGGCAGATTAGTAAAGGTCATCTGTTACTATGGCCCATGGTTAACAAGGTTGTCAGGTGGCTAGTACAAAAATCAACCACCTGTACTAGTTAAAGTTGGATAGACTCAGGGATGCCCTAAAATTCCAAAATTTCAAAAAATCATTCTTCACCAGGATTTGAACCCAGGACCTCCAGTTTGGAAGCCAAGCAAACTATCACTTATCCACCATCCCCCCAAGAATTATGAATTGGTGAACAAAAAGATTTTTCAGAAAATTATTGAAGTAAAACAAGACTAGATATTGTGGTCATTGGTCATTACTTGTAGGTCATTGGATTAGATTGGTATTTTATTCAGCAATTATTCACTGTGCTTTATTTAACAGTAATATTATTAAGAGTCAGAGCATCCTGTTACTCACTGGATTTGTACAAGTGATTTATGTTTCATGTGAATTTCGTTCATAAATGGAATTATTGCTTTAGTGAATTCAGTTTAAGATAATTTAAAATTCAAGAAATTGTATTTTAAACTGTAGTTCTTCAGTGTGTTTATGTAGAGGCAGCTCCAAATGTTACTTTGAAAGACAAAAAGTATAAATGATGATGTGAGTGCCACAAATCAGTGACAAAAACTTATTAGAGAAAACTATGTAGCATGGTCCCACATAATGATTTCATAGAAACAAAAAAATCATCTGCGAGTCTGCTTAAAGTACAAAATGCAAAAGATGCACACAAAAAAACTGAATTCAATGTAGGAATTATTAGAAATAATCTTGAAAATGTAGGCCTACAATAATAAACAACTCACCCATAGCCACTGGTCGAATCCACTGCCTAGTGGTCAGATCAAACTTCCAAAGATCATTGAATGTTGTGTTAGTTGAAGTACAGCCACCAAATACGTACATGGAGCCTTCAAAATAGACTGCACTATGGGAGTGTCTCTCACTAATACAACTGAAACAAGAAGTTCAACCTTTTACAGCGGTTTAACTACTTTACAATATAATCTTATCTCATGAATTACAAAAGTTCCTTCTTAACAGAAGATACTTTTGTCTTCTATGTACCTATATGTTAGTCTAGTCACGCATGTTAATCTGTAAGTTTGCTTACATTCTAACGATGACTGTTATACATATTGTTTAGTGGTCTAGTTAAGCTTTGAGAAAATATTGGCTTGTAAAATATTGTGCATTGTATTTAGCGACAGTAAAAAATAGACAGACAAATGATGCTGCAGAATAAGAGCACACAACAAGAGAATACATTTGGGCTTGAAACAAAAAGCATACTAAAATAGACTGCTAGTAAATATTGATGGATTTAGAGAAACAACAATCATCAAATTGTGTAAATAAGCATCGATGAAGTCTTCACTGGTCTAATCAAGTTTATCACTGAGACATTATTCTTCCCTTGAATGTGTAGAGCTTGTATTTATGTTAATGTAATGATTGTCAAGTAATCAAAGTCAGTAATCTTGTGTGATCTAGTCATGTCAATACTGTGGGGGAAGAAAAGGAAACAGTGTCTCATATTCTTTTTGACTGCCACAGACTTGCTGATCTCCATCTCGACAGTTCTGGGAAACCAAAAATTCTCGACCTGCACTATGCAAAACAGCAGGGTTTCTGTCCAGGGCTTTTGCAAGAGAGGATTTGAGCCTCTCATGCCCTCACTCAAATGGAGTTTCATGATGATGATGAATACTATCAAACAGACAACAAACAACATTCCAGTCTGTACAATTGGTAGAACTAATTAATTTCTTCGAGAACTACTTTTCAAACTTTTTATTAAAAATGTTTGAATATTTGGAAGGCTAATAGTCAAATAAACAATGATTTGAAATACTGCAAACAAGATCTATGAGGTAAGTATAGACTAAAATAGATATAAAAAATTATAGTCACCTAACATAGGCTCTTTCCTGACGTTTGTTGAAAATGTTATCTTTTGATAGCATGGCCCAGCTGATCTCACCACACATTAACTTTTGATAAAAACGTCTTTTACGCTGAATCACAACGGCTGATGAATGCAATAAAGACATTTTAAAAAATGTCAAGACTTGTATGTAGCTTGCCTAATATAAAAAGAAAGGATCTGACTTTAAAGTTCTAAGCTTCAAGCAACTTACATTGAATGACCCTGTGCCATTGTTTGGACACGAGTCTAGCAGCATCCATATCACAATATGGTGAAAGAAATCCAAGAATATGCTCCAATATTTCCTCTGGCATGTCATTCAAAGTATAGTTTTTGTGTATGTGAACACCTTCATGAAATGCTGTGGGTGTTGCACAATGAGGTTCTTGGAAGGGCATTCTCAAAGGCTCTCCAACATCTTCTAAGTCAGCTTGCTCCATGAGACTCAATTGTTTTCAAAACAAAACTTAGACTCAACTTAGTTTCTAAGCTCATAAAAAAAAAATATTTACAGAAGTCTTAGAATTACATTGATCAGTTGAAAACTGTATAGAAATTAGAAAAAAAAATCACTTAAATATTAATATATACACATAATATATATATAGAGAGAGATTTATCTACATCTAAATTTCTAAATACAGTTGACTCTTGATAGTCAAACACTTTTTAAGAACACACTTGCAATAATTTGAACCTGCAATGATATATAATATATATACAAATTCGCATGGAATTTTCTACACAGGTTCCTATACAAGTATACAAGCTTTTTATTTAACCTTTGTCTTTGTATTTAATTTTCACAGCATTTCCCAAAAAAAATTCTGTAGTCTGTATATAATAATAATATCTTAGTCCAATTTTATAAGACAAGATACAGACGTCACTTCAAAAAAGAAGATGATTACATCCTATACGTACAGATAATATTAGATTTAGATCTAGAAGTAGAATCTAGTAATTATATATTATATTTATATATATATATATTATTATATAGATCTATAGACTATACTAGAATTATACTAGAATTTAATAATTTAAATTTAATACTATATTATAACACTAGTAATACTTTTTTAAATAGATCTAGATATTTTATATAATTTTTTTTATATTATCTACCATGATTAAAAATTCAATTTATTCTAAATTATTCTGTAATATTCAAAAAGTAAATTATAACTATATAATAACTTAATAAATATAGTTTAAATATTATAAAAGTCAGATTAGACGATTAGTGATTAAGTCAATAGTATTAATTATTTAATAGTATTAATTATTTAATAGTATTAAGTATTAGTATTAATAGTATATTATACTATTATAGATATGTCTTAAATGTCTTAATTATTTATTTATTAGATCTAGACTAGAGACTAGACTAGACTAGACTAGAGAGGTCTAGTAATTACAAAATTTACTAAGTGTGTAGTGTCTAAGTAGCCTGGTCGAACGGTTTGCACGCTAGACTGTCGTATCGATTTACTGATGGTCCCGGGTTCAAGCCCTGCCCGCTCCCGTCCCCCATCGTCCTGCGGGCCCTGCGGGAGGTTTGGACTAGGAAATAACTATCTTCAACTCTGAAGGAATTTCCGAAACATGTAAAACAAACATGTAAAACAAAAACAAACAAAACAAAAAAAATTTTATAATTAAAACATTTTTTAAAAATAAGTCTAGATGACAGATCTGAGTAACTGAATCAAGTGAATCAAAATCAAGTCAAGACGTCAAGTATAATAATATTAATATTAAATAGTAGAGTCTAATACTAACTTAAACTAATTTTAAATTTAAGTAATTTACTAAAATTTAGAATCTAGACTAGTAACTTGTAAAAATGTAAACTTCTAAAAGTTAAAGTCTGACTAAGTCAAGACGACTCATAAAAAGTCCTAAGTCTAAGTCTAATAAGTGACTCCAACTGAGTCTAACTACTAATAAGACAAGTCTAAGTCTAAGTTCTAATTTAGATCTACTAGATCTATCTAATCTATTATCTAATAATCAAGACCAGACATTATTGACATTAACTTTAGATCTAAGTTGTAATAAATAAGTTGTAAGTTTACACCAAACTAGAATCTAGATCTAGATAGTACTAGTAGTCAGTAGATCTAGGTCTAATAAACGTCCATTACTGGCATTAGATATAAAATGTGTTTTCAGATTAATAGATCTATAAATAATACAAAATTCGTAGGTCAGTGTAGGGAAGAGTTTCCGCAGCTTGGTGTTTTTTACCCAAAAATTGGGTATATACCCATATACTGTGCATTCATTACTTTCTACATCATCTATCGTAAAAATGTTTGTAGATCTATATATAAAAAAAAAAAGGCCCATCAGCGAAATGGCATATAAAGCGAACACCTCCCCGTATTTTTATCCATTCTAATTTATTTCGTAAGTAGGCTAACTGATTACAAAGGCTCCATTTTTCTACATTTCCAACATATTCACTTTCGTTTTCCTTCATGCAATAAAGTATAGCCGAAGGTCAAAGTTGACAAGTATGGAAATTTCAATGTAAAAACGTTTCGGGATAAACGAGAATAGGTCCGAACTTAAGGCGATTTTAAAGCACCAATGGACATCAGCAGAAACAAAATAGCATATTATGCTTCTAAATAGATAAGAAAATAGTTAGAATAGCCAATAAAGGCTATTTATTCCGTTGAAAATACAATAGTATGGGATGTTCGCGCAAAATTACCTTTTTAACTGAAAACCTATTCAGCGAACACCCTATAATAAGCTTAAAAAGCCATTAATGACAATTTAGTGACTGATTTAATTTGCTTTTCTTTTTGTCTTATCTATTGTTATTGTTTGTAAACTGAAATATTAAAATAATAGACCTTTTTTTTATATGAATGGCAATGTCTTCGATTTCGAAGATTAAGTATAATATGAGTGCAGTAGCCTACGTGTTTCACATGACTAAGCAAGCCCAGCATATTGTCCAGCATTTTCTTTCCGTCTACAATGTTTGACTCGCAGCTCTCCAACAGTCTCTCAAAGGCCATATGCTGGCAGTTACTTTCCTCTATGCCAGTGAGGGTAAAATTACGCCTCAGTTGATCTTAACAGCAGAGCTTATAGGCCCTACGGGGGGGGGGGGGGTAGGGGGGCAACCTCTAGCTGTTTTGACGTCCTCCTTTTTTTTAAACTGGCTGGTTAACCTTTGTTACTAATTAATGATATTAATATGTGTATTAATGTTTAAAAGAAGTACAGAATTCATTTTCACAGGGTTCCCCCACCATTATGACATTAGGATTTCAGGAGTTTTCCAGGAGAAAATATTCGATTTTAGGAGCGGAAAAAAAACGCGAACTCTATATATATTTAGTAATAAAAATTACCATATTATATACATGAATAAAATTAGAAAATCTTTCCTAAGCCTTCAATCTCTCCACGCCCGAAACCCAAGCTGTTGTAGGCCTATATCTGCCTCCTAACATCATCAATCCATCGTTTTCTTGATCTGCCTATAGGTCAATACATCGCGCACGTGTGTGGAAGGGGGAGCAGAGATCGAGTTGATGGTGATATAGTGCACTGCACATGTGTTCCTAAAAAAAATAAGCCTAATGCCACAGGGAGAACAATAGTTACAATGCTTCATGTAAGAAGTTCAATGACAGAACTACTTGAAGCTTAATTTCCTATACTTTAACATATGCTATTTCGCTATTTTTTTACGGCCTTTCGCTCATTATGACTCCCGCGAAAATGTGCGTTCGCTGATTAGGTCCGACCCATAGACATTTATATAAATAAGTATAGACTGGCCATTAAGATATTTTTATGAAGGGAACATTTGTGATTTGCAAATTAGTGTACTATACTATACAGCATGAGCAGTATAAAAGTTAAGTATTCATATCTATTTCAGCCATAACCTATATAAGTATTGCAATATTTTCACTATTGTGTAAATGTGTTTTTTTATCTCTTAGCGTGACTGTAATGTCAATTAATCATAATGTTTATTTTTTGTTCTGAAACTGTTTTTTTTTTTATTTTAGCTTATTTGGACATTCTGCTGAAAAAATCCCTAGTTTCACTAATTCAAAATTAAGGACTGAATCCTTTACTTCTTTTTTCCAATGTATATTTATTTATGCTATCCTATCTATGCCATTTTGTGAATGAAAATAGTGCGGATTTGGATACACCATTTTTCTTTCACACCATGCTGCGTAAATAAGGAGGAAGTGTAGTTTTGTTTAATCTTTAAGACTAAAGATCGTGCAAATTGACAGATTTCGGAAATCCGAATACAATGGATATACATTTTTTCAAGTTACATAAATTTACTTCCTGTTTCCAGTCTATATTTATTTATGTCTATGGTCCGACCCTACCTCACGTTGACTTGAATTATAAATTTAATATCTGATATGAAGAAAAGAGTCAAACTTAGTTTTATCGCCCAATAGCTGAGGATTCCGCAGATGTTTTCATTTTTTAAATAGGTTTAACCATTGCGGAGTTATAAATTCTAAACTAAAAAGTGGCACAAATTTAAAGCGTTCGCCATTGGTTCTCTCCCATAATGTTTTACGTGTTTCGTTATGAAATTGTGACCATCAAGACGACAGAACGACAGTCCAGCGCGTACCTCAGGACCAGAGAGCCATCACATGAATCGCATGGTTATACAAGAAAAACATTAAAAGTGCTTCTTTTTTTAAAGGCGATACCACTTATAGAGCGAATGTTAGATTAAAAAACAATGGAACAATTTTTACTCCGCCACAGAGAGTGGAGAAAGAATCCTGGTTAAAGCGAATATGTAGATTCTAGTTATATAATGTTTTATATAGATCTATGTTTCGGATGTTTCTTCCTAGTCCAAACCCCCCGACGACGTGGGATGTGAGCGGGCAGGGTTTGAACCGGAACCATCGATAAATCCGAACGACAGTCCAACGCACAAACAGCACGACCAGACAACCATCTGTATTATAGTTCTACCACACTTCATAATATTCCATGTAGACATTTCCTGAACATTAATTTATTAAACTCTTTAATCAACAATGCCTCACATTCGGAAATTCCCGAAGGCGATAATAGTCCTTTCAAGAACGTAATATTCCTTTCAAAACCAATGATGGTTCTAGATCTAGACCTCATCAACTAGCCAAATCTAATATTTTTTTTTACCTTTGAAAAATTATTACATTTAAACTAGAATTGTCCCCGTGTGGCCAACGAACTACAAATGCATTTTTTTTAAAGGATGTAGGCTACATCAACTTCAAATTTCTATGTAGTTTGTTGTTAAACGAGTTCCAATTTCTATAAGGTGTTCTTGGTATCGTACTTTTAAAGCCCTGTCTGTGTTTCCAATGTAAATCATTTGGCTAGGTGAATGTATTAATTAAATCGCAGTGATGATTTCCGAGTCGCGCGCGCCTGTGTCACATTTGGTAGACTTCAAGAATAAGTATAATCATGGAAAAAAAAACTCAGCACTTCTACAAAACTAAAAGTTTACAGTGCTGCAGTAGGCCTACTTCCCTCACTTTTATAATGCTTCAGAGTCCGTTTGATAGTCCAAGAGCTGAGCCGAAGGCTCTTCGAGCTCTAAGTTTGAAAAAAACAAACTGTTAAGAGTAACAGTAAAAAAAACTGCCTGAACCACCTTTCTGTCTGGAAGAGACCCAAATCAATGCCTATGTGAAGCATTGCTATTTGCGATGTATTTGGCACTCCGGACGCATGGGCTAGAAAGCATGGCCGAAGGCCGAGTTCACCGGGAGCCTATGCCATTTTCCTAAGTTGTACCAAGCTAACCGTTATATGACTCGTCATTATTGTAACGGCCCCTTGAGGAACGGCGCATTGATTAGTGACAGGGCAGTGGGATCTCTCTTTCAACTCCGCCCGTGCAATGGGGACACTTTCGTGCTCCCTTTGACACTTTCACGGGAGTTTTGCTATTCATTTACCCTAACCACGTCATCTAATGGTCGTTTCCACCTGAGTGCCACGATGAGGCAGAATAGCGTGCTTGAGGCTTCAGAGTCCTGAACCTAATATTGCCGCCACATCATAAAGCGGAATTCCATTCTCTTCCGCTGTTCAAAATAGATCCACCAGGTGAATTGGTCACGGAAAGGACTCAGCACGTTTACAATACTTTCTATTCTAAATTACATATAGCCTACCTAATCAAAACTTCCTATACCAGATATACCAACAGCTAGTTATACACTATTTGAACTTTAATTTTTACACTTTAGAAAATATAAATCATATCAGATAGAGAAAGTAGATTTTATTTGACCCACAACTAGATCTCGATTCCAGTATCAAAAGCAAGAACAAAAGTGAAACCAATGAAGAGAAAGACTCGATGAAAACATTTAGATAAATAAAATATAATTAATTAAGAGTTAATATGAGAGGAATAACACGGAAAATTAGACATTATTGGTAATGTGCCCTAGTCGTTACTTCATAAAATAAGATGATTACGTCCTACGCGCCATTCATTTAATCATGCATATTTACCAATGACCTAAATTCTGCCAAGTCACTGGTTTTCAACTGATGGACTTTTTCTCCGAGGCGGCACATTGCAAGAGCTGAAACTCCTAGTGTTCTCAGTAGGCTACTAGATCTTCTTCCCTAGTGCCATTGTAGAATGGAATGGGTTGCCTGAATCAGCCAGGAAAACCAACGACTTAGCAGAGTTTAAGTCATTAATTAAAACGCATGACTAGATTGACACATGAAATGCGTAATGAGTAGGACGTAATTATCTTCTTTTTTGTAGTAACGTTTAACGTTTGTAATAGGTCTATATATAGGCCTATATAAGATAAGTAGGCCTAGGCCTAGGTGTAGCCTAGTTTACATCTATATTATAGCTTCTACACCGATCTAATAAAATTGCTTTATAATGTCTCTGAGGAAAAATCAGGAGCTGGCGACCCAGTGCTACACTCTGACGACACCGCTGACCACAAACTGTATTCCCCCTGTCGTTCCTTTGGATACATCAGCTGCGTGGAGATGGGGGAACTGATGTGTGGGCGACATCGTTCCGACCACAGCTAATGCCGACATTCATTTCATTTCCATGAGATTATCCATAGTCGCTTCGCGACTGAAGGAGGCCATTGAGAGCGATGTCTCTCAACGTTTGTGAATATCGCTGATTTCAATGAGAAAACTACAGTCCTAACATTGTATTTGTAACATGCCCATTTACATCATTAAAATGTGATGCTCATGACGCATGTAACAGAAATAAATAAAAAATAATTTATTGTATTTTAAAAATTAAATGTATGAAATTTATCTAGTCTACATAGGTCAAAATATCAAATTTATGATCTATCTAAATAGATCTGCACCTTATCCTTAGAAATGCTGAATTAAAGCCTTTAGATCTAGATTCTAGCTCTACGAGTAAAATACCGATATTTTATTTATAATAGATCTATAAATTCGATTAGTCAATATCATGTTTTCAAATTATTTCCAAATCTTTTTTTCGTCATTAGTTCAGTTAAAAAGATTTAAGATATATTCATTTAAATTTTAAAATCTAGACTAGATCTAGAATCTCTATTTTAGAGCTATTTATAAATTGATATCATAATTTGACTACGCAACTATAACGGATAATAAAGATTAATTATTATTAAATAATGAAAATGGAAGGAGAAAAAAAAAAACTAACACACACACACACACACACAGTCGCACATAGAACAATATGGCGGGAAATCGCGTGAAGTTGTGAGACTTCCCGTGTTTAGCTTGGCGGTTCCTGTGTTATTGGTCCTCTATTGTTTTGGTTTTTTTCTTTGTCAATTAGTCTGCTATTTAATTAATATGCCTCCTAAGAAGCGAGCCAACAACGCCGATTCAAATGGGAGTACTAAAAAACGCAAAGAAAACCAAGATGACACAGAATCTGTATCAAATGTAACTGCATCTACTGACGAACAAAAAGAATCTGAGGCCGCCGAAGCTGACAATGACAGCGGCGTATCCTACGTAAGTAAAGTAACACTTCACTATGACTATCACTGTATCACTAACTGTGAGTGACACTGACACACAGTCTAAGTCTGTAGACTAGAGTCTATCATATTCATAGTCTATGTATCTAAAAATTAGATAATATTCATTATTATTTACAAATAGTAAATTAAATAGCAAAACAATTTAACATAGTCCTAGTCCTAGGGCTAGAGTAGACCTTCAATATGAATGTGTGAATGTCATTTAATAATAATATTAATAACAAAATGTGACAAAACTACAAAAGAGTAAATGAGTAAGACTAGTAAGAGACAAGAGTACTAAGAGTGAAAAGATTATAGATATCTAGTTCTAGTTATATAATAATATATATCTTCTAAGTCTAAGGATAGTTTCTAAAGATAATAAGATAGATTATGATAGAAGCACTACTTATCACTACTATATTATAAATAGATTCTACATTAACCCGCTAGAATAAAAACTAAAGAGAGGCACATTTCTTCTAAAGTCTATTCCATATCAATTCATAGATCTATACTTCTACACTAAATTAAATACTACATGATACAGCATCTAGCTGCATCATCATTAAATATCAGAGTTGCCTACAAGTACGCATCTTGTGTATTTTGTACATAAATGGACACGAAAATACACGAGTACGATTTATCATCTGAAAATACGCATTTTCGCCTCTTAAGCAAAAAAAAAATGTGTATAAATCAGTGCTTCAATACAGAATTGGCTATTCTTATTAGATCTACCACATGATTGTATCACTTTTTTTTTTGCGCGCACTAGAAGAGTAGAAGATTTAAATGTTTACTAGAATTTACTGATCTAAATAGAGCAAATTCCTTTCAGTGTGGTGTCAATTTATATGAAGTCTTCAAATTGATTGGGAATTCATTGATTAGTTCTAATTCATCTAGATTCTAGACTCAAGACTTCATCTAGAACTAGAGATATTTTACGATGTCAGGCACCTATAAGTTTAACAGAATTTACGTAACTCTATATTATAGAACAATTTCAATCATCAGAAACCAAGAACACATAGCTTTATCTCAACAGCTGTTGAACAAACGAACAGCTTTTATATTAGAAATAAATTCAGTGACTAACTAGGATTATCTTCCTGGAAAAAAAATCTTTAAAATGTTTGTTAATATTGACTGTAGAGGATGACAAAACTTTCATTGCTAACTCTGAAAAGATTGGTCTGAAAGAACAAAATTTGAATTCTTTCAAAATGTGATAAAATATTTCCAGTGTCTGAATACATTGTAAAGAAATTGCCTATAAACAAAAATAATAATATAGAATTAGATGTCACTGATTCGACTGTTCCAGCTAAGCAATCCATTACATCTGGTGTAAGTCTTATTTCACTTGTATCAAAAATTCCCATTCTTTTAAATTATTTTTTTTAGGCTATTATGGAATGAGGAATACACATTTTTTATACACTAGAGGCACAACGCACAAGCTGGCTTCAGGAAAGCAAGTAGAACAGAAGACCACCTCTTTCGCTTTATCCAGGACACAATAGAAGGGTTCCACGAAAACAAACACACTACAGCAGTATTTATAGATTTGCAACAAGCCTATGATAGAGTGTGGAGAAAAGGTCTATTTTTGAAGATGAAAAAAATGGGCATCCATGGAAAAATGTACAGCTGGATCAGGGCTTTCCTAAAAAACAGAACCATCCAAACCCGATTTGAAGGCGCCATCTCTAGTAAAAAAAGTTTGGAAGAAGGCCTACCGCAAGGTTCAGCCCTTAGCTGTACACTCTTTCTAATCTTCATGAATGACCTCCCAGACCTCATTTCAGTCAATAAGGCACTTTACGCAGATGATCTCCTAATTTGGACAACAGAGAAATATCCAGTGCTGACTAGATCCAAATTAAACAGAGCCCTCACAACTATCTCCACGTTTTCAAAATTATGGAAAATGGAAATAAACAAAGAAAAGTCAGTTTATTCAATCTTTAGCCACAGTAACAAAATAGCAAAAAGAAACTACATCCTAAAAATAGACTCACAGCCAATAAATAAAGAAGAAAATCCAACTTATCTTGGTGTAAAATTAGACCAAAGACTGTCTCTAAAACACTTTATGGCTGATTTAAAAGAAAAGGCATCTCAGAGATTAAACATAATGAAACACCTAGCAGGAACATCCTGGGGAGCTGAAAAGAAAACCTTAAGACAGTTATACACTGGATATGTCAGATCTGTCATGGATAACTGCCTCTCCATACAAGTAGCTGCCAACAAAACCTATCAGTCAGCTTTGGACGCAGTCCAAAACCAAGCCTTGCGTCTGGTCAGTGGAGGTATGAGAACCACTCCCACAGCTGCCTGTGAAATAGACTCAAATATTGAACCTCTTAAGTTAAGGCGCAACAGAGCAGCTTTAGAAGCCATTGAGAGATACAGAAGGTTGGAGGATGACCATCCAAATAAATTATTAACACAGAGAAATAGGAAAAACAATAAAAAAAAGCAAAGAACACTGATTCAAATTACTGACGAACTAGCCTTAAAACACCATCTACCCAATAACAGAGAAAAAATCACCAGATTCCCAAACATAACTCCTGGACTTAACTATAAACAACCAACAATTAAAACACATCTAATAAATAATACTCTGACAAAAGAATCAAATCCACTGGAGCTCAAAGTAGGCACGCTTGAAACAATTGAAAGCTATCCAAAAACAACCATCCATATATACACAGACGGATCAGCCTTCAAAGCCACCATCAATGCCGGTCTTGGTGCCTTCCTGGTCTTCCCCAAAAACATACACTTTGAAATAAGTGCACCCTGTGGCGACTACTGCTCAAACTTCCAAGCTGAAATTGAGGCAATTACCATAGCCTTGCAGACAGTCGAAAATAAATTACATGAAGGAATACAAGCACCATCAGATATTGTTGTCTTTACAGACTCACAATCCACTCTTCAAGCACTTAACAGCAGCACCACAAAAAGCCCAAGAGAGTTGACAACACTAAAAATGATAATACACCAGATGATGACCAATTTAAACATCAACATCATATTACAGTGGATCCCTGGACACATTGGTGTCATGGGAAATGAAAGGGCAGATAAGCTCTCAAAGGCAGGATCATCTATGGAACAACCAGATAGACCTGTCAACTACCTCACCCTAAGGTCAATGCTAATCAACAACTACAAAGAGGAGTGGCTTAACCAATGGGCTACAGGAAACACAGGCAGAGCCATGTACAAAGAAATGAACAAGCCTAACAAACTGGACAGTATTAACTTCCTCCCCCGCAAAGAGCAATGTACAATCTTCCAACTAAGAACAGGACATACACCACATTTAAATTATCATCTCAATAAAATAAATCTCACACAACTCCCACTTTGTAGACACTGCTCCCACCCTTATGAAACTGTAAACCATATCCTTTTTGAATGCCCCCTCCTAATCCACCTTAGGCAGACCCTACTACCACTACAGCCCAACATAACCAACACCCTTTATGGCAGTGCTGAGCAACTGAAAAAAACAGCACAGTATTTTTCCTTGGCACAGTCTGCAAAAGAGCTGACAGCTCAGCAGTAAAAAGCTGGTTAGAAGAAGAAGAAGAAGAAGAAAATACACTAGAGGCATCATGTCAGTTATGATCATAAAATCATTGCCAATAGACGAATGGCATCATTGTAACATTTTCTAGAAAAGTCTATGTCAAAGTGTACACATTTTGACTAATGTACAAAATGTTTTATATAACTTTATGCTGTGTTAACTTAAGAATTGCTGCATTTCATGTGTGTATTAATTCGCTTTAAAATGATTTTTAGTCTTTCCTGTGTATATTTCACTAGTTGACCGGCGGCATAGCATACGCCGCTATTTACCAGGGCCGGCGACCGCAGTGGGGCCCGCATTTCATAGGACCCGCTCTAATTTAAAGTGTAAAAATTATTAAATTAAGCCATTTTATTACTTACAACAGATTCCCCGCGCCATCCTGTCGATTTAACATCCCTATAATTATTTGTCTGTTAAGCTATTGCTTTACAAGAAATCAAACACATTTTTAACAAAATATAGTCATTTATAACGACCGCAGTGGGGCCCGCATTTCATAGGACCCGCTCTAATTTAAAGTGTAAAAATTATTAAATTAAGCCATTTTATCACTTACAACAGATTCCCCGCAGTGGGGCCCGCATTTCATAGGACACGCAATTTTATAGGACCCGCTCTAATTTAAAGTGTAAAAATTATTAAATTAAGCCATTTTATTACTTACAACAGATTCCCCGCGCCATCCTGTCGATTTAACATCCCTATAATTATTTGTCTGTTAATTATATAAGCTATTGCTTTAAAAGAAATCAAACACATTTTTAACAAAATATAGTCATTTATAACGCTGTTAACCATCAAGCTGTAAGGGAAATAAGTCTTTGGCATATGGTTGAACACAATCTGCAATTACAAACTGAAAAGATAAAATATAATTTTTAAAAAGTCGAAGAACAAAACTCCACTTGTCTCTCTAACCTTGCTAATGCTTTTTTTTTTTCCACCACAATTGTTCACAAATACTCGTATTAAAGGTCTTTTGCAAGTCAATGGATTTTTTTAAAAAGAATTATAGAGTATTTGCGCTCCAGAAAACTTTTCTCTTAGACTATTAAATACATAAATAATTCGAGTTTTAAATATGGTTCTAATTTTTCGCATTATAAAATAAGTAAAGAGAATACGTTAAAAAAATGATTAATGGAGCTAAAAATAGATTACTTGTTGCATTGTGTTGCCCGTCTGACCTATTTACTTTGAGAAATATAATATAGATAATATTTAGGGAAATTACACATTGGCCACACATATGCATTTACAGGTCTGGGAATACGCATTTCCATTTTGGCATGTAGGCATCTCTGAAATATAATACAATTTTACACAACATCGGCATCTCACCTTATTTTAATTAATGCGTCTTTATTTTAATGGTTAGTACAGACATACTGTTTATTATGGTGCACGATCCATTTTTCTATTTTTTTAACACATTTTAGTTTTTGTATACCTTTGCAAGATTGTTTTTCTACTAGATTAGGTGATAAAAAGTACATTGCCACTGGTATGAAAGCATGTTATTTTGACTTCATACACATGAATGGGGTGCTTCCAGTACTAAGGCTACGGCATTAGCCATTACTCAAAACTTATATATTTGATTCGGGATTGAAAGAACATGTGGTATAATAATAATAATTTTATTTATAAAGCGCTGTTAACAAACAAAATGTAGGCTCAAGGCGCTGTATTATTATGTTCAAAGCAAAAATAAAAATTATCAGTAAATTTTTAGTTTTTAAAAGAAAACTAGACAACAAAACACTTAAGCAATTTATAAATATAATATATATACATGTTTATTAAATATTATTTGGACAAAAAAACTATTTTTTTTTTGTACAAATTTACAAAAACATTTTTTTGCAGAATTACTTTTCTTTCCCTTCAAAAATAATTTTGCACTCCCCTGCCATTGCTAATTCTATTTATATAGCATTGACACTGTGACATGTGTATGGCAATTAGTCAATTCAATAATTCAAATGCGAAAAATCGCATCGATTTGGCTTAACTTGGTGGGAAGCATGGTCGAGAGGCTAAGTGCGGCTTGAGCTTGGCTTGCTTGGCTACCTAGAAAGGGGCTTGAGGTTCGACACCCGACTCGGGCAGAGTTGTGTTTACTGAGCGCCCAAAGGCAGCACCGGAAACCAATTCATAGATACCCCCTCCCCCCCACTGGTCCACAAATGAGATTGGACCAAAGCGCTCTGAGCATGCTATCAGCATGAAAGTAGCGCTATATAAAAGCTATAATAATAATAACTTATTCGATATGGCAGCTTTACTTATCTTCTCATTTGAAGTCGTGTTTCTAATCTAAAAGATAAGAAATTATTTTAGATTATAATATGATCTTTAAAAAGATCAAGATCCATCTTAAGATGTTATAATTTTAAATTTAGATGAAAAATAATATGGCATCCCATATTGATAATATTTAATATTTAATTAAAAAAAAACAACATTAAGTATGATTTTTAATGTTTATTATAAAAACTTTTAGTAATCAAAGAACATAAAACAGAAATTAATCTAGATATTTTAACTGTGGTTAGGCCAATATTAGTGAATATGCATCCTCTGGACCCACTCAACTAAGACGACATTTAAAAAAGAAATAAAAATAGAACAGACTCAAAATAGAGTTGTGAAATGTATAACTTATAAATTATAAGTATTAAACATATGATTTGATTAGAGTTTACACAATACTAATTAATACCTTTAGTGTAACTAATAAAATCACTCACATTTAGAGACACTTCAAGACAAAAAGACCATATCATAATTTACAAAAATAAAAAAGTCTAATTTTAAGTTCTTAGATACAAACATAAAGACATTTTTTATACATTTATACATTTCTTATTTCCATATCCTAAGACAAATTTGTAGTACTCCTTCCCTAGCACCATTAAAGAATCAAATGATTTGTCTGAAACAGCCAGAAAAGCCAATGACTTAGCAGTATTTAAATTACTGACTAACCTTCACCTATCCCTTTGTTGTACTTTGGGGCCTCACTTGTCCACTGTCTCTCTCCATTAATTTCTGTCTTTTGCCTTGGATAGAACCTCTTTCAATGGCAGGCCTTTTCATTCTGTTGTATTGTCTTCCTATTACTTTTTCTGTCTGCCCATTTGTCCTTTTCCCTGGTACAGTTCCTTACAGGAAGGTCTTTGCAATCCCAGAAAACTGAATAACAAGCATGATTAGATTGCCTCATAGATACTATTTTGAAAGAACCTCTGTTTGTACCTCATTCAGTCAGACTATATCACTGCCACTTGTTGATAAGGGAAACGTGAAAAGCATCAAGATGCCTTTGTGTTCTCGCTGAATGAACTCTTTATGTTGTGTCTGTTGTATTTATGTGTATTTTCTGTTGTCTTGTATTTATATGAGAAAAGAATCCTTGTATTCACAATGAATTTTCATAAGGATCAATAAAGAAGTCTTAGTCTTAATTTATAGCTAGTCATAGTGCGTACACATTTTAAAATGAATACTTGCCTAAGTTCTTGAGTGCAGTAGACATTTAGATAGAATAGAATCTAGATCACTAAGATTTAAAACACAGGCTAGGGTGGGGATGGGGGAAAGAGGATTACTTATTCTCACATAAACATTTATAGGCATTTTCAGAGTTTGATATTATAATCAATCATTTAAGGTATAAAGTTATTTTATCACATCATAACTGTAAGTGGATAAATCTAATTTAATATTTTTTCTTGGTATGAATGTTACGATGAAGTCATTTGATACATTACAGAAAATCGAGGCCCCAATGCTTTATGGTGAACTATTGTTTTGTGGTGCAACTAATTGGGATCTTGTTGGAAGAAAGGCACTACCTAAAGGCAGTAAGTTTTTTGACATTGTGTGCTTGTATTTGTGTATTTGGTGATTCTCACTTAGGCCCTTTCTAAACACAAAACATATAAAATTGTTTTCAAGTGTGATTTCATCTTTTCTTTTACTATCAAGAATCACATCAAGTCTTTTGATATTATCACAAACATTAGCATCTAATATGTACTTTTTATAAGTGGCTTGTGTTACAAGTGTATGATTTTAGTCATAAATATTAAAATAATTTATTTTTAAAAAAGATTATATCTGAAATATAAAATATAATACAAATATCTTCTTCCAGTGAAAAATCTAGGTGGTCCTAACTTGTGGAGTCCTAATAGAATTTCGACATTGAAAGGTATAAAAATAAGAACAGTTGTATCAGGATGTACAGCAGCTCATTGTGTGGCTATAACAAATGAAGGCAAAGTTTATGTTTGGGGTAAGTCATTATTATATTATTTTTTTAAATCAACATATCAGCTGATATTTTGGTCTTCAATTATTATCTTTTAATCATTGCTTTCCTGGGGTAAACCAACAAGGTATTTAAGTTAAATTGCCTGATTGAATCAGGATTTGACCACTATTCACCTATAATTAACCTTTTGTGTGAAAATGTGGTTTAATTCAAAATGAGACTTATGCAGCTCATTCTTAAGAGTATGTGTGATAGACCTTCTTAAATGTCTAGGTTTTGATCAGAGTCATTTACATCTGATTTATTTCCTGTACTTATTGGAGTTGATTTATTTTATCAGCAATTTTATTTTTATTCCCAATAGGACGTAATGAAAAGGGACAACTTGGTCTTGGTAATGTTGAAAGATATGATGTTCCTCAGCTAGTTACAGCATTTGAGGGAAAAAATATTGTTGATGCTGCATGTGGCCGCAAGCATACTTTATTTTTAACAGGTTTGAGCTTTTTTTTTCTCTAACTGTTGTCTCTTTTGAAATTAATTAATACAGATATTAAAATGAATCCAACACCACCATTGATTAGTCAAAAATCTTTATGTTAACTAAAAATGAACATAATTTTGTTATAGCCATTCAATGTGCTGCTGTAATCCTGTTACAAATTCTCTTCTGTACAACTGAAGGTTATAAGTTTGAATCCCATTGGAGACATTTTAATGCCTCAATTATATCCTTCTTGTGTTTACTTGATATAAACCTGAGTCCCTGTCTTTCAGAAAATGGTAAAGTGTATGCTTGTGGAGAAAATAAAATGGGTCAGCTTGGCCTTGGCAATCAAAGTGAACAAGTACTTACACCGACACTCATCAGGTATAAAGGTCCCCCGATACGCAGAGTCTCATGCGGTGGAGAGTTCAGCGTTATCTCAGACATCAATGGCAATGTTTACAGTTTTGGCTGCCCAGAATATGGACAGCTGGGTAAGAAAATAATTCTTTACTTGTGTGCCCTATACTTCATTGGATTTTATAGTTGAGGCAGATACAAAAATCTTGTTGGCTAGTCAGCTAGTTTGAGTTGAATGAATCTTTGAACATCATTTTGCAATGAAATATTTCTAGCTTACACACTTTGCTTTCACTATCAGTAAACTCTATGCTTTTTCTATTTTCTTTATAAAATGTATAGTTCGAAACAAACAGTCAAAATAATGAATAATTTTTTTTTTGTTCAGGTCACAACACAGATGGCAAATATTTTGTTAAAAGCAACAAGATTGAATTTCAGTGTGAAAATACACCCAGGGTGATTACAGTGTTTGTGGAGAAACAGAGGGATGGTCAAGTGTCCCCAGTTACTGATGTTGATGTCAGGGAGATTGCATGTGGAGCCAATCATGTGGTGAGTCTACATTTTTTTCTACAATATTGTCTATCTAGTTTAGGACTGTTGAATTTACAATAAAATTTCTATAAAAGTTTTAATTTAATTTTTGCTGAACAGTATATTGAATCTGTTCTCACTCTTCATTTGTATCTCTTAGTAGTAAAAGCATTTGAAAATGTCAATTAGCTAGAATGTCACGAAGTTAGAATATTTTTTATTTTAGATTGGCTTTGCATTATTTATTAATAAACAAATTGCTAAAACACTCATAATTTTTCATAGTTAACACAATCTTATAATTAATTATTAAATGCTTTTTTTTTTTCCCCAAAGGGAAATAACTTATTCTAAAATTTAGTTGGCTTTTAAAATATCTCTGCAGTATAATTTAATCTGTGTAACAAATTCTGAAAACTTGATAGAGATTGTTCTAAAATTTTCTGAAATAAAAATAAATGTGCGTTGAATAAAGGAAAATTGAACAATAGTCAAATTTAGTACTTATTATGATTTTATTTCTTTTGATCAGTTAATCTCAGACAGCAGGAAAAGAGTGTTTTCCTGGGGATTTGGTGGCTATGGCAGACTTGGGCATAGTGAACCTAAAGATGAAATGGTCCCCAGGTTATTAAAATTCTTTGAAGGTCCTAACAGAGGAGCACTCATGATAGCTGCTGGATCTACCTACTCCTTGGCTGTCAGTGAACATGGTAGGTGTTTATAGAAGATTGTTGCCAATGTACTGTAAAACTTTGACTGCAAAACATTAAGCAGCGGCACCTTATAGCAGAGATCCTTATTATCCGCCTTTATCACAGTAATTAAGATCCTAAAAACTAATTTGAATAGTATATAGGTGGCATTTTGAATGGAAAGCTTACATTAAATTTGTATTCAATTAGTAATAAATGAAAATCTTTTTTTGGCCAGACTTCTGTGTAGATGTGTAAATATTGAATACATTTTAAATCGCTTTTTTTTTTTTAACAGGTGCTCTTTACTTCTGGGGACAGACCAAGACATCAGGGGAAGCCAACATGTACCCTAAACTTGTACAAGATCTGTGCGGTTGGAAGATTAGGAGCATTGGGACAAGGTAGGACTAGAGTTAGGCAGTATTTGATTACAATAGTTTGTATGACTAGTTAATTTGTGACTGTTTTAATTTAAATATATATGGTTATCTTTCTTGCCATGGTCCAGTCTCTTACGTAGGGAGGAAGGTATCTGAGAAAAAACAACATTATTGTCTTTAAGCATTCAGCAAACAAAGCTTGAGATTCAAACTAAGCCCTCATGATAAGTAGCCATATGCTGTTTATATCGTTCAGCCACACATCAAACAACTAATACACTCCCAAGAAATGTTTAGAACTGTAAAATATCTAAAGTGTTACTCTTACCATTTTAGTCACAAAAGAAATATTTGTTGTCAACTTGCACTATTTTCTACTGTTGCTTACTCTTAAATCTATATATATAATCCTCAAAGTAAAAGGTCAAACACACAAAAGTTCAAACAACAACAACAAGTAAATGGGAAGATCCCATGGCGCAGCACGCGGTGTGAATGGAAATTGGTGCATCCCAATCCGCACTATTTTGTGAATGAAAATGGTGTTTATATAATTATCTCTTCTTCTCAGATTATTGTCATAATATTAAAAGTATTTCCACATTATTGTGTCGTTAGACTATTGAAACTAGAACAACAATACACAGATAGAGTATACTCTGAGGTTTCACTTTAGAAAGTACTTTAATTACGCACATTCGTTCATTAGACATGATTACGAAAGGTAACTCATCTCGCTATTCCTAGATCTAGATCTAAAACTTGAATTCAACTCTAAGAAGATTATAGAACTTCTCTTCGCAAATAAGTCTTATGCTTTAGCACATGAACATACTAATTATAGTCCATTTAATCAAATTAACATTCAAATTTGTTTTTCTAAAGCATTGTTACATGAGTGCAGCTATATTCTTAATATCGCGTAAATTAAGGTCAATTAGCCATTTTTTTTTAGCTCCATTCATAGTATTTTTCATTCATGAATTCACACATTCGCTTTACTTATAACAAGCAAATGGGAAGATCCCATGGCGCAGCATGGTGTGAATGGGAAATAATATATCCAAAATCCACACTATTTTCATTCACAAAATAGCATAGCATATTTTTTTTTTTTACTTTAAAACGATTTTAATAATGTCCGGAAATTTCCAGGACTCTTTCGACCGGCGGCATAGCATTTAATAACATTTCAGGAGATTTCCAAGGGGCTCCTGGTGAATCAAGAGGCTGCGGGAAATCTGTTATGTTTTATAAAATGATTCAATTTCATAATTTATACACCTAAAAATTAGCACCGGTCCAAAGAAAGTTCGGGACCCACTGTGGTCGCATATGTTGTAGTACTTTTTATTCATGACTTCACTTTTAACAAGTAAATGGGAAGATCCCATGGCGCAGCATGGTGTGAATGGAAATGGTGTATCCAAATCCGCACTATTTTCATTCACAAAATAGCATAGACATAAATAAATATAGACTGGAAAAAGGAATTAACTTCATGTAACTTGATTTAATCATTTATATACCTAAAAAATTAGCACAGGTCCAATGAAAGTGCGGGGCCCACTGTGGTCGCATATGTTGTAGTGCCTAAGGCCTGCACTGGAATATAGTGGCGTATGCTGTGCCGCTGGTCGACTAGTTAGAAATATTTCTTAAGCAAAGCTTTTTGATTGTTGATGTACACAAAACTTGTTTCTTGTTTAGCAAAGTCTGCAGTGTAGATGAGAGGGGTGGGTTAATCCCTACTGACTTTGTTACAGTCTGTGATTTTGTGGGAATATGTTATTATTTTTGTAAAACCATAGTTGGAATTATAAATTTTTTAAGAAATTAAGATATTAAATTAAAAGTACATTTGTATTTTTTTAATTTGATTAGCAACAAGAGCATTGTACTAGCAGCAGATGAAAGTGTTGTCAGTTGGGGACCTTCACCTTGCTTTGGAGAGTTAGTAAGTAAAACTTTTGTTTTTAATTTGGTTTGGGCTGTTTAGTTTATTTCACTGTATGGTTTGAAAAATATTGATAATGATAAAGCTTATATTTGAGTAATACACATGGCAATGCAGTCCAATCTGTGACCTACATATTTTGGCACATCCAGCACAGTATGAGTAAAAACAAACAAACATTTTCATTTCAATGTTAAGGCTAGATCTATCTGCTTTTTGTTTCGCCATACCCTATATCTGAGCCACATGTGAAGGGCAGGAGTTGGGCTGGTTGTCAGATGCTATTTGAGACGCATGTTATTGGAAGCGTTTTATAGGTAGTAGAGTTACCATTACCACTTTCAGCTATAACAACTTTATGGAACCACTTAGAGAAAGAATTATTTCATTTATAAAAGGTTAGAAGTCTAGCAAACACATTTTGAAATGGATTTCAGTCTTATGGAACAAATTTTAGATAATCAGACATAATTAGTTTATATTTTAGATGCTATGTATTGAAAGTAGTCTCTCTGTATTTCAGGGTTATGGAGAAACTGGCATCAAGTCTTCTACAGTCCCTAAAGAAATGAAACCAATCGAAGGTATCTATGTCCACCATGTTTCCTGTGGCTTCTCTCACACTCTGCTTATTGCACGCTGTGACACAGAGGAGGAACAGAGTGCCATAGACAAGTTGCCAGTCTACACACCTGGCTCATAGCTTACAGAATCTTTTCACATAATAATGAATTACAAAACATTTGCATGTATATTGAGGAAGTATTACATTTCATAGCAAATCATGATAGAATGGCTGATGATAGGAGATAGAATGGCAGATAATCGTAACATTTGTATAAAAGGTATATCTTACAATCATTAGGTCATGAATGAAGATTTAGTCGAATCACATTGCCACTACCTGGAGAGTTTTTCAGTTTTGTATAAGACACTTTGATTTGTACATTATTTGATGTCAACACAATCGATAGGCTGTTATTTCAAACACTGGCTCATATTAAGAACAAGAATAGAAACATAGTTTGAGTATTTCTATGTTAACATTATAAAAAAACTGATAGCAGCCCAGAGTGAAGGTTGTACATTAAACTCTCTACCACAAGATGTTAGAAGTACTAACAAGGCCCAATCAGAACTTTTGTTGTTTATATTGTTAGAACTCTGCTGGTTTAGGCTATCCTTTGTTATGTATATAATTTAGGAGAAATCAAATTGGCTTACTGCTGTTGGTTATTTTAGTTGATGAGACATCCCAAATATCTTGGGTTTTTAACTTGGAAAGATTTTTATTTGAATATTTAGGATGTCGCTGAATGAATTTGTGCCTTTTTGTTTGTGTGTTTGACCTGAAGCTAGAAGGTCACAATCATGTACTACAAAATTCGACATACTGCACCCTACATTGAGTTAAAGCCCTTTTGTTGGTTTTGCATTTCAAACAAGTTTATTTTTTACAATTTGTTTATAACTGAAGTTTATGTTCTATTTAAAACTGTCATTCTAATGGAGTACATTGTGAGCATTAGGTACCACACACACTTTCAATTAGATCAAGCAACGATGAATAAAGTTGTGCCATGAAACAAAGACATGTCCCTCCTTTGTGTATGAACAGTGTTTCTTGTACAGTCATGTTAACTGCTAGGCAGCATTTGTGTTTTTTATTGTCAGCTAATCATTTTGACATTTTGTATTTTTCTACTACTGAAGAAGTTACAAGGCCTTTTTTTCCCAGAGATAAAAAAAAAAGTCTTAAAAAAATGAGGATTCATTAATTTGTTTTATCTTGATATAAAAGGTTAGAAGATTTGATATGCTAGTTACTATCTTCAGAGTCAAAGGCATTATAATGCTGGTTATTATTAGCAGACTATACAAATTTAATAGCTGTAGTAAATCTTTCCAGACCTTTTTTGTTTAAGCACAAGTCAATAACATAAATATGAAAAGCAATGTCTGCATGATTTTCTGCCACTACTCTTAAGCATAATTCTAATAATTGTTGTTTTCACAGATCTCTTTGGACAAAACATAATTTTCTAGTTCACTTTTTTAGAACCAAACTGACAATCCTTTTGTTGTCTACTTTAATGTAAGAAGTCTTGTAAAGGGTTGTGTATCTGGGCTTTTAAATATTTTCATGTCAAATTTATTTTATGTAAACTTTTTTTTTTATTCTTCAAATTTGAAATCTCATTCTTATTGATGTGTATAAATTGTCAGTCCGCTGGTCAGTGGACTTATAAGTTGAATTGTTTGTTGGTCTCATCAATGTTCTAAAATAAAACATCTGTTTAATTAATATTAATTATTACTTGAGTTCCTTGTCAGTGATCCCAAACCCTTCATTAATGAGGCTGTAAGTCTCAATGGTCAATGACAGATATGCAGTGTAAAGTTAAAATGAAATCATCAACAGAAATCCAATCTGAAATGTTTTATTCAAAATATTGACTACATAAAAGAAAGACATGAACATGGTCATCTGTGTACAATAGCTTTTAAAAGTAATTTTGGTATTTGTACATAATAATAGGGGTGTACAATTTTGTTCTTGTAGAGTTCATCACTAAGATGATTCTTTGTTGGAATCCCATTTTGCTAATGATGAAGACGTGTTGATCTTATTAAAAACAAGTTTATTTCAGACTCCGAAATTATTTATAACTTGGTGCAGAACACATTTTTGTTCCTTTAATTCTTGCATTGCATTCAGTACAAACCTTTACAAATGAATATTCTAATGCAAAACAGAAATCTGGAGTCAATTATGGGAAAATGTATTGTGAAGCAAATAATTGGTTGCCAGGGCAATGGACATAGCATTTTTCAAACATTAAAAAAATAGTTTAGTAGGAGACTTATTAAAATAAAACCAAAGAATGTAAGTGGTTCATCATTATTTTTTTTAAAATACCACCATTCAAAAAGAAATAAATGATTATCTCTTTGACACAACTATATAGTACCTGGAAAAATAAATTACTTTACAATTGATGCAATATTTACAGCCTTTAAAACAAACTCCTATTGAAAATTTTAAAAAAAGTTGGTCATAACATAAAACTTTAATAATCATTATCTTTCCTATTAATAGATATTATATCTTTATATAAAAAAGTGGTGTCTTCAATTCCAAAGATAAATGAGGAATGCAGTATTTCCAATGGATATGCAGTCTCAACTGCTACACATATTTTACCACATCCAGCGCAGGCATAACTATTGTGGTTCAATGATGACTACATTTGTCATCCAGGAGGCTGAGGGCTTTGTCCTGGGGTACTGTACCTCCTCATGGCTGCTGAGACCTTTGTGAGCCCTGGATATTAAGTTGAACACTGAGCAGCTGGAGTTAGTGTCACTGGCTTTGCGTTTGTTACATAGAAATATATCAACATTCAAATATAATGTAAATAAATATATAACATTTTCTGTCACCTTAAAGGCAGGACACACATTAGAGACCCAAAGAAAAGCCCTTGCAGAGTATAGTCAATAGAATACTTAATTAGATCTCTTGTTTTGTCTGCATCAGATGTGTCAGAATATGAAAGTGGCAGCTGGGTCAACAGGTTCATGATATTTTTTAGCAGTGAATAAACTTGATTCTAAATGTTATTTAAAGCATTATTGATTCACTTTGTAAGGCACACATCTAAGCTGATAAATTACAGACGTTCTTTCAACAAAAAAAATTGTCGCACAATAGAATCATGCATTATGTTCATTAAGTGTTTCTTTTACAAAGACATTTCAAAACTGCTCATATAGATTCCAATTATAAACCAAACTAAGTGGCATTATAACCTTATCTTCTTCTTATCTTATACAATACAGACGTTACTTCAAAAAAGAAGATGATTGCGTCCTACGCGTCATGCATATTAACCAATGACTTGAATTCTGCCAAGTCACTGGTTTTCCTGGCTAGCTCAGGCAATCCATTCCATGCTCTAATAGCGCTAGGGTAGAAGGAGATTTTGTACAAATTTGTCCTAGCACATGGGACGAGGAATGTGCCTTTTTTTTTGTGTCTTTCTGAATATTTTATTAAATTTTGTTTTTGAATTTGAAGATTATGGTTAAGTGTTTTATGTATAATTGCTACTTTACTTTTGAGTCTTCTGTCCTGAAGGCACTAAAATAAAAGAGCATTAAAAATAAATACTAAACTGATTTTTTTTCCACACTTATGGTTATCAAACAGGCAAATATTGGTGGGCTTTAGCTGCTAAACGTGCATGAGCTGCACCTACATAGATTAATTACCATTATCTTTTTGATGCTCCTGAAAAAAACATGCATTGTCTGATTATGGATGCATACATTAAAATTTTCACAATGTATCAAAAATGTTGAAACATCACAAAAGAAATAAGACTTCAGCAGTTGATAGCATAATGCAACTTAACATATCTAAACAAATTTGACCTTCCTTCACAACAAATAATGAATGCATATTTCAGATAAAATATTTCAGACAAAGCATTAGTTAATTTTAGCTTCACGCATAGTTCATTAGGTGTTCATCACCCTAACAACATTAAAAATTCCAATATTTCATTAATTCAATCAAGCTCTTCTAAATGCAAAACAGATTTATCTCGCAGGCCAGATTCTTCTATTGTTTCGTTTAAGTCTGTATATAAAATTCTCGGAGCACTAGAAACCAAAACATAGCCACCAAAGTCTTGACCAGCAACTTCCTCTGCAAACTCCACAATGGACCGCAGCCTCTCATTGGTGTGAAAGAAACGTTGGTGGCGTGTACCATCAATTGGTAATTTGACAGCTAAGAGTATTTCTTTGGCTTCAAAGTGGTCTGGTGAAGGAATGATCACAGGTTTTTTGTTTCCATTGTTCGGTTTGGTAGGTGTAATAGATTTATTTTTCGTGTTTGATGAATCAGAATCATCATCATCAGCATCATATAATTCACCATTAGTGTTTTGTTTTTTTTTCTGGGGAGAAATTTTATGACTTCCATGTGAAGGACTGTTTGATAAGCTCTTTCGGCGTCTGCTGGAGTATGGAGGTTTTTCTAGTTGAGACAAGTCAAGTTTTTCTATGCCTTCAACAGCAGTATTGAGATTACTGTAAGAGGAACTAGACATATTTTGCGATGAACTAGACTTGTTAGTTTGTGAAGGACTAGACACTCTGTTAGAGTTAATGAACATACTGTGGTGTGTAGAAACATTTTCACCAGGAAAAGATGTCAATTTAGTTTTCAATGTATTATGAGTTTCTCTATTTTCTAAACTTGGAAATCTCTTTAATTGTGGTTTATGAATATCTGACTGGGATCTAGCTTCCTCTGGGGGTATTGGCTGTTTAACTTGTAATTTTTCTTCCAATTCTGTTGGCGATGGACTTCCTATTGCTGGAAGAGGTCTATATTTTGAGAATGAGGAAGTTGGACGAGCTATTGATGAGTCATTTACTGAAATGTGACAGAAAATATTTACTTATTATTAATTCAATACATTAAATACTAATAAAGTTTCAGTGTTTTTTAAACTGTTATGACATTATTAGAACGTATATTTATTTTGGGAATAATAAAGGGATAAGTTTTACTTAGTTACAGAAATGACGAAAAGTGAGATTAAAAAAGTAGAATGATCTTGTCGACACAAAAAGGAAGACATATTTTATTGAGGTTACAGCCTAGGTTACAAGGACATTGACGGATCCCTTACTAAGTATTAAACGTATTTTATCTTTAAACGATTGTCGACTTCATCGATTGCTTGTTTGGCATTTCGTCTGTGGTTGAGGATTACCTCCTGTTTATTTTGTTTTGATATTTGCCACGGTGAAAGAGCCATAACAAAACATGAAAAGTGAAATTTTATAAAAGTCCCTCCGAATAGAGATAATTCAATTGGTTAATTGACACAAACAGAGATTGATTGTGTACATTGTGTTGTACATGAAATATTTGATATGTACACAAAAAATAAGAAACAAAGCCTAAATCTTACACAAATCTTGTTGTGGAGATGGTGGTGGTTCATATAAATCTACAGATTTTCTCAATGCAGATCTAGCTCTAGAAGTGGAAAAAGGACGATTTCTTGTTCCTGTATTAGAGCTTGGTGGCCTTGGCTGCATGATGACACCACAAATATAAAAGTCTGTCCAATGAAAGAAAAACATGTAAACAAAGAGAAATAAACTTAGAAATATTCTGCATTATAAATGATATATTTTTCAATTCATAATGTTGTGTGGTTATTATGCTCATTGAAGACAAATTTTGACAATAGGGTTTTGCAAGACATCTATTTTTTGTCTGTGAAGTAGTTAGTGAGTTCTATTTGTTCACAGAAATTTCAGCAGAAAACTGGGTATTTTTCATTAGCTGGTGCCTGTGTTGAATGACATTTCTCTATTGCAGCTGTCTTTACCAATGGTGGTACTTCAAACCATGTCCAGTGGTGCTCATGTAGTCCTTTATTTTCCACAAATCAATGCTGCTAAATGATGTGCATACATATTAATTGTGTGGAATATACCTATCCAGCTTTTGAAAGAGTGGGAACCTTATTCCTGAAAACTTCTTACCTACTAATCTCTTTGATCAGAAACAGACAATTTTCACTAGAAAAGAGACATTTTCAGCTCTTCTCTTATCAATTTGGCTGCAAATGAAAAGGTCAAAGTTTGATTCTCTTGGAATTTCTAGCAATGTATGCAGTCTCTGCCATTGATATAATGGAGTACAGACACTTATTATTGACCATCTGAAGACTAAGACTGCTTTATTGATCCTTATTTGATTACAAACACTCTTTTCTCATACATAGACAAAAAACAGACACAAGACATAATCACCTTCTTTTTTGAAGTAAATTCTGTATTATATAAGATAAGAAGATAACAGAAACATAAATAAAACAGATACAACATAAAGAGTTCATTAAGCAACTACACTGAGTGGTGTTGATATAGCCTGACTAAGAAAGGAACGAACAAGTTTTTATATCGTTCAGTTCTTGTCTTGATTGACAGAAGTCACCAACTTTGTGATGACTTGAAGAAACTCCATTAGAAATTTTTATTATATTTTCCATACTTGACATTAGAAAATGGTGATAGAAAGTGATGGATAACATCATCTTTTAATATTTAAAATATATTATGTGTGCTGATGTTTTCATTCAGCAGCAAGAAGTATTGATAAAGATGAAATAAAATCATTTTTTCCTAGAAATGTTCAAATTAAAGCCAGTGTCAGAATTCTAAAGTCAAGTGAACTTAGTACTAATTTTAGCTCTACTACAGTACAGCTTGATGTATCTATGCTCAAAAAGATATTTTTCCACTGTAGAGATTCTAGATGTACATCTTATCTTATAAAATACAGATGTTACTTCATAAAGAAGATGATTATAATATGTCCTATGCATCATGCAACTAGTCATCTGACTTGCCTGACGTAATCAAATCATAATATAGGCCCTACAATATTATAATCTATTTTAATGTCAAGATTTAATTACAAGTAAAAATTTAAAAAAAATATCTTATCTGTTATCTTTATCTAGATCTATATCTAGAATAGATAGGTAATTTTTTTAGACAACAACAAACATATGGCAATAGGGGGTGGGTAAATAAAATACTGATGCTAAAAGCTGAAATGACCATACTTTTTATCTTATAAAATAGGCCTACAGGCTATACGATAGATACCAATGCTTAGAAGAATTAGAAGCTATAATAAATATGTAGTATAATGATGTACTGTAGGTAGTGATTAATCAATTAATCTGACTGATACTTTTATTACTAGATCTGTTACCTGTATTACTAAATTACAAGTGATTTTAAAACTTTTAACTGTCAAAGCAAAAACAATCAAACAAAACTAATTTATATCTAGGAATTAGTTTCTAAAAAAGGAAGAAGCAATACAATTAAATACAAAATCACAGTGTTCAGATAAAGATTAAGGGCAAAGCATCATATCTACCATGGACATGGAAACATAAGTCACGGCTGACAGTTACGCCATATTGTTTACAATCGGGCTTGTTAGTAACAGCAAAATACTATTGGACCAAAAATTATGTTTCATTTTTTACTCAAATAGATCTATATTATAAATTATATTATGGATCTAGATCTAGACCAGAAAAAATATTTTGTATCTAATTTTTAATGAATAGTTATAATATAGTTTTTATATTATAAGACAGATTTTTAAATAAATATTTTAAGAGTTAAGCGGTTAAAAAAAAATATTGACTAAACATTATGCCAAATAATAATGGTACAAAATATTTCGATCTCTTTTCACGATTTTTTCTATGCCATCTGTAACAAAATGTATTTAAACTATTATCATTGATCCAATAGGAAAAGTGTGGAAATTAAGCCTTAAATGTTTTTGAGATTCTAAAAAAGGATATTTTTATGCGTAATTCTAATCTTTTTTTTTTTTTTTTTTTGAAGGAACTTGTGTAATTTATATTTGAGTAGTAAACCGCTTGACTTCCAAACTGAGGGATCCTGAGTTTGAATCCGGATTCCCGATGATGACTGGAATTTTGAACAGCAGACTCCCCGAAGTCCATCCAATTGGCGTACGTCTGTGTTGGGAAGTAAGGGCGGTTGGTCACTGTGATGATCATTACGATGACCACATGTTATACTCTCGTTAACAGCCGGCCTTAAAGGCAGATGACCATAGAGCGCAGGGTCGGACTGGCTTAAAAAACCGGCCCGGGAAATCTGGTCATGGCGGCGGCCCACTTCATCATTAGTTTCATATCAATTTTTTCAAGAATTTAATATTACTACTTATTTTTAATATAATTTAATTTTTATATATTTTTCTTTAGTTTCTATAATTATTTCCTATATATATATATTGTAGCTGCTTGAAAAATAGAATCAAAATTTCTATCTACTTTGCTTAATTCATTGATACTGTCTTGAACCACCTTATAGGCTCGTAGTATATCCATCCCAGTTGTTTGCAAATCCTATACTATTAAGCGAGCAATTCTTGTATATATATATATATTTATATATATATATAAATTTTATTTCGAAAACGGCTCTAACGATTTTCTTTAAAATTTCAAGGTATGTGCGTATTAGTGAGAAAAAAATTCTGAACTCATTGGCCACATCGGGAAAACTCGAGTTCGACCGTTATTTCGATACATAAAATGTCTCGTTGTAAAATTAATATTGGCTTCAATATATTTATGAATGAAAGTTATGAATGAAAGTGACGTAAACGGGAAAAACGCTGCTTACGTCACTAGGCTTACCGTAGAACTCTAAAATATTTCTTTGCAAACATTTAGAGATATGAATGAAGGGATGTGTAAAACTAAAAGCAGACCATTAATTTTGGCTTGAATAATTTATGAATGAAAGTTTTCCATGACGTAAACGGAAAAAACGCTGCTTACGTCACTAGGCTTACCGTAGAACACTAAAATATTTATTTCCAAACAAGAACGCATTTAGAGATATGAATGAAGGGATGTGTAAAACTCAAAGCAGACCACGGGCTGCAGCACCACTGGGATGGAAGGATGGCAAGCCGGTATGAACTTCTTATTGTCCGACAGTCAGGCTGGGCAAGGCTTTTATTTAACCGAGCAAGGCTCGCCACCTGATATTATTCAGATAATGGCGTTGTGTGTTCAAATATTTTCAGAAATAATTGTGCCGTTAGAATAAATTCAAAACTTGTCAATGAATCTAACAGAGCTTTTGCTCTGTATCTGACATCATTATTGAATTTGTTTGATGTAGAAATATAAAATGTTTGTAGCATGTCAATGTACAAAAAATCGATAACTTGTGTTTCTTGATTGCCATGATTGGAATGTTTGATGAAGAAGTTTTCAAATATTTTAGTCAAAGCTCTTTTTTTTTTGCCCACCGAATCAGATACCCCATTTGAAATAAACCGTGCTGAGATTACTCCCTTAGAGCACGGAAGAGGAAGCGAGCAGTGAGTTGTGGGTCGCCTTATCCACGTACAAGGACAGACCCTCTGCCACACATGGACCAGTTCTCTCTCTCTCATTACCTTGTCCCGATCGTTCATCTTGAAGAGCTCGGCATTCGTGCAGAATGTGCTCTATTGTCTCATTGTCCTCGAAGCAATGGCGGCACCGTGTGTCATAGTTCTCTCTCCACCGTCCAAAGTACGCACCTATTGGACAGTGTCCGACCCGGAACTAAGCTAGGACTGCCTGTTCCGCACGAAGAAAGACTGCACATGTGTTTAAAACCCCAACTTCAACCGCTTTTTTAGTTACGTCACCCATTACCAAATTTAAGACACGGACATAACACCATACATGAATCTGGCCCGGAGAAACTGTATTTAACCAGACTCTTAACGTAAAGTAATAATTGTGCTGTTTCAGTTTGGTTATTTTCAATACAAACTATTATTTGAAGCTATCATATAATCAAAGGTAATTTCAGTTAAAATTAAAAATATAATAACTTTCTTTTGGCAGTTGGCAGCCGCCGGCCCACCGGGAATTTCCCGGTGTCCCGGCGGGCCAGTCCAAGCCTGATAGAGCGCAAGGTCTGAAAAAGGTATGTGGTGGGGTACTTTTTAATTTGTATGATTAAAATTACATTTTCGCTTGCAGGCCATATATTTTAGAATTAGTTCCTGAGATAGACCTTTTTGCAAGAACCTTAGATAAAATTATTTACCGAATTTGACTGTTTCCACCATAAGGCTGTAGGCTACCTACCCAGAAAGCTATGAAGATCGCAGCACAGTACAGTACATACTCTAGCGACCGCCCAAGTCCCCAACACTTGAAGGCACCCCGGAATATGGAGATTGTTTTATCACCATTACCCTATTATTCAAATATACAAAGGCTCTGACATGCATTCTAATGTTCTTAGCATGGTATTTTGAGTTATTTTGTCATATGACACTCGACCAAGGGCCCCACATATTGCTTAGGTCGCCCCTGCTGTGAGATCGTCGTAATTAAACTTTTGTGTGACTTAAGCCATCTGTGACACTCTTCTCACACACATTTATGTCTGTAACACACTGTCCAACACGCAAATGTCTAGCCCACCTGACACAATAAAAGGTAATTGTAAGAGACAATATCAGATGGCTGCCATCTTGAATTTATGCATAATGATTATAACATTAGTTAACTTTTATGCTAGACACTATATAAATAATTAAACCGTGTTGGCTTGTAGTTGAAACAGTACTCCAAGGAATAGTCTCA
>JADKLZ010081101.1:24418849-24432080 GCA_021533235.1 Biomphalaria straminea
AGATGCCATACACAACAGAAGCAGAAAGAAGGGTGAAAATGCAATATATATATTATACGTAGACTTTTTGTGTGTAAATATTTGTTGGTGTAATTTATTTTATAAGATGATTAGGCCTACAATCTTTGTCTCATTGTTTAAAAATACGGCAATGTCTTCGATTCCGAAGATTTGGTATGAATGTCTCACGTGACAACGCAACCCAGTTGCGACCTACATATTTTCCCTGCATTTCATGCAAACAAAGCTGTTGTCCGCTGGCGGTCTATTTAATTTTACTTTCCTTCCTCTGCGCCTGGCTTCGTTAATAGCTTGTACAGATCAAGAAAAAAACAACTAACAAACAAAAACCGCTTCCTTAAATACTGTGTCATAAAAAAATCGAGTCTTTTTAGGAAACTAGTATTTGTAGCAAACTTGTATTCGTAGAAAACTTGTCGTATTCGTCTAAAAAGCCTTTGTCCGTTGTCCTGGAGGTCTATTTAAGTTTTTTTCCCGTCTTCTGCGCTTGGCTTCAACAATAGCTTGTATAGATTAAGAAAAAAAAAACACTTAAATACTGTGTCCTCCAAAAAAAAATCGAGTCTATTTAGGAATCTAGTATTCGTAGCAAACTTGTATTCGTAGCAAACTTGTGTTCGTAACAAAGTTGTCTATTCGTCTAAAACTACATTGCCTCTGTTGTATGTTAATGTAGAACGTGGGGCCGCCCATGGATTCTATATCGAGCCCTGTTACCTATCCCTTAGTCTGGTGGACCGTTGGGGCACCAAGCAAGACTTGAAGACCATCTTTTTCCATTCCTCTCTATCCTTTACCCTGTTTAAAATCTCATTCAATGGTAGGCCCTAGTGACATTAGAGCATGGAATGGTTTGCCTGAGCTAGCCAGGAAAACCAGTGACTTGACAGAATTTAAGTCACTGGTAAATATGCATGACTGAATGCATGACGCGTAGGACGTAATCATCTTCTTTTTTGAAGTAACGTCTGTATTATATAAGATAGGCCTGTCCATTCTTTGATGTTGTCTTCCCACCGCTTTCTCTGTCTGCCTCTTCTTCTTTTTCCTGGTAGTGTTCCCTGGAGGAAGGTCTTTGCGAGTCCCAAAGATCTTGTTACATGGCCATACATTTTAAGCTTTCGTTTCTTCACAGTAGTTAGCAGGTCATCATGGGGTCCGATCGCTGCAGTAATCCTGTCTCTAATCTCTTGATTTGTGATGCTGTCTTCAAATGTGATGCCTAGGATCCTTCTGCAGCATCTCAATTCCATTGCGAGGATCCTCCTCTCTAGTCTGCAGTCAGCGTTCAAGACTCACAAGCATATAGAAATGAGGCCATGACCAGGGAGCGCATCAGTCTGATTTTGGTGCCGAGGGCTAAGCCTTTGTCTTTCCATATTAACTTAAGTTTAGAAAGGGCTGCTATATCGAGCCAGGCATTTATATTAACACAAAGAAAATATGTGTTACTGTTAGTAGAAATAATATTCTTTTTTTTTGAAGGAGCGTCTATTCATAAGATATTAATATAAGCTACTTTTCATAAAAGATCTTATCCATTGAGCATCTATCCATTTACATAAAGGTATATAACACCAGACACCAACATACACAAAACAATTGTGTACTGTGTACATTGCTACAGATGGTACTGTGTACATTGCAACAGCTTGTTCTGCCAATAGATTGTAATATTCTTGCTGAAAATGTTCAATTTCACTCTTCGCCCCCGCTGCTCACCAAAGCCATGCGCGGATCATTCGGGGAGGGGGGGGCACCTCTGAAGTTTGTGTAAAAATATAAACTCTCTTAGTAATCTTGTTTGATATTCTTATTCCGAATACAAATTAGTGAAGAAGATTTCCTTTAAGTAGTAAATAGACCTTGGATTCCAAAAGTGTCGCAGGAAAAAAGAGCAGATAATCAATGGCTAACTGTGAGCAGTGGCGGCGCTGATTTAGTTAGACTAATGGGTAGGAGAAGAGAATTTTAAAAAGGATATTGTCCTAATCCCTAAAATATTGGAAGAGAAAAGCTGAGCTAGCTAAAAAAAAACAGTGACTTAGTTGAATTTAAGTCATTGGTTAACATGCATGACTAAATGTATGACGCGTAGGACGTAATCATCTTCTGTTTTTTGAAGTAACGTCTGTATTATATAAGATAAGATAAAAGCAGAAAATAGATATAGAGCCCTATATTTGTATAGATGTACAATCCTGCACTAGATGTAATATTTCAACCCACTTTGGCCACTGACTGAAACAAATATTTGTTCCCCACCCCACGACAGAAATAGAACGAATATTGAATAATGTTTTGTATCTATGTTCGCAAAGAAGGCCAATGCACGTTTTCTAAGCCTTTTCAATGTATAATTGTTAATTTTCGACTGGAGTGTAAATCCGTGCAGATTCTGCAACGTAGAAATCCATGTGTATTGCTTTCTCTTCTTCCTTGTTCTCATTTTAATGTTAGAGCGCTCAAATGACTGGACCAATATATAAGATGAACTGAGCAGTGGTTTCCAAATTAAGTAACTCACCATATAGTTTTCTATTTATTAGGGTGTTTTGGGGCTAGTGTCCTGTACGGGCCTCATGGCAAACAGTTTTGAAGTACATGGTCAGCATTCTAGGCTAGTTGTTACAATAGTCAAAATCTTTGTAAATTGAATGATTAAGTTTTACAGTCATTGCTTCGAAGGTAAGTCTATACATTTCTGTGGTTCAAAAAAAAAGGATCTATGCATTGCAGTCAGGTACAGACAGTCTGTTTTCTAGGATGAGTAGTATCTTCTAATCCAACACAGTCTGTGTTTCTGTTCTGGTTTACCGTATGTCTTACCTGATCCAATCACGTGACGTGCAGCTGTTACCATTACAAGCTGAGTCGTCATTCTGGCTCTAAGTGCCAGGACCAGAAGGCTTTGTTTTGATTAGCTCCCTTTGAAAGCTGGAATTTATATATGGAAGGAAATAACAATGTTATAAATGAACAGTCTCTCTCTCTCCCTCTCTCTTGTCTCTCTCTTTATATTTATATCTCTCTGTGTATCATCCATCCTGTCTATTTGCCTAGTTTCCATGCGTTGGTTCTCAGTGCATGCTATTTATAGCAGCATTCCAGGTGGCTGCTATTGAAAGAGCTCCTACTTAGTTATTATCCTAATGTGTGTGATAACTACACAACAGATAGGTGTCTGTTTGGTCCAGGTAACTCACTGCAGGCCAACAGAACATCACTACACATGAACGTGTAAGTCTTCCAGTGGGTCTTGAACACTTACACTGACTTACAGTGTTTGAACACCACTTTAAATTCTGAGTTAAACGCTGAAATTTTGTTTATTGCAAATCAGATTAAAACACCTACGAGGAGAAAAACAATATTAAATGTAAACTCTCTCTCTCTCTCTCTCCCTCTCTCTCCTAATTAACGATACCATCGTTCATTTGACCCCATTAAATTCAATTAAATATTTGTTTTTTTAAACTTTAATTTTGTGTTTTATAAAAAGAGCGTACATTCTCCTATAATTCTAGACCAAAAGTACAGTTTTCTGATTACAAAGATGCTATTAACGTTTATTCATACCAGGGTAGAATGTACAAATGTGGAAAGGTAACAATTCTGTAAAAACGCGGAAAATAATTACGGAGATAAAAAGGTTAATAAAACAATTAATTGCTTTTTACATACATTTCTTCATTTTTCAAATTCATAACGTGAACACATATAGTTATAAAATATATGTCTTTTAAATGAAACACAGCAATGGTTTAAACATAACTTTTTTTTGTTCAAAATGAAACTCCTAAAAACATAAAGAAAATTGTATGCTTGAAATTTCACTCCGTTATCTTTGTCTTTTGGGCCAGTGGCATAGCTAGGGTGAGGGGAGGAGGGGGGAATTTTTTTTACTTCATTTATTCGCATTCCATATCTTAGGTATTTGTGTTAAAATATTGCATCCCAACAATTTTTCTGAGGTTCGTATAATTTGGAATAATTTGCTTACCAGCAAGCAACGGATCAATTTTGGAACCTAAACTTAGAACCACTGAAGTATGGTAGTAACATAGCAAGTGTAAAACTAATTAAACATGACGCAATCGGATTGTCATACTCTCTAAACAAGCACGTGAAGGCAGCTATTTTTCCATTACGTGATGCAAGCGCGCGTGCAGGCATACGGGGAGATTCGGGTAGGCCAGCAGACACAGACGATCGTGAATCTCCGAGAGAGGGGAGAAACTCGGGTGTGACTGAACGTTGTTGGCGATTTTTTTTTTTCTTTTCTTTTTTTTTTTTTATTCTTCCGACTTTTTCCTTCTCTCGTGCAGATGTGTTTGTTGTGAGCCAAAGTCGTGGAGTTGGACTACGTGTGACTAGTGTTCGGGTTGGACTAGTGACTGGTTCTGGTTTGGTGGATAGACTGAAGGAGACAGTGCGGGGGAGAGAGGGAAAGAGTGATTCGGACTGATTCTTATGTGAAGGTAATAGAGCACAGTCAATAATTAACACCCAAGTCACACTATGCGAAGCTGTTAACGTAAATATGTATACTGAACCAACAGACCATCAACCGATCAATAATGACATAAGATTAGTAGTATAAATAGGTCATGCTTAACTTCTAGTACTAGATATGTTTTTGGTAACGAAGATGATAATGCATAAAACACTGAACCATAACATACAAATCGGGCCAACAAAAATACAACCTGATACATAAAACACTGAACCATAACATACAAATCGGGCGAACAAAAATACAACCTGATACATAAAACACTGAACCATAACATACAAATCGGGCCAACAAAAATACAACCTGATAAAATATACAGAAAGACACTAAGTCGCATTTCTTTTTTCATATGCTAGGACTAATTCGTACAGGTGGTCTTTCCGGGTTGCCTGAATCAGCCAAGAAAACAAATGACTTTAAGTCTCTAACATGTACGACAATTAATTAATTTATAAAATAAAATGAAAATGTTTCCTTTCTAATGTAATAAAATAAAATGAACAAATCTTAAACTATGGGATGTGTGGCTGAGAGGCTTGGGCTTGGCTACCTAGCAAGGGGGATCGAGGCTACCTAGCAAGGGTTATCGAGGCTACCTAGCAAGGGTTATCGAGGCTACCTAGCAAGGGGGATCGAGGCTACCTAGCAAGGGTGATCGAGGCTACCTAGCAAGGGGATCGAGGCTACCTAGCAAGGGTGATCGAGGCTCGACACCAGATTTGTGTTTATTGAGCGGAAAACCTTTTCCCAGATACCCCCCCCCCACTGGTTTACAAATGAGATTGGGCCATAGCGCTCTGAGCATTCTAGAAGCAAGAAAATTGCGCTCTATAAAAGCTATTTCAAACAACAACAACAAAAAACACTTTAACTGTAGCCTACACATGCATTAGTTTCTGTACGTTCACACACACATCTAAACACACTAACAGACGCACACACACGTCGATAAATATAAGTCTTTGTAAATAGTTTAATACAATTGCTTAAAGCTAATTATCTTGAACATTCTGGGTACGTCTATATAGAGAGCAGATGCTTGGGGAGGGGGGTGATTTACTAGGTCATTTTCTACCTCTTTTAATAGCATGCAACTAGCATGTTCTTCGCCTGTAACAATGTTTGTTTTGTAAAATGTTGTACAGGTTTCGGATGTTCCGCAGGACGACGGGGGATGGGAGCAGGCAGGGTTTGAACCCGGGACCATCGATAAATCCAAACAACATTCCAGCGCGCAAACCGCACGGCCAGGCAACCTGAATATATATTGACCCAAATGCAAAATCTAAACTAACGATTTACAAATAATGGGTTCATTAGTAAGCTAATAATTTTCGACACATGTTATACAGGTCACAACATTGCTGTTACAATGGTTAATAGGTCTGGGTATTTTTTTAGAAGTTAATTCTGATGACCGAAAGTCCGATTGTATGTCGAAATCCTCTTTGTAAAAAAAATTATAATAATTTTACTTTTCAAGTTGAAATCATAAAACAAAAGATTACACAATGTAGGCCTTTTTCATGTAATAACAAACTATATAATTCAAAAATAATATTAAGTTCAAAGTTGTAGACTTACCATGTCAAGACAGAAACTTATGGACTCAACGAACTGATTCAAATCTCGTCTCTCATCAGTCCTTTGACTTTTGTCCTAAGGGTGCTGGGACATTTCGCGTAACCAAATCACTCAACTTTTCACGGTCAGCGGCTGTTCTTAGATGGATATCACGTGAGTGACCGGTCCATTCATTTACGTTGTGCAGCCACTTTTTCGTTGGACAACTCTTCTTTTGCGATTCCTCCAATGTACCTTGAAGAATTCCTTTTGATAGTGAGTCATGTCTTACACTATGACCAAATCAGCTTTCGTCTCTTCACAGTATTGATGAGTTGATCCTTCTTGCCAGCCAGAGTGTTGACTTGTAAAAGTAAAAACTCATTTGTCTTCTTTTCCTGGTATCTGATACCCAGCATTTTTCTGTAACATTTACTCTCAAAGGCTTGAAATCTTCTTTCATCCTCAGCGTTCAAAGTCCAAATTTCACGACCGCGTAGAGGTAAAAAGACCACTTGCGAAGAATAGTTATTAATGGAAGCTGGTGTTATTCTTCCATATTTTCTGCATTTTGCTCTTAGTCATAGCAGCAGATGCAAAGCTTGAACTACTATTATCTCTGTTATTGATCCCCCATGTCTTGTTAATTTGACCCTAGGTATTTAAACGAGTCAGCTTCTAATGTTTGACCATTCAACTGTATGCAACATCTCCAGCTTCTAATGTTTGACCATTCAACTGTATGCAACATCTCGTGCTATCTCCACAAACTAGTCCTTTGCTATTTTCAGCACTGATTATGATACCGCTGCTCTAGCTGCAGCATCCAGCTTTGAAGTAAGATCTTGTACATGGTCTGCATTTTTAAAAATAAGGTCAATATCATCTGCAAACTTGAACAATGTAGGTCGAGCAGTCTGACAATGGCCGCACGTTTTGAGACATGATACAACTTGATCTAATCTATTTATAGTTTTTACAAACTGGTTAGACATCGAAAGAAAACTTTTGGCCCCCAATGATTTTCATTTCTTTGTAAATATCGTAGCTACCAGAAGCCAATGCAAAGAAATATTTTCAATTATGAAGATACCTCTGGAATACCACGGGACAATCACACTAAATCATTGTTTTCAATGAAATGAATCTAAGGCTTCATTATGCTCTGCCGGCAGAAGTTTACAAGGGTCATACAGCATCGTGTTGCTGACCGGATATAGCCCGGAGTCCGATGTTCGGGCATCACTGAGTTCAACTTTAAAACTTGGACTAAATCCACGAAAAAAATATTGAAAAGATAAAAAAGTTGTGGGCTTTTCTAGGGAGAAGGCAAAATATGTAGGTCACGGCTGGGGCTGCGTAGCCTCGGGAAATGTTGCATCTCTCATGATTTTTTCGGACTTGAAGACAAGTCTTCTTCTAATATTAGGCCTATTATTATTATGGAACGTAATCAAATCATCAAATAGTATTATAACACCGTTAAAGGCTTAGCTGTCTCAAATGTCAAACTTAGCAAATACAAGTCTTTAAACTTCATGATCAGGGTCGGACTGGCTCAAAAAACCGGCCCGGGAAATTAGGTCATGGCGGCGGCCCACTTCATCATTAGCTTCATATAATTTTTTTCAATAATTTAATATTACTACTTATTTTTTAATTTAATTTAATTTTTATATATTTTTCTTTAGTTTCTATAATTATTTAATATATATTAAAAATAATAATCAAATTTCAAAGTTCCAAAACACTACTTTAAGTTGTAAGAATGTTTTTATTTATTTCATGTTCAAATTCGTAATTATGTAAAACAATATTAAACAGTTAAATAACGTCTAGTTTTAACAACCTAAACACGAGAAACACTAGAGTCTAAACTTGCAATAGCATAATGTCAAAACAAATTTGTAAGCAGATACAAATTTGAATAAGCAAGACTATGCAAATTAAACTTCTGGAGAACAAAATAACAACAAACAATACATTTTTTGCAAGATCTGCATTTATTTCTGTGGTTGTTGCCTGGTAATTCTACTGATTCAGACTGTTGAATGTTGTCTGAGACAGAGTCTGATACTTCCATTTCAAAGATCAAATTTTAGTCATCTTCAAGAGTTGTTTGAAAATGTTCCCATTTCCTTGCATAATCCAATAATTCAGTTTGAAGCTGATCTTTTGTTATTATTATTATTATTATTATTATTATAGCTTTTATATAGCGCTACTTTCATGCTTATAGCATGCTCAGAGCGCTTTGGTCCAATCTCATTTGTGGACCAGTGGGGGGAGGGGGTATCTAGGAGTTGGTTTCCCGTGCTGCCTTTGGGCGCTCAGTAAACGGGTGTCGAACCTCGAGCCCCCTTCTAGTTAGCCAAGCAAGCCAAGCTCAAGCCGCACTTAGCCTCTCGACCACGCTTCCCACAACAGTTGTTACAGTATCATCAAATTTTTTGAGCAACCCACTCAGGTGCTGCAGTGCATCACTAGGCATTCTTTTCAGAATTTCTGCAAAATTTCTTGGATCATAACAAGATAAATCAGTGTAAAGACTACAATGCTCAGAGAATCTGCTGTAAACTATTCATTACTTGATCCATAACCATGTTGTGAACATTTATACGAAATTTATGTTTCGCACTTTCAAGTGGTTGGTTGACTATAATTCTCTTTTCTTTCAAAACAGTCTGCACTTCAATGTCGAGCTTTCTTTTTTCTAGTTCACTGTTTGCAAATGTTGAGAAATTTGTAGCTGCTTGAAAAATAGAATCAAAATTTCTATGTATTTTGCTTAATTCATTGAAACTGTTTTGAACCATCTTATAGGCTCGTAGTATATCCATTCCAGTTGTTTGCAATAACATAATGGCGTTGAATGTTCAAATATTTTCAGAAATAATTGTGCCGTTAGAATAAATTCAAAACTTGTCAATCAATCTAACAGAGCTTTTGCTCTGTATCGGACATCATTATTGAATTTGTTTGATGTAGAAATATCATAAAATGTTTGTAGCAAGTCAATGTACAAAAAATCGATAACTTGTGTTTCTTGATTGCCGTGATTGGAATGTTTGTTAAAGAAGTTTCCTAATATTTTAGTAAGAGCTCTGTCTTTTGCTCACCAACGGGTTTCACCAATTACAGATATGTATTTCAATTTGTTAAATTCACGCCAAACACAAAGCGACAACCATAAGTCCCGAAAAAAGCCTGCACCTGTTTTTAAAACCCCAAATAAAGTAACAACTTCAACCGCTTTAAGACATAGACATAACACCATACATCACGCATACCTTATTCATTAAGGTATATGGGCCGCATAAATAATGTACTATGACCTGAGGGGCCGCAGCAAAAATTCTGTTTTAAAACAGCCTTCTAGTTTTACGTAAATTAGAAATAATACAATATAATACAATAATTAATGGCATACCTGTCCCTTAGCTAAATTTGTAGTACAATTGGCTAATTAAAAATTACTATGATTAATTATTATTTTCTTTGTAAAAATGTAAAATGTTTTACACGTTTCGGATGTTTCTTCCGAGTTGAAAATAGTTACTTCCTAGTCCAAACCTCCCACAGGACGACGGGGGATGGGAGCGGGCAGAGTTTGAACCCGGAACCATCGATAAATCCAAACGACAGTCCAGCGTGCAAACCGCTCGACCAGGCAGCAAACTTTGTCCTGATGCCTGACATCTTTTCTGGGATACCATTTTATTAATGTCAGGTTGAAGTTTGTTTGCCACTGACGCTTTCATCAAGATGCAAATTTTGATCAGATAATCTCGAACGGTGAGGTGTTTTGATAGCTTTTATTATGGAAAAGAACTGTTCACAGAGACCAGTGCATGCAAAAATAGCTAGAATAATAGCTGCAAATTTCCGCAATTTAACGAACCGTTCAGGGTAAATGACTGTAAAATTTTGGCACAGCCATTTCAATATTCTTCGATTTCAATTAAGAACCTGACTTCTATTCTATAAGCTCTAGTTGCACATTTCCAGCAGCATTTTCAACTTTAACTTTAACTTGGCTTGGCTACCTAGAAGGAGGGTCGAGGCTCGACAACGAACTCGGGTAGAGCACCTAAAGGCAGCACGGAAAACCTACTCGTAGATGCCCCTCCCCCCACATACATAGAACAGAACTCGAGTAGTTCCTGGTATATGTGATAATTCCTGTTAAAGGCCCTTATGAATATAGCCAACTGGGCTACAGTTGACTCATAAAGACCTAATGAAATAATTCAAAATCAGCTTTGTCGTTCTTTAATTGATCAAGCAAGCTGACTGACATTTCATTTATTCTATCTGCAACAGTGTCACAAGTTAACGCTTTTTCTTTGAATGCTTTCTCCTTTTTTTCTGAATAAATGACTTCGGCTTTAACGAAACACTCCTTCATAAAATCACATTTATTAAATGATTTGCAATGGCTTGCAATGAAGTTTGACAAAATGTAGCTTGCTTTCACTGCAGACTCACCCTCGTTGTTCAGTTTAACAAACACTATTTTTCCATTCAAGTAGCTTGTCATCTCTTGTTTTCCAGCGTAATAGATTAACATTATTTGTATAATTTTTTTAGGTGGCCAAGTGGGCTGCTTGCAAGGTAGTCGCTGGCCGCATGCGGCCCCCGAACACCCACTTTAACATGCCTGCCATACGTGAGTCTGGCCTGGAGAGACTGTATTTGACCAGGCTCGTAACGTGAAGTAATGATTGTTCTGTTTCAGTTTGGTTATTTTCAATACAAACTATTATTTGAAGCTATCATATAATCAACGGTAATTTCACTTAAAATAAAAAATATAATAACTTTCTTTTGGCAGTTGGCAGCCGTCGGCCCACCGGGAATTTCCCGGTGTCCCGGCGGGCCAGTCCAAGCCTGTTCATGATCGAATGTTGGAGGTTTAAAGATAGTAAAAATATCTAGGTTACGAATGGCGAATCCTGCTTAACAAAAGTAAAAACACCGATGAATGCCTAGTAGCCTAAGCATCTTGTGTATATTTAATCTTTTTTGTACAGTTATTCAACCCAAATAATATTTATTGTCTAAAAATTAAAGCTCGCTGGTCTGGAAATATTTTAGTTTAGGCCTACTTTATTTTGTCTTCTGTAACCTTTAAAAATAAGCAATGATAAAATTGTATGGGGATTTTTTGTTTTAAATATTATATGAGCATACAAATCGTGTGCCTTCTTACAATATCAAAACTGGGTTTTTTGTGTCCTAAAATGTGTTTTGTGTACTTTTATATCTACACACTTCGTCTTCGGCTCTATCCGCACTACCCAGACTCCCACTGCTGCTCCGCCCCTGACTCCTTCTCACACATGTGTGTATTATGTCAATGGCGAGACAGACAATTGCATTGTGTTTACGTCCTAGCCGGCAATATTTGTTGGCCAGAATTGATTGCTGCTTTTATCTGTGTTGACTGAGTGGCGCCTAGGATTAGATTAGGGTGTTTAGAGAGTCTAAATAAACACACTACCCATATGTTTTCATTTATTTACACACACACACATCTAACCATTTTCCATAAATCCAACTGACACACACACACACATATACACATGCATTTTTGTTCTGTTTTTTTTTTGGTCATTTATATTGAGTAGTTTTAAAGTTTCTGTCATTTTTTTTAAATACAGTGAAATCCGGTTATAAGACAAGCCGCTTTTTCGGACCGAATTCGTACCGAAATAAATCTTAGTAGAGTAGGCATGTACAGTAAAATCGGTTAATACGGATCAGCCAGTTATTAAGATAAACTGTATTTACACAGGTTATATAGCAGATCCAAAATGGAGCCGTGAGATTTATAACAAACGAGTACATTGTATTCACTTTAGACTAGAGTAACACTATTAGTAAAATCACCAAATTTAGAGTACTCACAAGTAATAATACATAAAACACTGAACCAAATCTTAAAAATACAAAAACACTACCCATACAAAAACACTACCCAATAAAATACTCAGAAAAAAAAAACGCGAACGAATCATAATTCCATATGCTAGGAATAATTCTTACAAATGCTCCTTTTCCCTAGTGGCATTATGGCATGGGATGGGTGGCCTGAATCAGCCAGGAAAACTAATGACTCTTTTATTAAAATTCACTGTCAGATTGACTTATGCATACGTCATGTAAGACGTAATTATCTTCTATTCTGAAGGAATGTCGGTAATTTATAAGATAAGAGCTGTCTCCCCTTGTTTTTTTTTTAAAGATTGGTTATTATTTTCCTTTTTTTGTACATCTTTATTAACTTAATAAATCTTGTTCACGTTTGTTCGCTATCATTGTGTTTGTTGTTTGTTTTTGGACGTCAAACTTCAATTTGATCTGTAGTGACAAACAGTTTTTAAAAAAAATCAACCCAGTCAAGATATTTCTCACATTATATGTCATTATTTACGGGTTTATTAGCTATTTAGACGATTAGTGTCAAAACTGTGTCACTGGCCCTGAAATGTGACACCAACTACCCAGCACGTTAGAACTTCCTGTCAAGATGAACATCGAAGGCTATATCATCTAAAAATCAATACTGTGTCTCCTGGCTACGGTAATCGATACTCACAGATCGTAAGATTGTGTCACTTTTTTTCTTGACCTTCAAAAAAAGTTTTTTTTAGCAACCCATAGTTGACAGTAGCTAGCAGCCTGATATTTAGTTGTTTTACAGCCAAGGCTGTTGAAGCTGTTTAATACAACCGGGTTTAGTACATTTTCCGTTTACAGTTACATTATAGCTGTTAATTTATTATATAACAGCTACATTGTATCTGTTGTCTAATGGTGTCCAAGGTTATGTAGAGATCAAATTTTTATTGCCCTAGCTGTAAGATTTTTTTACACATCGTTTTAAAAGATGTTTCGTTGTAACGAAAGATGTCATTTATGTCACCAGAACGTTCACATCCTTGTATCAGATGTTTCCAAATTTTGTCATTATAATTCCTTCTAATAGCTTGCAAATATTTCATGCGTGGAAACTGACTGAAAACTGGACATGTATTTCTAAAACGGCTCTAACGATTTTCGTAGACATTTGACAGTTTATGCTTACCTGTTACCTGTTACCTATCCCTTAGTCTTGTGGACCGTTGG
>JADKLZ010081101.1:24432180-24445993 GCA_021533235.1 Biomphalaria straminea
TTTATACGTGCACAACAGCTAAACATTGTCCAGATTTAAAATATATATCAACATATAAAGTGTTCAGGAGAAGTAGATCGCAGCTAAACTCTTAGTATTTCCTGCTTCTCTAGTCGTTAGGACTTTAGTACAGGAGACAGGAAATATCAGGTGAGCTAAAAAAGTTGTTAAAGAAAGCCTGTGGCCTATTTCTAGCTCATAGTAGTAATAAAAGTACAACTGTTTTTTTTTTGTTTGGTTTGTGGGTGGGGGTGAGGAAAGGAAAGATGAATGATGTTTTCAAAGCTATGAACGTTGTGTCAAAATGGCTGTCTCATAGAAATACATATGAATGGGGTAGGCCTAGGCAAATTGCTTTGGCAAATGGATGCTCTGGTAGGAGAGGAAGTTTGTTGCCAAATGGTTTGGAAATTAACCAATGTGCAGGACCAACTTTTGAACAAAGTAACCAGAGTCTGTGATAATAACCTAATAGGAATTAGATCGAGACTCTTGAATCTTCAAACTATGTTTATATTCAATCAATGCCGACACTCACTTGTTGACTCTGGAGAGATGGAGATGAGTTGATAATGCTTGGGAGATTTATGTATTTTTGCTGGCTATTCACAATCATATGTCCTTGAAAGTCTATAAGTTATATCACACATGGTAGATAAACAAGTCTGTGTATAGAATGAGATCGAGATTCAAACCCATCCCCAATCATTTTCTCCCACACTTTAACCAGGGCCAGTCTTAGGCATATGCAAACTAGACAGCCGCATAAGACCTCCATTGGGTTGAGGCCTTGCACAGAAAAAAACATTTTTTTTTTAAATTGCGATCAAATATCATCAAATTTCAAACATAGCAGAACTCTATGGCTCTATGTCTACTAGCCTAGCTCTAAGTCTCTGCTTTAACTCAAGATGTATTCGTAAATGTTTAGATCTACTTGTCAGACTACCTATGTTAGAAGAATCTTGTTGCTTCCTTTTGATAAATATGTCAAAGCTTTATTTCGAGTCTGGTGCATCAAAGCGTAAACGAAAACTACGGAATGCAAAGAGTTGCTGTATTCGATTACGTTAATCGTCAGCATCGATTGTTTCAACCAAACAATTTAAATCGCGTTGTTTTATTTGTATGTTTTTTTAATTTTTAAAAATATTTTTCTGTTTAATTTTGGACCAAGAAATTCACTTCGCGGAGGGCCTCCAATTACCTAAGGCCGACGCTCTTGCTACTTTCTGTTAGTTGATTAGTCAAGATATTATTGACATTTCTCCCTACACTGGGACTGATTGAGTGTTTGTCTCAATTCATTGATGAACGTTTTCTTACAAGCGACACTCGAAGGACTGATAGATGAACATGGGCTTGTGCGAACTTAGCCCAGAGCTATATATGCTTCGTGTATAGGTCGGAGGTCAGAGGTGACAAGTTCGTTTTACACGCGAGTGTCTTGTCTCATAAATTATCCATGCGTACACTAAGTCCGCTGTCAGTCCATCCACTGGTATGTCCAACACTGGCTAGCGAATGGACAAACACTGGCTAGCGAATGGAAATCATTTAACAGAGTTTGTTCACAGAATATGACAAGACTTAAAACAAAAGCAAAGCGTACACCAAGGAAAGCACCGCACGATCACTGCCATTGACATATTTATATTATATTTATATTTATCTCCCCTTTTTCCAAAGAAAACAAATAATTATTACCGCTAATATGTTTACGAAACGGTTAATATTTTTAAAATTGATTTGTGTATGATACACAATGGTGCGAAATTTCATCTTGATCCCAGAATGGGAAGTGGGAAAAAAGAATCCACCCAGACGGACAGACAGTTTGAGATAATATAAGCTTTGTAAATATCGACAAAGACTGACACAATAGTTACATGCTATAGTCTACACTTTAGAACTGAGTAAAAATCTGTGTGGACTTGAAAGTGGCTTTGGAAGAGGCCTACGACAGATCACTGTGGAGAGAGCTTGCCGCCATATCTTATCCTTATTGTCACAAACTCTCTTCCTCTCTAGTGATTGTTAACGTCACGATCTGTTATTGTGATGTTGTTAGATGTCACTAGCTGTTAGGAGAGAAGTCTTGTGTTGCCGGGGATTGTATTTTGAAATATAATAATATTGAACAATGACGATCTAGGATTCAATAGAGTAAATGCCTTCATAAAACAACTCAGGAACCTTTATTAAAACTCAACATAAGAACAGCTATGTACAAATATATCTCAATGAAACAAGAAGCTGAACAAAGACATTTTTATTTAAATTCTAGAACTACAAAATTACATGGGACTGAACTCAACAAAATATAGGCTCCAACTGAATTAATTCCAGTTCTCTGGGCGGAAGTTGTCAGCAGACTCGTTTTGAATTCATTCTCTCAACCAACCACATAGACGTCTCTATGTCATGTGACTGATGTTCCGACAAGCTAAAAATAACTCTTGTTTTTTTTTTTTGTTGACCTTGCCTTTTGCAAAACAACATGTGTACGTGACACTTATATAATATGATGTTACTTCAAAAAAGAAGATGAATACGTCCTACGCTTCAGGTATTTAGTATATGCATATTAACCAATGACCTAAATCACTGGTTTTCCTGGCTGGCTAATAGCATTAGGGAAGAAGGAGCATTTGTACAAATTTGCCCTATCATATAGAACGAGGAAAGGGATTTTACGCCGAACACTGCGGGGGTGGGGCGCAAGTAGAGTTCTATCTGCATATAAACTAATTCTTGCAGGGATAAATCTATATATATAATCCTCAAAGAATTAGGTCAGACAACAACAACAACAACAACGAGTAAATAGGGAAGATCCCATGGCGTACGCACCGCGGTGTGAATGGACCCAATCCGCACTATTTCATTCACAAAATAGCATAGCATACGGCGCAACGCTATTTTGTGAATGAATGTGGCGTAGCCTATATAATTCTCTTCTTCTTTTAATATTATGACAAAGTAAAATAAGTATTTTAAGATTATTGTGTCGTATGACTATTGAAACTAGAACAACAATACACAGATAGAGTCTACTCTCAGGTTTGACTTTAGAAGTACTTTAATTAATATCACAAATTACGCATATTCGTTCATCAGACATGATTACGAAAGGTAACTAATCTCTCTATTCCTAGATCTAGATCTAAAACACGAATTCAACTCTAAGATAATAGAACTTCTCCTCGCAAAGATAGTTTTATGCTTTAGCACATTATAGTTCATTTAATCAAATTAACATTCAAATTTGTTTTTCTAAAGCACTGTTACATGAGTGCAGCTCTATTATTAAAATCGCGTAAATTAAGGTCAATTAGCCATTTTGTTAGCTCCATTCATAGTATTTTTCATTCATGAATTCACGCTATCGCTTTACTTATAACAAGCAAATGGGAAGATCCCATGGCGCATCATGGTGTGAATGGGAAATATATTTTCATTCACAAAATAGCATAGCATATTTTTTTTTTTTACTTTAAAAAGATTTTAATAATGTCCGGAAATTTCCAGGACTTTTTCGACCGGCGGCATAGCATTTAATAACATTTCAGGAGATTTCCAGGGGGCTCCTGGTAAATCAAGAGGACGCGGGAAATCTGTTATGTTTTATAAAATGGTTCAATTTCATAATTTATACACCTAAAAATTAGCACGGGTCCAAAGAAAGTTCGGGACCCACTGTGGTCGCATATGTTGTAGTATTTTTTATTCATGAATTCTCTTATAACAAGTAAATGGGAAGATCCCATGGCGCAGCATGGTGTGAATGAAAATGGTGTATCCGAATCCGCACTATTTTCATTCACAGAACAGCATAGTCATAAATAAATATAGACTGGAAAAAGGAATTAACTTCATGTAAATTGATTTAGCAATTTATACACCTAAAAAATTAGCACGGGTCCAATGAAAGTGCGGGACCCACTGGGGTCGCATATGTTGCAGTGCCTAAGGCCTGCCCTGGAAAATAGCGGCGTATGCTATGCCGCCGGTCGACTATGGTTAATATTACGATAATTAATAATTAGATAAGATATTTTTTATTGATCCAATCTAATGGAAATTCAGTTTGATTACAATTGACAAAATCAGCATAATTACTGAACAAAAACAATATTGATGAAAAATTCGAACAACATTCACATACAAACACACATACACATTCACAACCAGCGCTTTATGAATTTGACTTCTATGTACTTCTCGATGACGACAGCTGACCTCGTAACAATCTGAACGAAAGTGGGACAAAGGAGTTTTTAAATCTTACAGTTTTAGTCCTAATGGAAAGGAGACTACCACTTCGTTCAGATTACCGTTAGATTTAGAAATGCATAAATCATACGGAAATTTCTGAAGATTTGAGATACAAAAAAAAAAAAGGTTGCTATTTTAAGTTTAAAAATTGAACACATGAAATAAAATGACTAGATATCACCAAAAGTAAAAAAAAAAAAAATATATATATAAATTAAGAACGTGGTAAATCTTTGATGTATATATGCATGTATCCACACCCTCAAAGATTGAGGACCACTTTCCAACTAACCAACCAATAGCGTAGACTCTGTCTTTAATTTAAAAAACAAAACAAGAACCAAACTCTTTGTGAAATGAGATATCTCATAAAACATCAAGAAATAACTTATGAGATCTTATAATACCAGACACGTGATCTTAAAAATATCAGTTCAGATACAAAAAATCATATAAACACTGTAAAGTATAAATACGTGTCAAGGTCATTTTTGTTTTTATAGTTTAAGTTGAAGCAATAAACAGCATGTTTACATTTAGAGAAACATCAACTTTTTCCCAACAGTACCGTACTAAAATCAGCAAAGAGAGTTAGCAATAAAAAGGAATAGTTTTCATTGAAGGTATTCGTTCTTGAATGCTAGACACGTTAATTTTTAGAAAGAATGATGTTCGTCCATCGTGATTCGATGATGACCACTTTGTCATCCAGTGGGCTGTGGGCTTTGCACTGGGGCTTTGTGCCTCCTCATGTGGCTGGTGGGTTAGAAAGAATATAAATACAGGGAAAGACAACAATTATATTATATCCATAAGTGTTATGCTTCTTGTTAAGTCTAATTTTGCGAATCAGCTTTAGAAATTAGGTTATATTGTATGTGAATAATATTTTAAAAAATCTTTTCATGATTTCTACTTAGGCTATAGAATGAAACTAATTTATTTCATTTTTAAAAATCTTTTCATGATTTCTACTTATAGAAAGAAACTAATTTATTTCATTAAGAAAAAGTATGTTCTTTCAGGAATTTGGGTAATCAGATATAACTTCTGAAAATATTAAAAGACATAATCACCACACAATTTCAAAGTAGTAAATACCATAAGATATCATGCAAATCAAAGTATAGAGAATTCAAAGGATGATTGATTCCAGACATACAAACCCCCCCCCCCCTTTTTTTTTTGATATCTAACCATAATTCATATTCCTAAGTTTTTATTCTACTGCTACCAACTGCACCATACGCTTACAGATACAAATTAACAGTCAAAACGTCAAAGCCGAGGGAAAAAATATGGATAAGACACGTGTTTTCTTAACTAGCTTTAAAAAAAAAAGCTCCACTTGATTTGATGACGTCATTCCGCTGTTTAGTTAACCCACATAGTCAAAAATAAGTGTAGTGGCCTACTGGCATCTTAATATCTTTGATTCGTGGCGTCTTCTATAACAGAGGTTCTCAGCATGTGGAAAAGCGCTTTCCACATAGCCAGTGTTTCATTTAAAACTTCTGGTCGCTTGCGATTTTACATGTAATATGTATATAGCGGTCAGATCTGGGCTGATCACAATGTTTGGCCCACATCGATACACAGACTAATTTAAAAGGAAACTTCGATGTTTTTTTTTTTTCAAATTAGAGCGTAAAAAGTTGTAATAGTGCACATTTTACCATTTTTTGTTAATTTAAATACTTAGAAACATTTATATTTAATAGATAAGACAGTTTTGGTAAATTCTTGACTTAAAAAAAAGTTATTTTTTTTTTATGTTAGGCATACGTTGCTTCCCTCAACAATACTGAAATTCAATCTAGATCTAACCAATCGTATTGCTTGCTTCTTACAGTGTCTGATAGGCTTAGTGATGGCGTAGTCCATTTTATAGCTATTTATGGTACAGTTATATTTAGATAGATCTAAAAGAATTAGGATAACCAACACGAGAAAAAAAAATATCTACACCCCTCCCTGTCCCGAAAAACGGTAAATAGATCGTGTGATTGACTGATTCTAACAAACTGGTCAGTGTACGGCTAGCCTAGGGCCCTAGGCTACAAGTAGTCTGTAATGACAAGACAACCAAAGGACAGTGTTTGTTGTGTGTTGAGTGGTCAGGTGAGAAAATACTCACTGACATTGTTACTATTCTTACTGCGTAGACCTCGATCTGTTTCTGTAAACTTAACTGTATGGTTTTCCGTTATAGGGTAACCCCGTAAATCAATAGATTAAATTAATAGGTTTGCTTGACGTCACATAGACACCCTTATCTTATCTTATACAATACAGACGTTACTTCAAAAAAGAAGATGATTACGTCCTACGCGTCATGCATTCAGTCATGCATATTAAACAATGACTTAAATTCTGCCAAGTCACTGGTTTTCCTGGCTAGCTCAGGCAATCCATTCCATGCTCTAATAGCGCTAGGGTAGAAGGAGCCTTTGTACAAATTTGTCCTAGCATATGGGACGAGGAATGTGCCTTTGTCTTTGTGTAAATCTGACCGTTTTTTTGGTGCGCGGAAAAAATACGTCAGGAAAAGCATTCAATTACTAAGTTATTATCGAAAATAAAATAAAAAGAATAATATATTTATTTTTTTTACACAAAAACACATATTATATCGAAATTTGTTAAAACCATCGGAGTTTCCCTTTTAATCTGGTCCGCCAGTTTCACCACCTTAAAACCACATATCTGACCTGACATGAACCTTGACCTGACTAACCTTTTCATTTATACTGACTGTAAACATATTTAGTGGATCCATGAAAGTGAAAGATGCAAACATATTGAAACAAACTAAATCAGCTCTAATAACATTCAAAAGGAGATAACTGAAGACAAAAATAGCTCAGACGACAATATTTTAACCATTCCTTTTTCCCCCTTCCTCCTGTCTATCAATAGGGAGCTGTGTTGTGTTAAGCTCTAGGGATGGTCCAACTTTGTGGGCGTATTACGTAACTTGTACACAAGTCTGAATAAAGGTCAACATTTTATTTTTAAACCAAATATTCACAACTTTATTATATATAGTTCTAGCGTAGTACTTTGCCCACAGCTGGACTAGTAAATGTTCCTTTCACTTTTGTTTATATTGAAATGAAAGAAGTATAAATAGTCACGTGACTACCGTGCTGGACATTACTGGATACACCATGCGATATGCCGACATCTGACACACGTAGAACTCCCCGGCAATCTAATATATTAGCCCCCATGGATTAAGCAAGAGAATAGAGCAGCGGTTCTCAACCTTCTAAGCTCGACGACCCCCACTCTTCCGCAATAGCAGAGTGGACAAATTACAATCCATATTTTCGATTCGATGGTCTTAGGGACCCCTGACCAATCGTCAATCGAACCCCCCCCCCAGGGGTCGCGACCCACAGGTTGAGAAACCCCTGGAATAGAGTCCTTCAAGCCCATACTCACATGAAGTTTCATGATGACGATTCAATATCTGTGTCAAAGGCACCGCAGACAAAGAAGTCGACCTATTTTAACGTTATTAACGAGATTTTCATCTATGGTGGAGAAACTATAAATAGCTTCTTTTTGGGTGTCTCCGGTGTATAGAATGAAAACGAAATGTTGCTAAACTAAGCGTTTTTTTCCCAGTTAATTGAAATGCAGATTCAAAATCTTCTAAGCTTTGTAGCGCAATTTTAGTTTTATCTAGTTGGCAACTCTGGAGTTTGAGTTAGCGTCCTTGACTTTGTTGAACTTATCCAGAAAATTTCCAATAATAAACAAATTGAACTATGCATTGCACTGTATTGCGACTACATGGATGCAATAGCTAGTGACGTCATATCTAAAAAATACTCATTCACTAAGCTATCTATATTCTCCAGGGGGCCGAGGGCATTGCACTGTATTGCGACTACATGGATGCAATAGCTAGTGACGTCATATCTAAAATACTCATTCACTAAGCTATCTATATCTCCAGGAGACCGAGGGCATTGCACTGTAGTTTTGTGCATCTTTTTCATGCATAACTTCTATTAGGACATAAAGGATATGTTTCAAACTATTTAAATACGAACTTTTTTACTAAAAGTTCATCTGTTCCCATGGCATACGGTTAACGAGGGTGTCATGTGGTGCCTGCACAACGACCAACCGCCTTTACTTTTCCCCAACTAACTTCAGGTACCCATTAGAGCTAGGTGGACTCAGGAAGATCCTGAAATTAAAAATCCACGTCTTCACCATAATCGAACTCCGGACTCCGGTTCGGTAGATAAGGGCTTTAACGCTAAACCACCGCTCCTTTACATCATCTGCCTTATAGACCACAAGATCTGAAAGGGAACTTTTCATATTAAAAACCTTCGACATAATTGGATTGAATTCGACGTAATGTAAAATACAATAAACGTTTGTAGGTTTAATGCCATTAGATTTTTGTTCGTTTCGTATATATTTTCCTGGCAGCAGCCATGTTTTTTTTTGGTTGTCATGTATCTGGGTCACTCTAGAATGCGGCTAGACTAGAGTATCGATTAGCGTGTTCTGGGTGAGGTATCGATTTTTTTTTTACAAATAATTTGCGGGTCGCTGATCAATTTATTTTGCTAAGATTAAGACACGAGAATTTGGTTGTCACAAGTATTTTTTTTCCGTTGTAAAGAAGGAACTTCAGTCTTAAGGAAATATTTCTTGTATAATTTTAGGAGAGTATCTTTGTCAACACTTATCATTGTGCCTAAATGAAACTTATCATAGGCTAGTGAGCTGTCCTAGTATCCAGCCAAACACACCAACACGTAAACAGTCATGTACAGTTTTAGAGAAACATAAACACACACACACACACAAAAGACATGCAGTGAACTGTTTTGAACAAGTAGGCAAAACTGCTGTAGTGGAAAGAAATGAGGAGAAAGTTATGCCGCCTCTAATTGGGTTAGGGTTAGGGTACTGGCGTACTGGCCATCAGGCCTTTGTCTTTTCTACAATTTAAAGTAAATGACAGTAAAAGAAGTATTGCTTCTTTGGACAGTTCGTCGCCTTTTTTTTTTCGCATGTAATACATTATTTTTCTCTCTCATCTCAATCTCCTCTCTTTTCGCATCCCTTCTCTGCTCTTTCTTCTTTATCCCTCCTACTCTCTCTTTATCTCCTTTTCTTTTTCCCCCTTGCTCTCTCTCTCTAGCTCCCTCTGTCTCTTCATTTTCCGTTCTCTTTTTCCTCTCTATCCCCCCCCCTTTTTCTCTCTCCCGAACTCTGTCATTCAAAAGTAGTTGTGTTTTTTAAATATACGTACATCTTTCGTATATATTCTATTTTCATGAATAATACTAAACGAAAAGAGGGCGCGGTTGTCGTCGAGTGGTCGAATGGTTAAGCGAGTGGCTTTCAACCTTAGGTCCCTAGTTCGAATCTCAGTTGATACTAGTACTTTTGATTTCCGGAGTTTTTGGTGCGCCCCTAAGTCCATCCGCCTCTAATGGGTAACTGACTATAGTAAAGGAAAGTAAAGAGAGTTGGTCGTTGTGCTGGCCACATAACACCCTGCTCGTTAACCGTTGGCCAAAGAAACAGACGACCATCATCTCCCCATAAGTTCTGAAAGGGGAAACTTTACTTTTTTACTTTAATTACTAAACGAACAGAAAAAAATCATGTTGACATTGTTATAGCCAGTCTTTACTGTATGTGTTGAATACACCGAACACAAGGCACGTCTCTAAAATGTAGTGAACACATTCTTATGACGAGTTATGTAAACACATCAGCAACTGATATACATGGCAATCCCAGATTCACCAGAGGTTTGTTATACAAGAAGTATCGTATTGCCCAATAATTACAATTAGCCGGCCTAAGCATAATTAAGACAAGCGATGGAGTTATAAGGACAAAAGATTAAAAATGCCATAAACCGATCGACTATCTACTCCATTTCCTACTGGTCCATTGCACAATTTTAAAAGTATGGGGAAAAAATTCAAAGGGAGATCACTGTAGACAAAAATAAGTCAGACGACAATATTTTGACCATTCGTATTGACCCTTTCCTCCCGTCAATAAAGATTTGTGTTGTGTTGCAGCTCTGGTCCAACTTGCCTTTGTAGGCACATTACGTTACTTGCACACAGGTCAGAATAAAGCTTTAAATGTTATTTTTAAACAAAATAGTCAACAGCTTTCTTGGTGCAGAATTATATAAAAATACAAATGATATTACAAGATGTAGCCATGTGGGGAATACCGTGGCTAACTAGGTTTTTGAATTTCGGGATTTTCAGGGCACCCCTAAGTCCACCCAACACTAATAGGTACCTGACTTTAGTTTGGGGAAAAGTAAAGGCAGTTGGTCGTTGTGCTGGCCACATGACACCCTGCTCGTTAACCGTGGGCCACAGAAACAGATAATCTTAGCATCATCTACCCTATAGATTTAGATCACAAGGTCTGAATGGGGAACTGTTTTTTTTTAATTACAAGATGTCTAATAATTTTAAAAATATTTTATAACTACGTAGAACTTTTTTACCTCTTACCTATCCCTATGTCTGTTGGACCGTTGGGACACCAAGCAAGATTCGTCGACCGTCCTTCTCCATTCCTCTCTGTCCTTAGCCTCATTCAATGGCATTACCGTCCATTTTCTATGTTTTCTTCCCATCGCTTTCTCTGCCTCTTCTTATTTTTCCTGGTACTGTTCCTTGAAGGAAGGTCTTTGCGAGAAATTACTTTTCTCAAAATACAATAAACTCACGTCTTTCCTCATTCGCCATCAGACACTACACTACACTACACTACACTCTATACACACACACACACACACACACACACCGTACCCCATTTTTAAAAAAAAGATATAAAAAATATATTTTCGGAACCGCATACTCCCAATATTTTCTATCATTATTGGGCTACCTACCCCAGTTACAGTAGTGCTATCTATTGTAGCCAGTGAACAAACTCTACTTGGAAATGTAGATAATTGTGTGTGTGTGTGTGTGATTTTATTCTATATTGTAAAAAAAAAATTCTACAAAATTATTAGAACATGGCGCTTAGTTCAAGATGTGCCTGTTTGGACCATTCACAAGTGTGCCGTGTGCAACAATGTCCTGTAAATCTAGAAGCCTGGACAATGTAAAGATGGTCTATATCCAATCACCCAAGTGAACCTTCAAAATCTCCCATCGGTTTCGACAACGAAGAAACTTAAAATTTAAGCCATAAAACTTGGACCAAGCACAGACTGCTGGTGAAGTGTCTATTCATGCAATACAAACCACACCAAGAGATGAATGCTCTGCAGACGCGTTAGAAAATCAGTGTTTGTAAGCCATTAGAGAGGTTACTTCAGACATCACGGCGACACCAAGGGAAGGATCTAGTGACGTGATGGCTCGGCCCACCTACAGGTAACGCCTTTTTTATATTTTTGTTTTTTACTTTATTGTTATATTTTGTTTTGATCTTCCTATATATCAATGCTTTTGCTAAATTTTATATTTTATTTAAAAGAAAGGCACACAGGGTTAGAAAGGAACACATTTGTGCTTTTTTTACTTACCAAAAAGTCATAGCACACGATCTTTGCCTTTTCTAACTTAAGCAGCGTCGCTTTTTTGTGTATGTAGTCTAAGACTGTTTTATTGATCCTTTCGGAAATTTGTTGTGATTACAAGGTCTCTTTTCTCATATTTTTCTCACATTTATAAACTTTGAAAACTAAAGATCATTACTTTTCTAAGACAGAAAAGTCGTATTTGGCAATGTTGTGGATAGGAACCCTTAAACCAGTAGCGGCCTTAGGGGGTGGCAAGTGGGGCAACCGCCCCAGGCCCCGCGCGTGTTGGGGGCCCCGCGCCTGTGGGGAGCCCTCCGATCGGAGAATATATTGTCGCTAACTTCGAAAACCAAATCAGTACTTATAAACAAGGACTTGTTACTCAATATTTTTCCACTATCTTTATGCTACCAATTACCATTTAAGCTGTTAACATACATTTTTGGTTTAAAATACCGTTCAGTTTCGGTAAAGACAACATCCAATGATCTGCCGATTCTAAGAGGCTATCGTCGTTTGACAGTTATTTTTTTGAAAACCGTGGTATAGCGGTACCGCAAAAGTTGGGTCTGCGAAAGTGTATGGACCATTGTAGCTCTTATGTCACACTTTGTTCTTACAGAACGTCCACTTGGCTTCAATTTGTAGAGTGAGAGAGAAGACTTAATATTAGTAGTTTTCTTTTTTATTTGCGATCGGGGGTTAATGGGGAAAAATTACAATACAGTGAATACAGTAATGAACTTAATCGGCCAATTGTAGGCCAACAGGCTACCCACGTCATGTTTTGTAGCAAAATTGAGGCCCACAGATCCACAGAGGCGGACATTTTGTATTGTTATTGTTAGAGCGTTAGCGCGATATGGTACGGTATATATCATGGGCGTAGCCAGGGGGGGGATCGGAATTTAGTTACTGATTTTTTTTATTTTAGGTTAGATTTTAATACTAAACCACCAATCGCCCCAGCGCAGCCAAGAGGGTCTTAGGTTTAAAACCATACCACGGGGTTTTACATTTAAACCCCCTCTTCTATAAACAAAGCGGGGTTTGAAGCTGAAAAATACTTCAACAAAAATAAATAAATAAATTACGCACTCAAAATGCTATCAGCGTTGCCAAAAGGGGTTTTGAGTTTTAACCTCCCTTCATTTGGGGGTTGAAGCTAAAAAAAAAACCTCCTCAATAAAAAATAGCAAATTACTCACCCACCTCCTTATGATGGCTTTTTATTTAAAGTTTAAAACCCTCCGCATGGTTTTGAGTTTAAAATCCCCATACAGAGGGTTTTGAGATTGAAAACCCGCTCTTTAATTTTATTCTCAAGTAAACTACTGTCACCAAATTATATGAGCGTAGCTAAATGAGGTTTTGAATTTCTTAAAAAAAAAAAACATCCTGAAGAGATTTTTTAGTTGATGATTTTGAAGATACAACCTTCCTTTTCGAAATAAAATCTAAAGCTAAATACTGTCACCTAATTCCAAGAGCGTAGTTAAGAGATGCTACACATTTCTACCAGTGCCTAGGCTTAATAAAGGGCAGTGAATAGTTATTTCCCGAAATTGAAGAACACTAACTGTGGCTCCACAAAGATCCTATGCCGAACTGGGAGTCGACCCCTTAGTAAGCTGACAGAGCGTCACTTGAAGCTTGTGGGACATGTTCTCCGACAGTTGCAATGACATGGAGGCCCCGTTAGGAGAAAAACGCAAATAGAGAAATCTTGGCGCCACACTTTTATGGAGGACCTCAGAGCAGGTGGGAAGAAGATTCAGACATTGCCAGTGACAGATTTTTGTGGAAGCAGCTTGCCGCCCGATGCGCCGAACGGTAAGAATAGAAATAGGATTTTGAAATAAAACTTTTTAATAGCACTGTAGATACCTCAGACTATGCATTTTGTTGGCTTCCAATACCAGAAAAAGTGCTTTGTGGCGGGGCTTCGCCCGCGCTGGGGGAGCTCCCAGCGCTCCTCCAGAC
>JADKLZ010081101.1:24446093-24489902 GCA_021533235.1 Biomphalaria straminea
GGCGGGGCTTCGCCCGCGCTGGGGGAGCTCCCAGCGCTCCTCCAGACTCCCTTGCTGGCAAGAGCTGCGAGCCAACAATTTTTTCACTAACTCCAGGAAGAACCTATTCTAGGACACAACAAAAGTCTTCCGAAAGATTAAAGGGTCATAGTGTAATAAAGATTAGTTATGTACACACACACACATATTTTTTGTATGTGGGGCTCCCCTCCCCCGAAAAAAAAACCTGGCTACGCCCATGGTATATATTGACTACCTTGCTGCTAAGGGCCCCGCACATGACGCTCGCCCAGGGCCCCGCGCACTGCTAGGGCCGCCCCTGCCTTAAACTAAGATTATTCTAACATACCAATATATATATTATATCTAATCTAGACTGGACATGAAAATCTTTTAATACTACAAAATTATGTCGTGAAAAACTTCAAAAAAATCTGAAACCAGGCGTTGTTTTGTAAATTAGTGATAAGAAGTAAAGTTATTTTTTTCAACCCTAGCCTATGTAACATATAATGTTATGTTTAGATCTAAATCTAGTAATTGAACTTTATTGAACATCAAAAATAAGAGCAATCTCATCTTATACATATTATTTTGCAAATTTTTATATACATAATGTAATAAAAATCAGGGTAATCAGTCTAATAAGATGATTAAAATCAACAGACGAGGATTTTTCCATCTAGGATTTTTGAAACATTATCTCAAATGAAACTAAAAGGAAATGGCTTTTTATTATTGATTTTTGTAAATGTATAGTTATGTGATTAATAACCCATTCTAAAGAAAATTATAGAAATGATTTTGCATTATTTATAAACTTTGAAAACTTAAGATCATTACTTTTCTAAGACAGAAACGATTGATTTTCTTAGATATATAGGTCTGTGAGTTGATCAATCGTAGATAAGATTTTGATTCTGTTTTCCAGTCTAGATCTAATATATATAGGTCTGTGATTCTACAAATTTATCATGAACTTGCGGGCTAGCCGTGGACATAAATACATATAGACTGGCCGATAAAAAAGCTTTTGAAACGAAAATGTGTGACTTGCAATTTTGTGTACTTTATTTATGTCTATGAGTTTTGTTTAATCTCTAAGACTGAAGATCATGCAATTTTTCAATTTTTCAGAATTCGGAAATCCGAATACAATAGATATACATGTTTTCAAGTTACATGAAGTTTTTTTCCTTTTTCCAGTCTATATTTATTTATGTCTATGGGGGGCTAGCCTACAAATGTATTTTCTTGTATTCCAGCATAGAAGAGCTCTCTCTGTCTTTATTATAGTTTTTTTTTTTTTTTTCTGTAACACTTTGTAATACAGGCATGTCAAACTCATTAAGGTGTATGGGCCGCATAAACAACTTACTATGACCTGAGGGGCCGCAGCAAAAAATCAGTTTGAAAACAGCTTACTAGTTTTATGTAATTAGAAATGATACAATATAATACAATAATTAATGGCATACCTGTCCCTCAGCTAAATTTGTAGTAGGCCTACTATTGGCTAATTAAAAATTACTATGATTACGCATTATTTTCTTTGTCCTGATGCTTGACATCTTTTCTGGGATATCATTTTATTAATGTCAGGTTGAAGTTTGTTTGTCAGTGACGCTTTCATCACAGATGACAAATTTTGATCAGATAATCTCGAACTGTGAGGTGTTTTAATAGCTTTTATTATGGAAAAGAACTGCTCATAGAGACCAGTGCATGCAAAAATAGCTAAAGTTCCGCAATTTCACGAACCGTTCAGGGTAAATGACTGTAAAATTTTGGCACAGTCATTTCAATATTCTTCGATTTCAACTAAGAACCTGACTTCTATTCTATCAGCTCTAGTTGCACATTTCCAGCAGCATTTTCAGAATCAAATCAGATCGCGTGATCGAGAGGCTAAGTGCGCTTGAACTTGGCTTGGCTACCTAGAAGGAGGTTCGAGGTTCGACATCCGACTCGGGCAGAGCGCCTAAAGGCAGCACAGAAAAGCAACTCCTAGATGCCCCCTACCCCCACTGGTCCACAAATGAGATTGGACCAAAGAGCTCCGAGCATGCTCTAAGCATGAAAGTAGCGCTATATAAAAAGTATAATAATAATAATAATGATGATGATGCAAATTTACAATTAGCATCAGTCTATCTTATTTTTGCAAGTAACTTTACATCAAAACCTTTTCATTTCATGGTTGTTGCGCCATATCTTTGTTAGACTAGCTAGCTTTACCAAAGATAAATTGTACTGGATTTTCACCTCCTGTCATTTCTCAAAAATCATCCTCGCTTGTTATCCATAGAACAGAACTCAAGTAGTTCCTGGTATATGTCAAAATTCCTGTTAAAGGCCCTTATGAATATATACAACTGTGCTACACCCTTTACGTCAGTTGACTCATAGAGACCCAATGAAAATAATTCAAAATCAGCTCTGTCGTTCTTTAATTGTTCAAGCAAGCTGACTGACATGTCATTTATTCTATCTGCCACAGTGTCACTAGTTAACGCTATTTCATTGAATGCTTTCTCCTTTTTTTTTTTTTTTGAATAAATGACTTCGGCTTTAACGAAACACTCCTTCATAAAATCACATTTATTAAATGATTTGAAATGGCTTGCAATGAAGTTTGACAAAATGTAGCTTGCTTTCACTGCAGACTCACCCTCGTTGTTCAGTTAAACAAATATTATTTTTCCATTCAAGTAGCTTGTCATCTCTTGTTTTCCAGCGTAATAGTTTACCATTATTTTTATATTTTTTTAGGTGGCCAAGCGGGCCGCATGCAAGGTGGTAGCGGGCCGCATGTGGCCCCCGAACACCCAGTTTGACATGCCTGTTGTAATAGAACGTAATTTGGATGATTTTGATGCTAAGGGCGGGTAACAAACTTTAGAGCGAAAGTGAGAGTTGATAGTTTAATTCCCCCTTTCTCCCTCAACCAAGATTCGCAAGCGACAATATCCAAGTCATGATATTGAGTTAATTTCGTTGGTTTGTTCCTAAGTCATGTTGATAGGGAAGTCAAATCTTGGGTTCAACGTTCTTCTCACTTTGCTGAAAAATAAAAAACTTTTTAAAAATGTAACAGTTTTGAATTCATTAATCAATACTCAACGAAAAAAAAGGGTTCTTGACAGTATAAAATTGTGAAAAATAAGAATAAATAAAAGTGAATCCAATAAACGAGCATATTTATAGTACGAATTTTTTTTCTTATTAGCTAACGCCATATTTTACTATAATTGCACATTAGCATAAGCAAGTACACTATTATTTCCAGTCTAGGTCTTCTCATCTTATCTTATCTTATAATAATACAGACGTTACTTCCAAAAAAAAAAAAAAAAAAAAAGATGATTACGTCCTAAGCGTCATGCATTTAGTCACGGTAGGGCCACAGAAAAGGCAGCATGGATGCTTTAAAATATTCTCTTATAAAGAGGCCAGATGAGAGTCATGTTAAAAAAATAATTTTACAGACTCTTCAGTATAATACAATTTAATTACACACATTTTCCTAAACAATTTAAGTATCCTTCATCCGTAGACAGTGGTACTAGTAGGCTTCATCCTTTTAGGGTCTAATTACTTAGCGATTAAAAAGCAACATAAGGCCTCTTTTAAAGATGCTTACAGTTATCGATACATTATCAAACTTAACATAATACCTCTGAGGACAGGTAAACCTAGAATTGGATGCCATCATATTTTATAGAATCTGTGGGCAGGATTGTATAGCAATGCCCAGACCGATTTTGACACCCTGCCAACACCCTAAGAAGAGTCCGTAGTTTGATGTATATAACAGCAATTGTAATTTTTTATTTATTTCTGACGACTATATTTTTTTAAAATTGAATGAAAGGAAAAAATGATGAATCCTTTTAATTCATTTTAAAGCTTCTTTTTACTTTTATATTTAGCTTCTCATTTGTCCTTTTATCTCTTAGACTACTGTTGTCCAGATAGTTTCAGTGGCTGACTTAAATCACGCCCACACTCTCGAGATCACGTGCTTGTCACGAGATCCTGACGACCAATCAATCACCGTCTCCTAAAAAACAAATCAGTCACCATCTCCCAATAGATGTATTTTGGTATAAAACCCAAAAATGAGATTTAGAACGTAGGTCTGGATTATGGTGAACTATCGAGATCAATGGGGATTAAAATAACTTGTTACAAAGCTTATACACTCACTCTGGCTGGCAGGGCCGGTCCTACAAATTGCGGGGACCTATGCGAAACGGATCGCGCGGGGCCCATTCTCGGTTGTGATAAGGATATAAGTGAAAATAAATATTGTGTATTAGAAAATAAATTCGTCTTTGCATTTTATTCATTCTTTACAAAGTACAAAATCACTGTCAAATCAACTTTACTAGCCATCTACAGTAGATATTAGTTTTTCAACAAAAAAGTCGCAAAGTATTTAGATCTGCCTTTAGATTTCTATCGACTAGCAAAATATCGCTTTTGTCTCTTTTGGCACAATTATTTATTTTACATGACTAGTGACGGTCAGACTACACAATAATAAATAAAGAAATTAAACCATTAGTTAATTAACTATTGGTAATTAATTATTTTGTTTGATATCTCGAAAAATGGAAAGAAATTGTGCTTGACTGAGATGGTGGTATTCGCTGAATTAGTCCTCTTTATTGGTCGCCGTTTTAAAAGAAGTTTGAAACAAACAATAGATGACTTTATAATCTTCTATTTTCATTCACGCTTCACTAGCGGAGTGGTTAGAATGTCTGCTTGAGGAGTCTTGAGTTTGAATTCAAATCATTCCCTTTTTCTTTCTTTCTTAAAAAGATTTCCGATTAAGTTGAAAACTAATACTTAAATGCTGGACCTGTACACTTCCTTCTAGGCTGCTAAAAATGCACTCGTTTCAAATAATATCTGCTGAACATTCAGTAGTTATTTCCCTTTGTACACTTTCATAAAGTAGATCTATGAAGTCATTCAAGGACACATTAAAAACACTTTTTTGTTCATCACGTGCCAATGTAATGTCGAATCAAACACACTGACACCCTTTTACAAATAAAACTTGAAAAAAAAACTCGGTTACAAAGACAGTTTGTGTGGAAACACAAACTCAAAATCGGCCCCCGAAGTGGTCCACCCAGGCAGCTTTCAATATTTTCAAAAAGAATATCAGAATGAAATTCTAACAAAGACAAATGAGAATGGAGAAAAAAAAAATGACAGATCTTGTGTGGTGCCCCAGTGGTCCAGCAAACCAAAGAATGGGTGAAAGTGAATGTGAAGTTAGGTGTGAACCTGACCTAACTGATGTCGTATAATGAATATCTCATTGATCGAATTGTTTTATAAAGGGTCAATCTCTTATTGAAATCATCAAGAAAAAAAACATTTCCGTAAAAAAAGAAAAAAAAAAAATCTTTTAGTGGAGAGTTATATGGCCACACTGAGGCCCTGTAGTTCACGCAATAAATATGAAAAACTACGTATTCATTATTGTTTTAAATTATGACCAAACAGCCCAACGTATATGCTTGCTATATAGATTTTCCTCTTTAAAAAAAGTAACCCACTAAAGACCCTCCTGTGTTTGTTACTATTAATAATGAATAGTTGTAAAAGTGGTGTATTTTTTTAATGTAAAAAGTTCGTGCATAAGTGATTTTAAAAAAATAGATTTTTCGAAATACCCCTTGCATCACAACTTTGAATGGTCTAAAATATTATGATGTCGGATTTTCAGTATCTTTTCTAGTTTACGAGATCTAAACGGGATGGACGGACGGACAGACATTCCACACAAAACTAATAGTGTCTTTTCCCCTTTTGGGGGCCGCTAAAAAAAAGGAAACAAAAAACTTCAATATATTTTGAAGTTTGCTTGGCTAAATTTAGACTGACCTAAATATCGATTTCCAATGTCGGGGACAGTAGTGTACTGGGTTACGTCTGGCTAGAGATCCGGACAGAAGTGGTCATTGTCACATATTGGGGGAGTCTGTCCCTAGTCGACCGTCCTGATAATGCTGTCATACTATTGTTGTGTCATTGCCACTTCTCCTTGTGGCTTGGGAAAACCTGTTGACCCTCCGAGGATTCTGGGTTTCACTTGTTTATTTTTTTTCTTATTATTATATGTTTATTTTCTTGCTTCTTTTAAAAATCACCTTCGAAGAGAAATAAAACGTTTTTAAGAAACAATAAATTCGTTTTGTTCACGAGTGAAGTGAGCATCCATAGTGGGTTACTGTAAAAATCACCCACAGCTAAAAACAAAATCCCCAGCTTTTCCAGGTTGGGGAAAAAAGTAACAGCCTAAAAAAAAAGTGTCAGATGACAGTTCAGACTCCCGACAAAGGTGCTGTGATCTGATCGAGGCCCATCGTTATACCGAATGGCCTCGGAGTGACGTCATAAAGCGAGCTTGTTTGATCGGCCAGGTGTGTACCGACAGACCTTATTGACCTCACTGACCTATTTATAAATTTGCTGACCTGAAGACCTATTTATGTAATGCCTGAACTTATTGACCTCACTGGTCTGTGTATGTAATGACTACGGTTAAACCAGTAGCCTAAATGTTATTGACTGGACATTGTGGCTTTCGGTTTGGATTGGCTGTATGGGAGAGATGAAAAATGTGTCTAGAAAGAAACTTGTGGTATTAATCTAGACGTTACACAGACAAACAAACATTGTTTAAGACGTTACACAGACAATGTTACAGACGTTATCCAATGTTACAGACGTTACACAGACAATGGGAAGACGTTACACAGACAATGGTAAAGATGTTACACAGACAATGGTAAGACGTTACACAGACAATGGTAAGACGTTGCACAGGCAATGGTAAAGACGTTACACAGACAATGGTAAGACGTTACACAGACAATGGTAAAGACGTTTACAAACACAATATTTTAGCCGACATTGGGGGGGGGGTATTTCATTTCCTGTTCAGTTCACCTCCTTATTCTGGTTTCCATGACAACGTATATGGCGAGGCCCTAAAATATGCTGACAATTGTAAACAAACAACATTTAGCCACGTGATTCTCTATATCTTTTATACAAAGTATTCCATCCAACGTGGCTGTCACGTGATACATTTTTCATTATTTTATCAATATTATGACGTGGCTAAATGTGTTTACGATTGGTGAATGAGGTCAGTGGATGAAGACTATGGAAATGTAAACAGAATACTGAAGGCTTTAGAGAAAAGCAGTCGTGTGGACGTAGAGATTCGGCTTGACGACATTCACTATCAACACCGTCTAACTCAGGGGTCTCAAACTCATATCAGCATGTGGGCCGCACAGGAAAGTAACAACCAGTCAGCGGGCCGCACCACGAAAAGAGAATGTTTTTTTTCATTTTACGAATACTACTGTCAATGGTAAAATCAAGTTTTCATTATTATTAGTTACATTTAGTGTAGATGATTACTAGGCTTACTGCAGATGTCTCTTCACTCATGTTTCTGTCCACTCAGCTGAGAGCGTTTGGCAGAGATCAGACCATCGACGTTAGGCCTAAATTGCGTGTAGTAACAAGCCGCAAAGTTGCTCTCAGATGCTCATCAGTCAGTCTTGATCGTTATGCTGTTTTGTTGACCTTCATTCTGGAGAAAAACTGTTCGCAAACGTACGTTCTCCCAAACATCGCTAGAATTCTAGCGGCTGCGCAGAGTAAGTTTGGAAACTTCTCTCTGGGAAGAAACTGGTAGAAATCTGGAACGACAATATCAGCGTATTTTTGCTTCAGAACAGTGTCACACTGCAGGTCAAGTAGTTCCATCTTTACTTCCTCTGGAAGGTTGTTCACGTCAACTGTGAACAGAGCGGCAACAAGGAAAAACTGTGGTTCGAGAACAGTGAATTGCTGAAAGCGGTGTTCAAAATCTTCTAGTAGTCTGGAGAGGATGTCTACGTAGTCTTTCAGGCGCTGTGGTTCAACCGTTATGTTCAGTAGAAAAGAGAAATGAACTAGGTTTCCATCTGCCAGCTGAGTGGCCCACAAAGCCAGCTTGTATCTGAATGATTTGATGCGGTCTAACATCACGATACTCAGCTGCTTTGAAATGAAGAAATTAATTATAAATAAAATAAATGAGAAATGGACAAGCTCACATCCAAATCACAAGAAAGATGATGCTTACTATAAGCTATCCCGAATTAGGACCGGACACAACAGAATGCGACAACACATGTACCGGAAGCTCAAAATTGGAACCAGTGATATCTGCCCATGTGGAGTGTCATCAGAGAATGCCGACCATGTCCTCCAAGACTGCGCTCTTTACCAAGAGGCCCGTCTAAGACACTGGCCGCAAAACACCCCAATAGAAAGAAAACTATATGGAGAGCTCCCTGACTTGGAAACCACTGCGCAGTTCATCTCAGATATTGGTGTAGTGATCTGAACCCTCCAACATGACAATGAGAACGAAGAAGAAGAAGCTGCTTTGTGCCCTGTAGTTGTGAATTGATTGCATTGAGATGTTGCGTGATGTCAGTAAAAGAGCAAGATCCGACAAAAACATTGGCTCACTGAGCTGAGGTATGTCTCTGTCTTTCATTGCCATGAACAATGCTGTTTCCCGTCTCAGTTCAAAAATTCTCTGCAGCACTTTTCCACAACTCAACCATCTGACTTCCATATGATACAGCAACTCTCCGTATTCCGTTTCTAAATCAGCTAGAAATGACACAAACTGTCCGTGGTTGAGACCCCGTGCACAAATGAAGTTCACCGTCTTCACGACAACATCCATCACGTTCTTCATTTGTAAATTTTTGCCAGAGAGTGTTTCTTGGTGCAGAATGCAGTGTATGGCTGCAAAAGGTCCAGAGGTTAGAATCAGGCTACCGTTCACCCAACTTCTGCTGAAAACTTAAGCGGTCGGTGGGCGACAGTTACACTTTATTTACAGATTAGTGCAGTTGTAAATCATTTCACGGCTTCTATGTGGTCATTGTAAATTTTATCTTTTTTTTTTTGAATTCGCGAACGTGGTCGCGGGCCGCACAAAATAGTTTCGCGGGCCGCGTGTTTGAGACCCCTGGTCTAACTTATATTGTTGCCCTTTGGCCTGTATTATTGGATTTTGTTATTTAAATGTTACCTCTGTTTGACTTATCTGCATACGACTGCGCGGAAGCGCCTAACAGATTGTTGTGTAATGAATAAAGAAATAGATGAGCATTCATACTTTTTCTAGGGTGGGAGGAGGAAGTAATTTCGTGTGCAGTGCATCTCTCGCTACTTCTCCCTATCCACCATCTTGTTTTATGTTTGACCTACATTGAAAGACAGTTTCTGTGAGAAAGTTGTTGACCTAATATTTGCTTTCCTGCGCTATGCACGTAAAAATCTGGCATGTTTTACGTTCTAAGTCAACGGTTCTCAACCTTTTAGCTCCACGACCCCCCCAACCATAATTTTCTTTCGTTCACAGGCTTAGATAAATGCGATTTAGCTAGTGTTAACTTTAATTACTACGTGATTAGATCTTCTGGTCTGCGACAACGAGATGTGGTCTGTATCAACGAGATGTGGCCTGCAACAACGAGATGTGGCCTGCAACAACGAGATGTGGTCTGCATCAACGAGATGTGGCCTGCAACAACGAAGATGTGGTCTGCATCAACGAGATGTGGTCTGCAACAAATAGTTTCGAATATTAATTATAAAAAAATAAGTAACTGCCAATAAAAAATCACATCTACGTTCAATGATGGTACATTCACTTAAATTGTCATTCGTATCCCCTAGCTATATGTTTATACATTCACTTAAATTGTCGTTCGTATCCCCTAGCCATATGTTTATACATTCACTTAAAGTGTCATTAGTATCCCCAACCTATATATTTGTTATTTTAGATATATTTTTGTTATTCTCACTTTTTATTTCATTGATACTTTGCGACCATTTCATAATGTATTTAATAATAATGTATTATTACTGTTCTAAGTTGACTCTTCAACTACCACCCATGAAAGAAGTCCAGAAAGGGATGACGCCTAAGCGTCGTAGATCCCTAGATCAACAGAAAGGCTTTTATCTATTGACCAGGCCTGGACAATGAGGCTCTTCACCCCGTGTCCTGTCTGAGGGCTCCTAACGGTAGACAGCCATGTAGGCTAACGGGCCCGACTGTGCCGTGTACATAGCAGCTCCGCCCACGTTCCTGGGCCCCACCCGCTATAGGTGGTCGTGGACGAAGGCCACTACGAGGAGTTTATCTCATATTCCTATACTGTTACCGCCACTGCTCCGTGCGAGGATCGCCACTCCAGCTAATCCGGTCACTGATGACAATCCCCTTTGTGGAACGGTGTGGCGGACGTTTTGGACAGGGTTGTAGGCTGTTTGTTCCATCCCCACCCCAAGTGAGATAAAAAAAAACAAAAGCTCACCCAGGGTAAACCTACCAGGGCCTGGTTCACTACTCGTATTTAGCCTATCTAGATCCACTCCTAGACGTTTCCACGGAGGCGCCACGCTGAGGCAACGGGTAGCTTAATACCTCCGTCAACTACCACCAGATATTTTGAGCTGGTTAAGAAATCCACCAATTTAATTAGTGGCTGTTGATTGTCTAAAAATAAGTAATTTATTAAATATATTTTTTTTCTTGATTTTACAAATGTAAATTTCAAAAAGAAAACATCCAATTCTTGATAAATGTTTAGTACCTTTTTTTTCTTGTTTATTTTTAGTTAATAACAAACAAAAGTCATTCTTGGTTCAGCGTCCAACAATTTACTTGCTTAGCTTAGCCAGACCTTTAATTGGAAGAAAAATAGCTTTTTTTTTTCAGTGTAAACGTGGCCAGCTCATGGCACACGCCAAGTTTATTGTCCAGCTAGATCTATTTGTTTCCCCAGTAATTTGTGTCACTGGCCGGTTCAGTAGCCACGACCTACGCTGGGAAGAAAAAAACAAACAACCTCTGTGACATCATTGTCACACAAAGTACAGTTACACACGTGGACACACACACGCTCAGTCACTCAGAAAACTCGCAGAGTTGGCAAATGGTCGTCGGTGGCCGGAAGCAGTGGCAGGCAGAAATAGCGACTTCTGCTGTAAAAGTGGAAGAGTTTTTAAGAAGAAAAACAAACAACTGTGGGTCACGTCCCCTTTCATGCACCAAAATAGCAATTCTATGTCACTTTCCCCTCACTAAATTAGGTGTCCCACAATGTCACAAGTGACATTTTTTTCATATCAAAATCTATTTCTATTTAATTTGTACGACTGTATGTTTATATTTTGAAAAAAAATAATTAAAATTCTAAATTGGTATCACCCGGGCATGTTACCCTGCCTCCTAGTGGCGCCCGGGTGGAAACGATCGTATTAGGAAACGATTAGGCTAAATGGTAGCAAAACAAGACTCCCGTGGGGATGCCTAAGGGGGTGCGAGAGAATCCTCATTGCACTGTGCGGAGTTGTAAAAAAAAACTCCCACAACCTTGTCACAATCCAGGCCCTGTTCCTCAAGTGGCGTTACATAATAAATGGCGTGTCCTGCACGGTTAGCTTGGTTTAGAAAAGGAAAATGGCGGGGGTCTTAATATACGCTGCCTCTTGTCTCGAGTCTGACCCACCTGCCAGACAAAACAGTGTACAATGTTTTCAAACAGGCCGGTGAGAGGAAGCTTTTGTTCACTTTTGCTGGCATAGAGTTCCAATAGCCGAAGGCTCAACTCTACCTGAATTGGTATCACGTTTCGGCTGAGATATAAGCAATCGAAATAATGATACAATCTTAAAAAATATAGATAGACCAATTAGCATGATAGGCCTACTACTTACAGGAAGCTGTTTTTTTTTTACATTTAATGGTACTTTTATGTTAATCATCTTATCTTATATCATATGATACAGACGTTACTTCAAAAAGAAGATGATTACGTTATACGCGTCATGCATTTAACTTATTCATGCATATTGAACAATGACCCAAATTTTGTCAAGTAACTGGTTTTCCTGGCTAGCTCAGGCAACCCATTCCATGCTCTAATAGCAAATGTGGCCCGCGAAACTACTTTTGGAAATTAAAACGGTCCGCAGATTGAATTAGGTAGGGCATCACTGCTATATAGACCTACTGTATAGTCTTTATGCCATTGTGTAAGGTGTTTATTGAAAGTTTTTTATTTGACATCTCACTCTTTTATTTTATCATCAATACTTCTGAAAACTTTATATCAAATAGTTTCTAGAGACCTCATCCTCATTAAAAAAAGGACTCGTCCATCCTTCCTCCCCAGGTCTTGCTTACATCTTATTAGCCCTATTTTATGACAACCGGAAATGGCTTCCCAACTTTCGGTTTTTAATAGTCTTCGGTCACTAACATATATATGTACAATTCGGTGTCCACTAAAAATAAATATACAAAACTATGAGTGTTGGGAAACTCTTAGGCAGCTTTTTTGGGTCAGTCGCACATGATGATGTACTTTTATATTTCAAATCTTACATAAATATTTGCGCATTAACACAAAGTGCAAACTTAACTTAGAAGTGTATCTTTGTAGACATCGATGTTTAGGCCTACTACTGGCCTGGGGACACTTAACACCACACTATACGGAGAGATATGGTGGCAAAGAAAGCTAGAGACAGTGAAATTGCATTGGTCTCAGCTCTGGAAACGTGCTGGTTCCTTTACCAGCAAAACTAAAGCCACCTTTACATGAATTGTGTTTGGACGAGGATGCCTCTTCAGAATAGGGCTCAAATGTAACAAGAATAGGTGCTCTACAAGATGAACCACAGTCTTTCTACTGCCTGGGGGGGGAGATGATATGTAGATGTTTACAATATGCATATTTGTTTTCTTTCTTCGGACTCGAAGACAAGCCTTATTATTATTTCAGTTTTTTATAAACAAAGTGCAGAGTTAAAAAAAAAAACTACGAGTATACATTTATTAATCTATTTTATGCGTGAAACCACAATTCTTATAGTGTACTCTATATGTTACAACGGAATTGATGGGTTAATACACATTCACATGTTCGGATGTTAAATCTGATGACCCAAATCTAATTGTCTTATCTTCTTATCTTATATATTACAAACGTCGCTTCAAAAAGAAGATAATTACGTCCTACGCTTTTCATGTATCAATCTTGTCATGCATGTTAATCGGTGACTTAAACACTCTGCCAAGTCACAGGTTTTCCTGGCTGATTCAGGCAACCCATTCCATTCTCTAATGGCACTAAGGAAGAAGGAGCACTTGTACGAACTTGTTCTAGCGTATGGAATAAGAAATGTGTCTCTATCTTTGTGTCTTTCTGAGTATTTCATTAGGCTGTGTTTTTCTAGTTGTAAATTATGGTTAAATGTTATATGTATTATATCTATCTACTTTACTTTTAATTCTTCTATCCTGAAGTGTCTCTAAATTCAGTGATTTAACTAATGGTGTTACTCTAATCAAATTTGAATATTCGTTTGTTATAAATTTCACTGCTCTATTTTGTATTTGTTCTAGTTTCTTTATGTTTTCTTGAGATGAGGGATAGCAACCAGAGGATGCATATTCTAATACTGGCCCAGCTAAAGTTAAATACCATGTTAGGTAAGGTTGGCCGTGATCAACTGACACATGTGACACAGGCCTGCGTGCTGCTAGCGGTCAACTGTGTCAAGGGACGAACCTTCAGGAACGTGCTGGTATGAATACACGACACGTAAAAATCACCCGTGATATGTTCATGCTTTCATGGGATCCTGTAGTAAGGACTGAATATCTGTTGTTTTTTCAAGAGGGCATTGATAGACCCAATATAAAGAACGAGTTTGTCAGAGTAAGAGGATTCAGTCCAGTACTGTTAGTCCACAATGAAATCAGTGTTTGTCCGTGAGTCCCAGAGTGCAGCAGGACGAGACTGAGAGACTAATACAATTCAGTACAGGGATTAGTCAGATATTTCGTGTTGCCTGTTGTACTGTATTTGAATGTTTACTTATTACTTTGGGTCTTGAGTTAGTAGTGTTGTGTTGTGCAGTGTTTGTAGAGAGCCTGATAAGGTATAATGTAGCAATATCTCAAGTAGAAGTCATGAAAAGATTGAACACACTTAATAACAAGCATCGAAATCCAAATTCAATAATAAATTCTCAGTAGTAGATTTAACATGAAGATTGAAACTTATAAATAGATTAATTATTTGGGCCCTGAAATAACACTTATAAACAGATTAATTATTTGGGCCCTGAAATCTTCTTCTCTTAAATTTCATTTTTCAAAACGAAATTTTGAGGATATGCTTCTACAGGAAACGAATTGTCTCCCTTCTGTTTACTCTTTTGTGTACAGACCTGAAGCTACTAGAATGAAAACTTTTTATTTATACTTCTCTGGCAACCTTGACCCATACATCTATCCTTCACCTTCAACTATCCCTTAGCCTGTATGGGCTCCACACATATCAAATTCTTTGTCCATCTCGTTCAGTGACAGGCCAGTCCATTCTTTAATGTTATCTTCCCATCGCTTTCTATATTTGCCCCTTCCTTCTTTTTCCTCATAGCAATAAGACTTTTAAAAAGAGTAGTGTGTGTGTATGATTTTTCAGAAGCCAAAAGTAGCTGTTGGACTATTTTTAGCACGATAAAGCAGAACGTGATATCGAATAATCAATGGTGCGTTTAATTTTCGAAATTGAAACGTGACAAACGGGCAGACAGCACAAAAACCATAAGTAAATATTTCTCCTATGGGAGCCGTAAAAAATGGCATCTAGCACATGTGCCCAAAAAATATTTTAAAATAATATTTCCATCATAACCTACGAATTGTCTCCTTGTTCGACGTGGCATTTTGTTAGGGACCTTCTGCTGCAATCATAAAAATTCAACTTTTTTTTTTTTTACATTTTGAAGTTAGATCGAACTAAAACAGTTGCTTTTACCCTGTGAGTTATTCCTTGTTATCTCTCTCTCTGTGTGGTTTGAGTGTGTGTGTGTGTAAAGCTAATACAAGTTCCATAACTCACAATGTGTGTCTCCCTTCAGTTATCGAATCCAAAAAGTCACGTGATGCAGGAGTCTCGTGAGAGAAATGTTATGTCTGTCTGCCAAGCCTGCATCTCTGTCGTCTGCACATTGTCTGGTCAAGTTTTACTTCAACAACAGTTTATATTCCTGGCGCGATTGTTCAAAATGTCATTAAATTAGACGAGCATAATTTTAATTGATATCTAAAGACAGATGTTAAACTACATATTTCGTCCATCACCCACATCGATGCGTTGTCACCCAACAAGTGGACGTTTTAGTTGGATTCAATAATCCAGTAGTTACTTGACGATACTCAAATTTCAATGAAAGCAATCTTCTTATCTTCTTATCTTGTATAATACAGACGTTACTTTAATAAAGAAGATGATTACTTCCTAAGAGTCATGCATTTATTCATGCATATTAACCAATGGCCTAAATTCTGCTAAGTCACTGGTTTTCTTGGCCAGCTCAGGCAACATATTCCATGCTCTAATAGCACTAGGGAAGAAATTTGTAAAAATCTGTACTAGCATATAATAATGATAACGTTATTAAATACATAATATGGATCAAAGTCTATGATAAGGTTCAAGTAGGCCTACATCATCCTACATGAATGTTTTAATACATGGAATAAGAGAAGAGTTTTATCTTTGTGTTATTTTTTTTAAAAATTAATTTATTAGTTTTTCCTCTTGATTCCGGTGTATACTGCTAATAATATTTATAAATCTAAGGGCTAGTCATTTCTGAAGACCGAATTTGATAACATGTAAATTTATTTTAATTTATCTTATTTTCTTTTAGTTAATATGCAATTTGTTAGGACCTTTTACATTCTTGAAATGTGGAGGCTCATTTACAGGTGAGGCCCGGAAAGGCCGCACCAACATACATATGTATATAAGTCTGGTCCTGCTCTGGTCCTCCAATGTTTTAGAATGCATGGTATTATACATGGCCTATATACGAATTATATTCTTCTTAGTAGGCACACTGCTGTATTTTTGCTGTGTTCCTAGAACATTGAATACCTACTTTCACTTTATACTCTTTTAGAAACCTGGGCAAGTCTGGTCTACGAGTGTCCAACATTGGATTTGGTAAGTTGTTCCCAAGGATTAACAAATTAGTTCCTTTTTTTTTTTTTTTTTTTTTTGGGGGGGGGGGGGGCGCTTGACTATGATTAGGGATCTATTAGAAAGCCTATTTTTTTTAAAAATTAAAGTTTCGTTAGACGTGGCGAAGTACAAAACAGTGGCTAAGCAACCAAGGATCCTTAAAAGAAAAAAAAAATCAGGTTCTTGGGGAATTTACTTACTATCTGTTTTGTAACTTTGCAATTTTACCAAACCTAAATTTGACCAATCATTCTGATGCATCACGTTTCTCTAGACTGTTAGCCAATGTCTAATTTGTATTTTGTCTCCAGGTACATGGGTCACGTTCGGTGGACAGGTCACCGATGAGGTCAGTTCACAATTCTATTTTCTACTAGCTAATATACATAAAACTGCCCGGAGTGGACTCAGTGGAGTGCTGTATAGTCTAGTTATACACATAGAGAATAATGTAAAAAAAAAAAAAAAAAGGAGGGGGGCAGAAATATCTAGATGCAGGACCGAAAATAAGTATGTAGAGAGTAATTCCAAATTTTTCAACACAGAGCTCTTGGTGTATAATACAATGCTATTTCAGAGTAGGTTGGCCAGAAATCTTACAAGTAATGTTACAGACACTTACAGACCTGTGAGTTCTTCAAAGATGTTGAGAGGATCATCAATTGATCTAAAAAAATATAGGGCCTACTGTTCAGCTATAGTATTAAAGTAGTATTAAAACCGTGTTAGTCGAATATGGCATCGTTATTTACATTCCTATTGTACTATTTTTTTTTCTAGAACTCTATTGTGTCTGTTTAAACGAATTTTACATGCTTTTGCTTCATTTTTATTCTCGGAGTTTGGTGCGCCAATTTGCCATCCCTTTCAGAGAGCAGTATATAAGCAATTCGTAATTGAATCGCGCGTCGTGAGTTATATTACTGTCATGGTGTTTTCTAGAAATCGATTACATGCTTTTTCTTGATTTTTTTTATTGGTTGTAGCATGTTATAGGCCTATAATGCGTCATTTGTAATCGTCCAATGCAACACTTTTAGCGCTTGCTTAATTATTTGGTCAATCACAATCCTTTAGAGCAGTGTTTCTCAACCTTTTTTGTCTGCCGGCACAGTAAAAAAACAACAAAAATTTCGCGGCACACCACGAAGAGCAACAGTTGTTTTAAAATAAAAAGAAAAAAAAGATTTACCAGTTTTTAATCATTACTTTTAATGTGAAGGTTGTGCCTTGTTTTTGAGAGCAAATGAGATCTATCCGAGGCTCCAAAGTCGAAGTGCTGAAAATCCAAATTCACAAAACCATGAAGATGAAAATGCAAGAATTATTTTGATTGCATTTAAACTGATTGCTGGATATATTTTGTTGATTGAAATTCAAAAATTATCCAGGCTTTTCTCGGCAAAACTTGACTTAAGAACTACATCGTTTTTTAAATAAATGAGCTGCTCTTCTTCTTCAGTTGTGAGATTTGTAGCTTCATAGTTTCCAAATGGATAGCTGATCCATCCATATTCATTACTTCCAATTGTTGGAAAGTAATGCTGCAATGCTGACTGCAGGTGTGTCAAAGTGTCAAGAATTTCGGGGGTAATTTCTTTGTTTGAAGCACAATCATTGTAAGAAGGAAAGCAGTCGAAGACTCCTTTCGAGATCTTACTTTGCCACAAAGACAATTTTTCACCAAATGACTTTAGTTTTGAGGTTGCAGTGATGATTGTTTCCGATGGTCCTTGAAGACTTAAGTTCAATGAATTTAATTTGTCAAATAAATCAGAGAGAAATGTGACCTTAACCCACCAGATTTCGTCATGAATAGAAAATCCAAAGTCTTTTTTTTTCAGCCTACAAGAATGAAATCAGCTCAGCCTTCAGTTGAACGACACGCTTAAGACTTTTCCCCTGGAGAGCCAACGAACGTTGGTATGATACAGGAGGCATTTGTAGTCTGAATCCATTGCTTCACAAAGATGAGAGAAAAGTCGGGATGCAAGCGGTCGATATTTGATGAAGTTTACAACTTCAATCACTTGATCCAGAACAGACATCAAACCTTTTGGCAAAAATTTGAAGGCAAGAGCTTCTCTGTGGATCATGCAGTGAACAACTAATACATTTGGATTTTCTTGACGAACAAGAGTGACGAATCCTTTTCTGTTTCCCTGCATGGAAGGACAGCCATCGGTGCAAACGCTGACACAGTTTTTCCACTGTAGTTTGAAGAACAAAATGTTTTCGTTCACCACATTGAAGATATCTTCGCCTTTGGTCGTAGTTGCTAAGTCCTTGCAAAATAAGAATTCGTTGACACATTTTTCATCCTTTATGAACCGAATAAAAGCTAGCAGCTGGACTTTGCCGCTAACATCAGTGGATTCATCAACTTGAAGAGACCACAGAAGAGACAGTTCATCGTCAGTCACGTTGAAGTGTTCGCAGATTTGATCTTGTAAATCTGACGATAAGTCTTTTATTCTGCGTGAGATAGTATCCTTTGACAAAGGAACTTGTTTAACTTTTTCGGCGGCATCAGGTCCTAGGATTGTTTCAACAACAATTGCTAAAGCTGGTACAATGACAGATTCAGCCTCTGTGTGTTCTTTCTTGCGTTTTGCTTATAACTGAGCAACCTTATAACTTGCAATCAATCCCTTTTCTGGCAGCTTTAGGTAATTTGTAAGTTTCCTAGCTTGTTTATTTTGTTGAGCCCTGATGTTTTCGAAGTATTCCTTCGGTTGGGCTTTTACAGCTGGATGATTTGTTTCCAAGTGTCTCTTCAATTTGCTTGGAACAAGCGCCTCATTTGATAGAGTTGCATGACAGATCAGACAGATTGGCAATGGAGAATCTTCAGGTCCCGAAGATATGAAACCATCATTTCCATCAATATGGAGCGATCCACTACTATTACTGATCTTTGCAAGAGGGGATGTCATCGCGACGTAAAATAAAAATTTAATATTAGGCTGACCTGTGTAACGCTACACGTGTGGCGTTCTGGAAACTCCCGCGGCACATCTGCAAATCTTCGGCGGCACACTAGTGTGCCGCGGCACACAGGTTGAGAAACACTGCTTTAGAGAGCAGTAGCCTATGCTAATGTGTTCGTATTCGAAACAAGTAACTTTTGATCATCTTTTCTAACTTTTATTTATAGGTTGCAGAAGAGCTCCTTACAGTTGCTTACGAGAGAGGCATAAACTTTTTTGACACTGCTGAAGTGTATTCTGCTGGCAAGTAAGTTCATAGGTCATGGATGGAATGATTTATCCACATAACTTTGAGTACCGGTAGTTTATCAACATGGTTTGTAATCTAGATCTAGATCTGGATCTAGAATTGGCAATAAGCAGACCTGGCTTAGTTTCATGTACTGTTTTAAGTGTTTAGACTTAAGAGTCTGGAATAGTCTAGTTCAAGTAATGATTGTAGTTATTTTGTAGTTTGTTTGTAGATCTACTTCAACTCAAGTACTCAAGTACTTGTACTACTACTTCACTTGTAGTTGTAGTATGTAGTATAATGTAGTGTTCTTAGTTTAGTGTAGCGAGTGTACTGTATTATTAGAAAGTTCTAGAGATTAGAAATAGAATCCATAGACGATAGATCGGATAGTAGGCCTACTCATTATTAGTAGGCTAAGTTTTAAGTAGGCAGTATGACTCTTCTTCAGTAGTTACTAGTATTACTATAGTGTTAGGACTGTCAGTAGATTTGATACGCTAGATCTTATAGTAACTCAACCTATACCTATAGTCCTATAGTTATATTTTTTACATAGAATTCTAGATAAATCTAGTAGATCTTATATATTATTTAAATTATTAAATTTAAAAAAAAGAAGATAATTATTAAATTATGTTCTAGAGATCTAGATTCAACATTTCTAAATCTAATAATACTTAAATGTCTTAAAATGTATCTCTAGATCTAATGGTGGCTGAGTAGTAAAGCGCTTGGCTTCCATACCTGGGTCCCTGGTTCGAATCCTGGTGAAGACTGGGATTTTTAATTTTGGAATCTTTGGGCAACTCTGAGTCCACCCAGCTCTAATGGGTACCTGACATTAGTTGGGGAAAGTAAAGGCGGTTGGACATTGTGCTGGCCTCATGACACTTTTTTTTTTTTACTGTGGGCCACAGAAACAGATGACCTTTACATCATATCCCATGCACTATAGATCGCAAGATGTGAAAGGGAAACTTTACTTTTTTTTTTACTTTACTAGATCTAGTAGATTTAGAATACAGGTCTAATTATCATCTAATATACTCATAAGTGGCGTAGCTACCAATGTGCGGGTGGTGCGGGCAGCACAGGGCACCAACTGGAGAGGGGCCCCAAAACCTCCCCAGTGTATATTAATTTCCTATTTCCCTGAGCTTTTCAGTAAAAACAACTAAGTGTATGGACACGAACAAACATAAACTAATGTATTTTAAACATGAGCTAATGATTTATTAACTAGTCATGCCGCTTTTTTGTTTGATCTCCCTGACGGTTATCATTGAATCCAGAAAAAATGATGAGGCCGACATCCTGAATGATGAAAAAGAAGAAAAGACTTCAATACCGCAGATTCTAGAGACTAAAGGACAGCACACAAGCATGTCTTTAGTACACTCCTCGAAAATTCATACTGAAGAGGCTGAACCTTCAGACAGTGTAAACAATACAGAAAGCAGGATAATAACTCTTGACTGAACGACATTGGAGATTGGCCTGATGTCATCACAGATAATATTCGCATACACTTGTCACTCATCTGAAACAGTTCAGCGTATGAACAGTCAATTTAGAGAGGTATATAGGCATCAAGAATCAGCAAAAGGAAAGGCTAGAAAGCTTTCAAAGGCTTTGTTTTTCGGCAAATGTCAAACGGCGAGAAAGTTCTTAGAAAGTGGACGTGTTATTCGCCTAAAAAAGAATCCTTATTTGGCTTGCCCTACATATTCTTCTCAACAAGATCAAGTACCAAATCCTTATTTAAATCCAAAGAAGGATTCAATGAGTGGTGGAGGTTATCCCCGAAAATAGAAAAAACATGAGACCAGCAGAGCTCACATTAAATCATCGCTTGCTTAGAGGGAACTTGAAGTTCGCCTGAGTGTAGGGAACAGTATTGACAACAAGGCCCAAGATTCGATTATACAAGAGACAAACTCAATCCTAAAGCACTATTCATTGCCTACTCAAACCTTTCTCTTAATTTAGCATGAATTCGAGATGCTGAAGCTGAAGTCAATTTGGTAACATTTTTTGGTACACTTGACCGTTTACACGCCTTTTTCTCAACTTCAACACACCGCTGGGATATCCTTATCAACATAACCGGAACTAGCCTTGAACGTTTAGTTGAGACTCGCTGGAGCGCCAGAGGAGAAGCCGGCAAGATGGTTAGGGATACATTTTCTAAAATTATAGAAACTGGAGACATTAACTAGCAGAGATGAAAATTCATCGACTAGATCTGAAGCAGATGAATTATTAGTTGCTATTCAGTCTTTTAATTTTCTCCCCTATCTTGGATTTTGGGCTCCTATATTAACTGAAATTAATGATGTGCAAGTCTACCTTCAAAAACAAGGATGGTCTATTCAAGACTGCTCACTCAAACTAAAAACAGAGACATTTTTAAGTAGTAATTGAGAGGACATTGCTGAAGCCAGCATTGCCTTTGCCGAAAGCGTGTGCTCAGGTCTGAGAATCGGTACAGAACCTCAAAAACGTATTGGCAATAAGAAAAAGATGCCTGGTGAGAAAGTGACGACTCTGTACTTACAAACAAAGAAGAGCTACAAAGAGAAATTATTTCTACCTTGGACAGGATTGTTCAAGAAATAATCATCTGATTCGAGCAACTTCATGATGTAGCAGATAGATATGCTTCCCAGCTATTAAATCCTCAGGTCGAAATTAATATCGATAGTACCCCTAGCGACATTGATAAAAACGAATTTCTGCTGTCACAGTTTCATTAGAAGCCTCCGAATTTCCAAAACAAGGACCCGTTGAGCTCTTGAATTTTATAAAAAATATCAGATAGATGATTCAATCCCGAATATCTTCATCATGATTCGCATGTTTTTAATCTTGTGGTAAGTATCACTACATGCAAGTTTTTCCAAACTTAAACTGATCAAGAATTATTTGCGATCAATGATGACAAATTTACGACTCACTAATTTGGCCATTTTGTCCATTGAACAAGACTTGGTGGAAAAAATTGATTTCGATAAAATTTTTGATACTTTTGCCAGCAAGAAAGCGCGTAAAATTCACTGTAGTATGTTTATGTAAAAGTGATTTTTTAAAAAAATTAACAATATTTGATTAATAAACACATATTATTTTGAACAAAAAAGTAAGCTTTTGCAACATTATTATTTATTTAGTTGTTTTTTTTTGGGGGGGGGGCACCAAGATGAGGTACGGCACCAGCATCATATACTCTAGCTACGCCACTGATACTCATATAATTATCATGTAGTCATATAGTTTTGATTTCTAGATCTAGATTCAATTATAATTAAGTATTAGATTTATTTATATAAAGATATAGATTAAGTTATTTATAATTTTATAATTGATCTAAATTGTAAAAAATTTTTTTTGTCTTGATTTAAGAGCAGAACTTGTTTTAGGAAAGATTTTAAAGAAGAAACAATGGCGGTGAGTTAATCAAATTATGCAAGTCAATATTTAAAGCTTTTTTATTTGATAAGATCTAGTTTGAATGATTTATTGAATTCTTTTTAATTTTTTTTTTGTTAAATTTTAGATGTAATCTGAAAAGCTCTATATGTTGCCTCTCACATTTTTAAAGTTTTTAGTTATGGTTTTGACATTTTTATCTTATAATTGGAATGAAATCAACAAGGTTATGAAAATATGTTGATGCCATGCTTGCTTGAATGACATTTGATTTTTAAATTTGTACTTTCTGAGCCTATATATCCTTACTTTACAAGGAGAGCTGTATATGAGACTTACTATAATGAGAAATGCTTTTGATTTGACCATTCTTATTCATGTGGTTATCAAGCACTTTGTATTTCTATTTTCAGAAGGTCAAGTTATATCATTTCTACCAAGATCTACTGGGGTGGCAAGTAGGTTAAAAAGTACTTGTCTTTTAGATTTTTTTCAGCATTTGTTAGCATCCTGGGTCACTACACCCTTATCAAAGGGAAGTAATAGTTCTTGTTTGTTTTATACCACTTCTTTAAGATAAGTAACAGAGTTTATGCTATCAGACAGTATGCACTATGTCATAGATTAGTGTTTGTGTTTTAGCACTGCATCATGAACATTTTTAATCTTGTATGATCGAGCGTATTGACTTAGACATTATTGTACCCAGTATAATCTATTTTCATCTTATACTAGAGTCTTTAAAAATATATATATATATAAACATTATTAATCTGATGCATTTAGAGATAAGATAGTGTATAAACATGGGATTCGTGGCTGAGAGGCATAACTTAAAGTGCTTGGCTAACTATCAAAGGGGTTCGAGTTTGACGACTGGCTGAAGCAGTTTTGTTTACTGAGCGCCTAAAGGCAGCATGCAAAGCCTTCTCCATGATACCCCCTCCCTCCACAGGTCCACAAAAGAGATTGGACCATAGTGCTCGGAGCTATAAGCATGCAAGATGCGCTATATAAAAAACAAATTGTTCATCCTGTTAATTAGTATAAATGCATCTAAAAATGTGTTTCCTTCAGTAAAAATAACTTTTGAATCATTTTGGCTTCCAGAGCAGAAACTGAGAAAGGCTTGTCAAGGAAACATATCATTGAAGGTAAATATTTTTGCCTGTATCTAGGAAGCTTGTAATTGACAATACTTTTTATCTTTATGTAAAGGAATACATGCTAAATTATTTTATGTTCTGAAATATGCTATACATGAAGTGCAACACTTATATTTCATTTGTGAAAGCTTCTTATATACATTGGATTTATTTATTATTTCATTATATTTTTTTTTTTTCAATATTTACAAATTTATTTACAAATTATTGATATACAGAAGGTTATTGGTACTCGTAGCTTAATATAAAATTTAAAAATATTACAAGCTCCCATTTTAGGTATACTGCAGCTCAATAGCACCAGCAGACAAAATATTTAAATTGTGTTTGATTTATTAGTATTCTGCTAATAAGCCTGTTTGTGTATTCAGGGATTCAAGCTTCATTAGGGAGGCTTCAATTAGATTATGTGGATATTGTGTTTGCAAACAAAGCAGATTCTCATGTCCCAATGGAAGGTTAGAGCTTCTATCTTTTTATGGTAATAGCTTTGGAAGTCCATTGCAAATCTTTTAATCATAATATCTAGAGGATTGCAATGCAAATCTTAAAATGGTAATAACTTAGTAATTCTAATGCAAACTTTTTATTGCTAGCTAGGTTGCTTTGGAAATGCAAATAAATTTCTAAGTGAAAATGTCATACAAAAATTCTAATGTTATAAAAAACAAATAGCTGTACTTATAAAATTCTAATGTTATACAAAAACAAATAGCTGTACTTATAAATTTCTAATGTTATACAAAAACAAATAGTTGTACTTATAAATTTCTAATGTTATACAAAAACAAATAGTTGTACTTAAAAAATTCTAATGTTATACAAAAACAAATAGCTGTAAAATGTTACAAAAGAACAAACCTAGTTGTACTTATAAAATTCTAATGTTACACAAAAACAAATAGCTGTACTTATAAAATTCTAATGTTACAAAAGAACAAACCCAGTTGTACTTATTTTGTTTCCCTCAGAGATTGTTCGAGCTATGACTTTTGTCATTAACCAAGGTTGGGCAATGTACTGGGGAACATCCCGTTGGTCAACTATGGAGATAATGGTAGGTAAAGAAGTTCATGATAAGTTGAAGCCTTAGAATAGCTCACTCTTTTTGACTAGAAACATCATAGGAATATGATGGCTAAGGAATAATACTACTTAATTTTTCCACTGCTTGTTATGTTGAATCTAGATATTTGAATCTCTTGGCTTTCATCTATTTCTCCATGAAGCTTTGTTTTGTCTTTGCTACTGAAGAGAATAAACTCTTCTTGGTTCTGATTTCCTTGCCAAGTGTCACAATGATCAGAGACAACATAGTCTGTTCTATTCATGTTAATGTATTTGTTGTTTCTATTTCAAGCAGTCTTAGTCTTAGTCAACTGGCAGAGCTACAAAAGGCTGAAAAAGTAAAAGTTCCCCTTTCAGACCTTGTGGTCTATAGGGCAGGTGATGTAAAGGTCATCTGTTTCTGTGACCTGCGGTCAACGAGGGTGTTATGTATACTTACTGATTTGGTTATTTATTTAGCTCTTTGTGCTTCATTTTAATGCTAGGCCCATCCATTCATTGATGTTATCTTCCCATTGATTTCTCTGTCTCCTCCTTCTTTTCCCTGGTACTGTTCTCTGTAGGAAATACTTATTAATTAAGAGCTTAACTTTTGACCAATAGACATTTTGTCAGAATTTATACAGTCCTTACATAATGATGTACATGTATAATTTTATGTGTGTCAGCATTTTGTCAACAATTTTTCTTTAGTCATGCAAATTTTATTTCTACATCCAACATGCAGGAGTCGTACTCTGTTGCCAGACAGTTCAATTTGATTCCACCAATAGCAGAACAAGCTGAGTATCATTACTTCCAAAGAGAGAAAGTAGAAATACAGATGCCAGAGATGTATCACAAGATTGGTAAGGGAATAAACAAGACAGTTATTGTGTTTAAGATTTAGCATCAAACCAAGCATCAATCTTGATGAAATCATTCAATGTGTTTTGAGTCAAAGAATTTTGTATGCAATATAATGTAGATGTCCTTCATTACTTTCCAACTCAAGTTATAACCTAAATTTTAAGCTTTCTCTGCTAACATTTTAATTGATCAACCCACTTCAGTAGCTTTACATTGTATAAGATGTAGCTGACAGTGCAAGTTTTAAATTAACATTAAGCCAAACTTCTAACAAAAAATTCTAACAAATTCTATTGTTGGGCTAGTTTTAATTGCAGGTGAAAAATATAGCATCATTGGTAGTGCAGTTAAAAACTGTTTAATCTATTCTCTTGATATATGTAAGTTGACCAGCTCTCACAACCATAAGGAGAATTATCACTATGCAGGTGTTGTACACTAGCATTTTGGTTGCCTTGGTCAGTTTGGTATTTTCTCGGACTGATATGAGAGTTTTGCAATTGCTGCAGCAGTTTTTCCAATTCTTTTTGTCAATGTCTAAATTGACGTTTCTGGCAATAGTTGATCCCATTACCATTATAAGGGTATGATTTTGAATACGTACTTATCACTGGTATTTCTGAGAAATCTTGAGCCAGAATTTCTTGAAAAAGTTTGTTGGCAAATAGCACTTGGCTAATCAGGATATGCATCTTTTCATTTTGGCTTTAAGTTGAGCCAGGTTATAAAGCCTTCCACCAGATTTACTGTGGATATATTTTATCTTGCTCATGAATGGCCTAGAGGTGGATTGTCAAACTGTACAGTGCTCTGCATATTTTCTTGAAAGACAGAAATATAGAGACACATTTCTTATTCCATATTCTAGAACAAATTCCTACAAGTGCTCCTTCTTCCCTAGTGCCATTAGAGAATGGAATGGGTTGCCTGAATCAGCCAGGAAAAACAATGACTAAGCAGAGTTTAAATCATTGATTAACTTGCATTTGACACATTAAATGACACATAACATAATTATCTTCTGTTATGAAGTAACGTCTGTAATATATATAAAAATACTTAAGAAAAACTGACACTAGTTTGCATAGATTATTTACACAGCCGCTTCTACTGACAAGATCAAAGCCTTAGTCAAATGGATAAAAGCTTTATAGAGGATGTGTTTTTGTTCTGTGCTCCTCTACTGTAGCTGCTGCAAGAAGCAAATCATATGTTGTAGATCTACCTGCTCTCAAGCCTCACTGAAACTCTGGATAAACACATTCTGACAAGATCTGAAACTGTTTTAGTAGTACCCTTGCATAAGCCTTTTCGACAATGCTAAACAGTGAAATGCCCTTGTCACTGCTACAATCCCATTGGTCGCCCTTGTTTTTATAAAGTGTAACAATTTTGCATCTTTAAAATTATTTGAATGGATTATGTGATGCATGGAACTGATTACATCTGTCTATAGTATCAAACAATTATCTAAGCAGGGTTCCTCTCTATCATTTTCTCTCCTAACATTGAGTCATGTTTCTCTATGTTGAACAGGTGTAGGGACTATTACCTGGTCACCTCTGGCTTGTGGAATTCTATCTGGCAAGTATGATGATGGAATTCCAATTTATTCAAGGGCAGCACTCAAGGTACATTTTTTTTATGAATTGCTATGAAATACTCTCCCCCTTACAGCTTTCACTGTCTAGTTCAGATAAGAAAGCTCTGCAACTCTAGTCTGTTTAAGGGCAATAACTTTTAGCATCATTAAATATAAGTCTTCGATCTATATTTTTATGCCCTGACTTGTGCGTAATTATATTTTTAATAATTAATATGGTTTAATTGATTTGATTGAACTCCAATAGTTTATTTCACAGGGTTACAATTGGCTGAAAGAAAAAATCTTAAGTGAAGAAGGCAGACGACAACAGGCCAAACTCAGGGACATAGCCATCATAGCTGACCAGCTGGGTTGTTCCTTGGCACAGCTGGCTATTGGTAATGATCATATATTGAGTTAAACAGTAAAAAATTAATTTAATTTTGAGAGTTTAGATTATATTTACCTCAGTTCATTGGACTTTGACATGTCATTAGGGATCTGTAGTTTTATCATTTAGAGGTTAGTCACCGTAGTATGAAAAGATGTAAGCCTATTGTATTCTTGATTTGACCACTCTTGGTTTTGGCAGCTCTTTGTGACTGCTTCCTCCTGGAAATTTGCCAATAATGTATTCTGATATTGTGTTGATCTGAGAAGTGTAAATACACTAATAGCATACAACATTCAGAGATAGGAGAGGAGAGACAATTATCATTGCTACACAGACCTAAAGTCTTTGATACTCAGAAATGTGATTATACACTCAGAGATTTTTTTTTTGTTTTATCTTAAAAATCAAATACATTGTCATTATTTTAATCTTATACTTTACTTCTGACAATACATTATGTTATAAATAATGTATTTACTTTGTCGTAAATAATGTATGTCACCCTCTCCCTTCATCTGATGGGGCAATACACATGATCTGACGACCATCTCTCTCCATTTTTCTGTCTTTTCCTGTCTCTTTCATAGACAGACTTTTCCTTTCTTTAATTGTGTCCTCTGTACAGAGGAGAAAAGAGAAATACAGTGGAACCTCGAGAAAGGAGTTTACTTCTTCCAGACCCGAGCTTGTAAGTCGCATTACTCGTATCTCAAACGAGTTTTTCCCATATAAAATAAAGTAAACCCGATTCATTGGTTCTAACCCTATATAAAGTCCCAAAGTTACCTAAATGTTATAGACATGTTATAAATTAATATAATGACGCATGACGCGTTGGATGTAATCATCTTCTTTTTTGAAGTAACGTCTGTATTGTGTAAGATAAGATAAATGTACAAGAAACATTTATACATAAACAATAAAATAAATAATGAAATGAGAAAGGCAGGAAAGATATCAATCAAATGTATGTAAAGTAACAGTAAATGTACAGAATATTATCTGGGTGGCTGACGACTGCGGCTAACCGAGTGTGGCTGAGGAGGAGGGAGCGAGTGGGGGGGGAGGATGAGTTGAATGCACAGCAGAAACAAGGCTACGTAAACAACACTTTATTGACAGCATAAACAAAACCCATGATGCACCCAAGATGGGACCCATGATGCACAAGAATAATTCTGATTAAAATCACTAAACTTGCTATTTACAACACTCACGCTACCTAGACGAGCCTTTGTTAAGCGCTGTGATACGTGCGAATGATCGAGATCATGTTGTACCCACACTCTGCTGTATTTGTCCAAGTATTGGCTGATATATATATTTTCACGCTGGCAATTGTGGTTCCTATTTTGAGTGAAAACGGAATGATCCAGTTTTGCGCGATCATCGTCAATACGCTTTAGCTATTAAGCTCGATTCATAACTCAAATTATCACTCGTAAAACAAACAGAAAATTTGCTCACAACGCTGCTCACATCTCGAATTACTCATATCTTGAGCAGCTTGTATCTCAAGGTTCCACTCTTCTGTAATATTATTAAATTTTAAATAGTTGTTACAACCTTTCCCATCACTTTTGAGTATACATTTTCAAAATCAGCTTCCTGCTTCTCCCATGTAAATATTACCAAAGAAAGTTGGCATTTAAAGGTGTTAAGTACAGTAAATATTGGTAGATTTGTATATCAGTGACAAAAGTTAGTAATAGCTTTTTTTTGTTTTTAACAAAACCTAAGTTCAATTTGTCAGAAATATTTTTTTTTAAATTCCTCATTCTTAATCTAGATGCTTGCTACTGTTATTAAAAATGACTCAACTTGATACCCATGCTATAGATGCTAGTAGCATAATAAAACTGGGATACTATATAATTATTCTTGTTGTTCCACAGCCTGGTGTGTGAAAAATGAAAATATCAGTCAAGTATTACTTGGAGCCTCCACTGTAGATCAACTGTGTGAGGACATCCAGGCACTTCAGGTACATTCAATTAAACAGCACACAATAATAATAGTAAAGCTTATCTTCGAGTCAGAAGATTAATGAGGAGTGCAGTAATTCATGCGGCAGCTATGCAATCCTAGCTGTGACCTACAAATTTTGCCAGATCCTGTGCAAACACAATCATTTTCCACCAGTGGTTGATTTTGGTTGACATCTGTCCTTGGCTGTGGATTTTCTTTTGGTCTTGATTGTATATCCAGTTGCCTTTGTAAGAAAGGTCTAGTTGTGTCATTCAGAAGTCGTCTGCTGCCAGGTGCTCTCCTCAATGTCAGTTGTTGGCTATCCTAGTCTTCAAAGCTTTTGCTTTTCTCGGTGGCACCTCTGACCACCTTTTATCTGACTACAAAAGATTGCCCTTGGCATACAGTCGATTCCCATATGGGATATGTGCCCTGCCCACAAAAGGCTGACATCTATTACTACTTGTTAGAATTAAAAAAACAACTAATTTTGAACAAAAATGAAAGAAATGTTTTGTATGAAACTAATCCATTGATTACTGGTCACAGAAAGCCTTAGCCTTTATCCAGTTGAGAAATTTTATCTAATGTGCTATATATCATGATTGTAACTGTAAGGTGATTACATGGCTTTCAGGGCAAAACATGTTTTACAAAGTTTTCCTAGTAAAACTTGCAGTGTTGCCTTTCAGTCTCCAGATGATTAACCCTGACAGTGAAATTCATGTTGGAAATAATACATTAGTAAAATTTATTTTAGAAAGATCAATCAATTAGAAAAAAAAAAAAGATTTGAAGACCTTTGACAAAGACTATTTATTCCAAAATTTTTTATCTTACTTTTACTAGTGCATACATTTTATGAATCATTTGTCCTTCGAAAAAAAGGAAATGAAATAAAAGTACTGAGATCCGCAGACAAATTGGACCTGTAATGATTGTGTAAGCTTGCTGCATGTACTAACATTTGTCCATGAAACCACATTTTCAGTTTGTCCCTAAACTAACAGCTGAGATTTTAGAACACCTGGAGACTATATTAGAGACAAACCCACGGCCAGCATCGCCTGCTGGATCGGTCAAACGGGTATTTTCATGGTAATAATGTTTGATGTTGTAGTTGTCAGCTTTTTTTGTAGTTGGTACAAGCTGTACAATTTGTTGGTGTCGTATTGATGACAATCATCTAGATTGGTTCAAAAGATAATTGGGCTTGATATATCTACTGTTGTGGGCTAATCTTATCTGACTTCACTGCTATCTCATCAGCCACAGAACATTACAGGTTAATAATACACTTGATAAAGACTTTCACTGTTGCAAATTACACATTTAGTTATAACTGGGAATTCCGTCTAGTCTTCATAATTGTCACTATTTTTCTAACTATCATCCACTATCAGCCGAAACACTTCTATGCTATGGACATGTGGCTCTTCTTGTTCACCTACTATGTCATTCGTCTGTCTTATTACGTCATTACTTTTAAGTTGGTAAAAACAGTACACAATGTATTTGTCTAACAAAAATAACATACTGTTACATTTCTCTATCCTACTCAGGCGTTCTGTAAACACTGCTAAACACACATCAACATAAGAACCTGACAATAAGAGCTCCAAATAATCTGGTACTTTAATAATGGTCAAATAAAACAGCCAATATGTCACAACAGGCAACGCAATAAGCTACTATAACGTTACGCTGTACATCACCGTATAAAACATAACTGTCTCTATCTCTTCCTTGACTTGTACATAACACTTGAGGACTCAACCAGGAGTACCTGTTTCCTCTGTGTCCTGTCTTGAACTCCGCTTTCTTACACACTGTGTCTCTGGTCAACACAGGCTTATGATCAGATGACCATGACCTGTAAAGTTCATACCAGTACTGTTCCTTGCCCTTTGATATAGCACGCTAAACTGTATTGTTGGCCTGTGTCACAAATGTCAGCTGATCACACACAATTAACCCTATCGTGGCACTAATAGAGTTATAACAATACTCTCTTAACTAGTAGATAACACTACTGAAAAAATAGTGTGGTTTATAGAGTTATAAAGGACACATTCACAAGACAATTCAGATATCCTAACTATAATATCTACAAAAAAATAGTACAAAATATTTTTTTACTTTTCTGAGACCTTTTCTTTTTAATTTGTTTATTTGTGCATGTTTCTACAAATTATTGAACATAGTGCATGAGAAAGTGTCAATTCTCAGAATGTGTCTTTGTCATTTATTGATTAATATTCTCCCCTTTCAGCAACTAAACTACTGTTAAATTGGGCAATTTGTTTTAATTGCCCCCTCCCTTTTTTTTTTCTCATTTAATGATCCAATTTTATAATTTTTTTTTAAACTCAGAAATTTTTTGGACTGTAGAATTGAAATGAGTGCAGCACACATTGAACCAGTCCTTGGTTTTTAACCCAGTTTTGAGTTAAAATACTGTTGATTTAAATTAGTGCAGCACACATTGAACCAGTCCTTGGTTTTTAACCCAGTTTTGAGTTAAAATACAGTTGATTGAAATTAGTACAGCACACATTGAACCAGTCCTTGGTTTCAACCCAGTTTTGACTCTTGAAAGTTTGACACTATTTATTCAGATACACTCAGTCAATTCATGTAATTTATGTATCACTAGTAGGCCTACATATAGTGTTTAGCATATAGGCAGCTTTAACTTGTAATTTAGTACAGTATGTGAAAGCTGAAATAAACTTATTTATTTTTATAATTTCTTATATTTGTATTTATTTTTCTACTTTATTTTATTACTCTTGAAAGTCAGAGAGAAAATTTTATACATCGAAAATATAATATTCTTGACATATACAGTTAAATTCTTTAAAGTAACGGTAAAGTCACCTTTTGAGCTGACATTTTGGGTTATCTGATTCTACCCCTTCCCTGTAACTGTCAAATTCAAAAGTGTAAATGAGCTTGTTCCAATAATTTTTACATCACAAATAAATAGATACAATGGCTTATATGGAACAACATTACTGTGTAGTGTTTGGAGAGCTTGAATATTTTCTTTGTCTGTTTTTACTTTTTTAGTGATGCTGTATTTTGTTTCTAAATTTAGATATGGGTAGTAGTTGACTTAGGTCCATTGTTACCGAAACTTTAATTTGTAAAGCAAAACACAATTATTAAACTGTTGAATTCTTTAGATTCTTTTGATAAACATCTAATTGGACTAAACAGTAGAAATACTAAATGTAAAAACTGTTGTTAATTCACTAAAACAAAAGTATTTGTTGAACATCTTTATTCTGTATCTATTTTTAGCTGTCATGTTCATCTAAATATACCATATCTTTATGTTCTAGATTGTGGAATTTAAATACATGTTCAGTTTTTCTTTTCTTACAGAAGTTAGTATCTAGCTTGTATAGTCTATTTACATTGTTTACAACAGAATATATATATTCTACCTGGAGTCCACTTATATTATTTACTCAAGGCATAGTAAATCAGTGAATCTTATATGCACTCAGTACATTAACATCTTCTAGTGATATAGAAGACAAAAATAAACAAGAATGAATGCTAAATAAAATACTTTCAAACAAATCTAAAAAAAAACAACATTTCTTTCTTCAGTAAGTTTATGAGACAATGGCATATGATGCTATGATTGATGTTCTAGTTGATAATAGATTTGTGACTCTGAAAGTCTTAGGCTAACATCCAATAGTTTTAAAAATAACCCTGCTACAAATCCTTCCTTAGATGATCTGTTAATTCTACTTTTGCTTTCATCATATAGTACGTGCCCAAGCTGACTGGTGCAATTATGGAGGAAATAGAAAGGATTCTGGGTAACAAGCCACGCCCACGGGACTATGGCAGGTGATATTCTAGTCTGTTAAATCTAATGAATACTATCCACCTCAAGTTTGCTTTTCAAATCAATTGATGGACTGTTTATAAGAACTATAGTAAACTCTTCTGGTACTGAAACTCTAGCTTTGTGTGTGTAATTGTGCTCTGCATCTTTTTCTAAGGATGAAATTAACATATTACTGAATGCATACTTCTAAACATTACATTAAGTACTAATTAAAATACAATGGAATTTTATTTTACCATGTTTTAAATTTAAGATAAAAAAATTTTCTATTTGTAATGCTAGCAGAATTTTTACATTTCATTTTAACGTCCTCCTTTTTTGTTACAAAACAAGTTGTTTGATCATTGATGTACTACTTGCAGCATGGAGATAACTTTAGATTGGAATGCTAGATTGTGATGCTAACATTTTTAGTTTCAAGAAAAATTAATTGCGAGGAATAATTGCACATATATTTATTCAATCTGTACATTTCAAGGTCCAAGCTAAGTGTGTGGTTTGTTTGTCTAGGCTTATGAGTGGTTTAAATATCAATGATTCTTTTATTCACTAATGTTAGTGCACAAGGTTAGTAGCCAGCATTAAATGTTTGTAAGAATTGTAGACAATGTTATTATTAGATACGTTTGTGCAGTGTCTGGAGACACCTTTTTTTTTTGTTAGTGAGTTGTATTTTTACTTAAGTTTTATTTTTCTTCCTCATTCTATGGCAAGCAATCAGACATTATTACATTTATATAATAGATGCCAACCAGTAGTTCATTTATTTGTTCTAATTTTTTGTCTGCTAGTGATTGTATTATATACTTTAAGACCATCTTGAATGTCATTTATAGTCCTTTAAACATTTCTTGGCTTCAATCCAATTTTAGGAGGCTGTCAATTGATTAACTCTTATTGGGTAGACATAAACGCATAATGCTTAATCCCAGTATTTACCCCAAAAAATAAAATTTCAAACTCAACTTCACCCCTCTGCACCTTCAATTTCTAGAATGGCAGATCTACAACATATGTTGTTAAAATTCTAATTTAGTAGGTCACTTTGTAAAGATAAAACATTGACAAGGTCATTTGTAGAAACTCAGATTAGCCAAGGTCATTACAAAAGGTCACTTCTTAACTCTAGTGTGTTATTCCAGGCCAAGAATCAAATATAAGCTTTGGCTTGAACTTTGACCCATGATAACCTTGATTTGAAGGTCAGTAATTTTTTGCTGAAGTCTGCCTAGTGCAGTATTCCACAAAGTATAACACTGTAAAATGACTAATGTGTGCAGATCACTGGATGTTCTATTGGTTAGACTAGGCACAGTCCATGTCGATCTAGCTATTAGTTTAGACTGACATGGCTTCAAAGTAAATGTTCTTGAATGACCTCACCTAAACACTACATGTAGTTTTGTCTAGTGGTTTGAGCAGTGCAGCTTGTGTGAGAAGTATATGTACAGTTTTTCAGTGCTTGTTTTTTTGTCTGAAGATTGAAAACATAGATGTGGAATAATTTAAACACCAGATTAACATACAGAGATAGCAAAGGAATTAAATAAGGAACATTTCAAATAACTGAACTGCATTAAAAAGATAAAATATGGTAAAAAAAAAAAGCTTAAAAGATTTGTATTAGGTCCATTCTTACAGAGCAGTGTCAGGGCCAAACATGTTTTCAACTCTTTCTCGCCGTACTTATTTACCAGATTCTGATGGAATCAACATTGGTATTGTCAGTTAGGAGAGAAAGAGTTAAGTTTATCTAAAGTCTTGGTTTTGTTGAGTGGGGGCACAGTGTGACAATATCTTTACACATGTACCTATACAAAAATGTTTTGATGTTAATTTCTATTGAAATAGTTTTATGTCACAGAGCTGGTTAACTGAAAGTACTAATGCCCTGATAAAATTTTTTTTTTTGGGTACAAGGAAATTCGTAAAGCAAACATCTTTCATACACACTGATTCTTCAAAGAATGTTCTTGTTATGGTATTCATTCTAATTCTTGGGCTTTTCTAATTTAATTTATCTATTTCCCTTTAGTATAATTTATTAAACATTTCTTTATTTTCTTAACTCTCACTACTAAATGTCGCCAAGTTTCCACAGGCATTATTTTCTTCTAAATTCACAAAACCAGTATCCTAAAAAAAAAAAGCTGAGTTTTCACTTGTGACAATGTACCACACATATAGTAGTGTGTACTTTTTAGTTCATTGAAATGTAAGATTTGATTTGGTTGAATTTTTGTTTTCTTCATGAATGTGGACTACCTACCCAAAATATTCAGATATTTTATTATTCTAGATGTGTTGTACCAGATGTAACTTTTGAATTGTGGTGCTGTGACATTCCTAGATACATTTTGTATTTGCCTGACACCACATATTATGATATCATCTGACAATGGTCATAATAGAGAGCTTTAATAACATTTTCTTGTCATATTTGATTGTTTTCTCTTTCATAGTTACTAACCTTCTCAATAAATATTTCCAGCATATCAATGCCTTAACAACAATTCATGCATTTTGCTGCAATCTAAAAATGGCATTTAGATTTAAGAAAGTTTTTTCTTTCTTGTACTTTTGTCACATATTTGTACAGCAAATGTTTGTGCTCCAACATCTATTTATCCAGAGTACATGATGAGATGTAGTTCTAATTTAGTCCTATGTAAGTTTTAAAATAATTTTTTAAAGATGTGACTGTGACTCTAACCAGACTGTTTTGAGAGTACTGGTATAACTTGCTTATCATTGTAATTCTTTATTGAATCTTCCCTTTATCAAATAATAATAGTCTGTAGAATTATTTTAAAAATGTTTTTTCTGCTTTTAATTAGTATAGCAATGATGAAATGATCAAACATCTTAATGACATTTATTATAACGTGTATGTTTGTACTCCACATGTATAGAACTCAGTTTGGCCAACTAACTAATAACCCTGTGTCTGTGTGTATGTGATATCTAGACATTTCTTATATAATGGATTCCTTCAAGTTTTGTTTATGCATAATGATTTGTTGATGTATGTAATGTGCACAAAACTCAAAGCATATTGTGATGTAGTGTTTTATAGATAGGTTGTTTTGTACAAAGCTGAACTGGTAGCTCAGCTGGTGGATCATCTTGACTCACAGCTCTAGAGGTGATTGAATGAAATATTTGTTCAATTCAATGTGGTAAAGCCCTGTGTGTTAGCTGTTTGATTAGGCAATAACTTGTTTTTATTCTAGCATGAAGGTAAAAACCTATTGAACCTCAAGAAACACAAGATTAAACACATGAGCCTGAATATGTACTATACAAATACTAATTGTTCAATTGGATTTCCTAGTCATCATGGAGTAAATCACCAAACTACTACTAAGATTAATGCCAAGCCATGAAGTACTGCTCATTGTGTATATTTTAAATGTGAGAACCACTTACCCCTAAATCTAGAGAGGCTACCCCACCCCGACACTGAAATACAAATTTAGCTTTTTTTTTTCTATTTCAATTTAACTACAAGTATGTCATCTGTCCCTTGACTTTTACCTTGACAGTTTATGTACCAGTAACTAAAATCCATCCACTCGTTCTGGTCAGAATTTTTTCTTAGGGCCATGCTTTCATGTTGTCCAGCCAAATATTTTTGAATGACCTTTTTTGTGCTACTTTTAGTGGTAGGAGCACGAATTACAAGTATAAGAGTTCTATATCATAGCTACAAATGCTATTATTTACTGTAACTACAAGAATAAGGTTTCTACATCTACAGATTCTATCATTTACAGTTAACTTCAAGAAAAGGATTTCTATATCTACAGATACTGTTACTACAAGAATAAGAGTTCTATATCTAAATGGCTATCCTTTTACTACAAATATATTTCTATATCTGGGGCTGCATAGCCACTGTAAATACTGCATTCCTCATTAATGTTTGGTCTAATTAGTTCTATATCTAGGTAGGCTGTTTCCTAATCTTACACAAGCATAGAAATGCAATATTGTGCAAGGCTATTCCCTTATTTTAGCGACAAGAGTTTTATATCCTGATTTGGATGTAAGATTTAAGATGGAAATTCTTTAAGTTTTCTTGTTAAATTCATTCTTATCTCATGACCTATGTTTATTTTTAGAACTAAAATAAGGTGCCTATCATTATTTAATTTATACTTATTTTTAAAAAAATGGAAATCTGACCAGCTTCCTGTTATTATTTAAGCCTCTCTACCTTTAGAGGTCAGTGGTATTGAGTATGAGGTTTTGTTACGTAGGTTTGTGGAAGTATTTATGCAAACATTGTATAAATTTCATTCTTAATATTCTAGTCTAATGTTAGACAAAGCTATACAATATTTGTATTAGTTTTATATTCTATACACTCTAGAATAACACCTTTATCCCACTGTTGTTCATCAATAACAAGCCAATGGTGCTCTATTCTGCTGAAGCTAGAGAATATTTTAGTCATTAATTCACTTATGATTTGTCTCAGTCTATTCAGTACTGTGTACTCTTCCAGCAATGTCTTCAGATAAAGCCTTAACATCAATTTGTGTATTAATTGCAAATCACTACTCATCAGTCCATCTTGACCAGTGGTGAATTCATCAGACCATCTTGACCAGTGGTGAAAGAAGATTTGGCTTAACAAATAGATAGTTAGCAAAGGTTATCAGTTTTTTTTTATAAGGACAGAATTTGTATGATTGCACATATAACATGTGTAAGAAAGTTAATTCATACCAGATCATTATTTATTTAGTTCTTTTTATTCTAACTGTTGAATATGTGCCTTGTATGTGTGTATGTATGCCCATGTTAGAGAAGTTTGTATATGTTTTGTTACTTTCGTCATTGTATTATTTTACTATGTCAACTGCTTACTGCTACCGGTACCAATAACTTGATCATTTAGTCTTAGGCTGATATTATGAACAGAATGTTTCAATCCTATGTGATCAGCTCTTTGTAATAGATCTGAACAAATGGCAGGTTAAAAGGAAGTTTGAATGATAAAGTGCTTATTTTAGTTTTAGATATAAATACTTCAATGAAGCAATAGAACTTTAACATTTCAAAGAATGCACATTTTCCTTGGTAGCTTCTCGCATGCTGTGTACCATGGAGAAACACAGTTCAAAAAATGAGATCAAACTAAACTAAGTGTACAGGTGTTAGAGAATGTCACTGAGTGGCATGAACCACTTGACTACCTATCAAGGGGGCTTGAGTTCAAATCCTACTCGAGCTGAGTTGTGTTTTTTGAGCGCCTAAAGGCAGCACATAAACCTTGTCCCAGATCCCCCCCCCATCCCGTTTGCACATGTCCACAAAAGCGCTCTGAAAAATGCATTATAGAAAACCTATTAAAAAAATGTTATAATTTCTACAGCATTTAGAAGTTTTATTAGAAGGGTATTCCTCTGTCAAATTGAAATTGTCAATTATCACACATTTTATCAATAAGTCAGTTGTGACAGTAAAACAACAATTAATTCACATGTGACCATCATATGCTGCTTGTGAATGTTGTAATATGCTACCTTGCAATAGCCTAACCTTGACTGATGCTTTTTGTAGTAGAAATTGAATCACGTTCCACCCTGTTTGTTGGACTAGCAGAATTAATATGGAGGTGACTTTTTTTTTTATTAGCAGTAAAAGTAAGCTAAGATACTTATACTAAAAGACAAAAATGAGTTGTAGAAATATCAAAAGTACCGGTATCTTAAAGGCACAAAGTTGAAAGGAAAAAAGATTACTTTGTATAACAATGTCAGGCATTCAGCCATAAAGACAATGTACAATGTTTGAATTTAATTGGTATATGAAAATACTTATTGTCCTCATCAATGATGTATCTCTATAAATTATTGGCATAATAATTGGCATACTGTTGAAAAAAGTTGCTTCTTGGTCATTGCATTCTGCTCATGAAAAGTCTTATTGTGTTCATGGACAAACCAAATTGTAATTGTTTTGTGTATTCCTACACTTTAAACTAGAGCTTGTTTTTTATGCTCAGATTTTGTCCAGCCATTCTTTTCCATTCCTTTACACATTGACCATCTTACCCTTTCACAATAAGAAACAATAACCAAACGTAAAACTGTTTGTCTCTCTTTGAATGGAATTAGAAGCATGGCAGTGCATACAGTCACTCTGGACTATTAAAAGAAATGTAAATCAAAGACTTCTTCATGACTTGAGTTTGATATAAGCTTCTCTTTTGCTGTGATGTGAACAAACAATTTAAAAAGTATTGCATTTTGATTTGAGAATAAAGCAAAGATTTCTTGATTCATGAGTTTGTTGTTAGTCAAGTTGATGTTGTTGCATAAAAAAGGAATGTTTGTCTTGGCAATATGGTACCATAACATGAAGTAACAGGAGTCATTTCTACCATTAATGCTTTAACAGCACCTGCTAGTGAATCCTTCTGACTCCAGCTATAGCACTAATAATGATACAAGCTTTGTGAAATGATCATCTCATAGCACATCTTCTAACCATGCACATGACTTTACTAGAGCTAGAATTATGTTAAATGTAACAATTCATTTGATTTCAATACATTCAAATAAACTGGATTAAGCTTTTGAATGCTATTGGGCTGCCAGCATAACCCTAAGATAAGCTCTCTGGACTGTCATCTTGATGGTCCTGGGTTTGAACCCTGGCCATTGCTACCACTCACCACCCTGCAGGAGGTATGAGCTAACGTGCAATAATCTTGTATTCTGGTGGGACATCCAAACATATGAAACAAAACAACTAAAAAATGACACAGAATACAGTAGAGCAATTCAAGCATCCCATGATTTAAATCTTGATTATTAGACTAGTTAGGTTTGACTTTATAGTGAATATAAATATCTATAGAGTAAAGAACTCCATTTGAAAACATTTAAAAAAAAAGGTTTTCTGGCTTTGTTAGCCACATATTACTCTCATAAACAGTAGATCACAGAAACTATTCCATCAAGGTTCTTTAGGTCACCAGTAAAACTCACCTAAGTGTAGGTTTTTCAAGTTAACGCTTACACAGAGCTTAAGTATAATCTAATATGCCTGTCATAGAAAATGTCTGTATTGGACTGTGCAAAACCAAATGGAATATCTAACATTGTTGCCACAAGGGTAACCATGCAGTCTTTTAATAATATACAAGCTAATCACAGACTTTGTACAACTGCTAGAGCTAAATCTTTTTTGCAGCTAACTGCCTAGATATTAAGCCTACATGCAGTGAAATGATCTTTTTGCAACTTAAATTTGTTTTTCGTAATTCGAAATAACTTTTGTCTTTATGTATATCAAATTACAAATTATCTTCAAATAACAATGATAGATAGTCTTAAAGTCATCAAAACAGAAACCCAAGGAGAATCATTTCAATTATATAACATTGAAATTGACCAAAATAAATAATATCAAAGTTCAGTCTAGAGCATGAAATGGATTGCCTGAGCTAGCAAGAAAATCAGTGGCTTGGCTGAATTTGGGTCATTGGTTAATATGCATGACTGAATGCATGACGCGTAGGACGTAATCATCTTCTTTTATTGAAGTAACGTCTGTAGCATAAGATAAGATAGATAAAAGTGCAAACTAGATGTCAAAAAAACATCAGGATGAAAAGGTTTTATGTATTAATTTCTGATAAACATTCATAATTGTTTTCTAGTTCAATGTCTGCAAAACATTTCATCTTTGATATATTGTCATATCACAACAGAGAGTCCAATACTCAATGTCCTTGCTACTACAGAATGCTATAGAAACATTTTAGCATAATATTCTACTCAAAAGAAGAAAAGGTTCAGAGCACAAAAAATAATGCCATAAATACAACATAACATAATGTTATACACATTATAAGACAATGCTCTAGAAACATTGACATCACAATTATATAGTATATAAACTAAGAATAGTATTGCTACTAATTGGCAATGCACACACAGAAAACCAATTAAGCTTCAAATAAAATAAGTTGAAGAGATGGAAGTTAAAACTGTATATAGTACAATATTGTATCGCAATGCCATGCAACAGTAAGTTTGGAGGCTGACTCATTTGTAGTAGTCCAAATAGACATGTTGGATAACTGCCTGGTCGTGTGGTATACGCTCTGGGCTGTCGATCAATGGTCCCAGGTTCGAACCTTGCCTGCTGCCACATCGTCCTGTGGGAGGTTTGCGCTAGGATGTAATAACCTTCAAGTCTGAAGAAACATTTTACTACAAAAAAAAAATTAAAAAATTAAAAATCTATCTTTGCTATAGTGTAAAAGAGAGATAAGTGACAGCTGTAAGGAGTTTTGAGCAAGTGTGAAAGTTAAGACAATATTGTCCAAGCATTAATCCAAATATTTATTGACAGTTAAGTAAACGAATGAGTGTTACTCCATAGAAATTAGGCTTTAATATGGACATTAATTTAAATTGCACTCACATTAAAGTCTAGACATAAATTAATTGATTTACATCCTATAGTTATTGGCATAGATCGCTACCAGCTAATAAAATCTCTTTGTATCTTTTTTCCTTTGTTTTTTTTTTCCAGTGCCGAGAATAAGCCCAAACTCAAATTAAAGAGTGATTCCACACACAGACAATTCTTACGTAACTTTTCATTGGCCAAGATATTCCCATGGGGCAAGACCTAATTAGACCAGATCTAGGACATTGATTGGTGGACTAACCCAGAGCTGATCACCGATTGGTTCTGATGCAGGATTTATATTTCTGAGACATTTCTGATGTTTGTACTAAACATGGTGCTCATGGGACAAAGTAAAAAAGGTTTTAAAAAAATCGTGTTGGCCAAACACATGTATTTATGGCTAAAGAAAGGTATTAATAACATGCCAAAAACATGTGTGCAAACCATGTAAAAGATGTATAAGTTACAGACTTACTTTCTTATACCTTATGTATTTATATTACCTGCTTGTTTATAGGCCCCTAGATTATGAAACTGGACACTCTTTAATTATTAGATTACTAATAGATTTAAAACAATCAACATATAATAAAATATATTTCTAGTTCATACATTGTATTATATTTGATTATTAGGTTTGTTAATAAGATATAAAATATGTTGAGAAAAAAAAGATACTAATTTATTATATTTTCCCCATTTTAACTTATTTATAATAGTCATAAAAAATCATATCAGATTGAGATGAGAAACATTATTTTTGTGTTAGACTGCAACCATAGATATAATAGGCCTAGTTCTAGTGATTACACAGATCGATGATGATTTTTAGGGCCTTTAGTAGTTTAGTACCTTCTAGATGTAGCAGATCTATATAGCATTAATAAAGAACCATGCTCTGTTGTTATTCAATTCGTAATAAACATGTCCATTAACAAAAACAATGAATATAGTACGTACTAGGCCTATGCATTAGTCGGAAACTCTTTTTTTTAAAGTGCCTATTATAGATTCACAAACCTCTAAAATGATCTTTCAGGGTGAATTTCCTCGGGCTATTTGAACTGTTTTGTTTCAATGTATATTTTTATCTTTAAATGTAGCCTTGATTTAGTTTTAAGTGCCTTAATAACTGTCTGAGAGACATGGATAATATGTTGTAGATTACTGTTTCTAAGATATTCTACTAAACACACTGTAAAAAAAAATAAACTGATCTTCTGATTCAGTGCCATAAAATATTGGTTCTTTATTTAATTTTTAAAATACTTTTTATTGACATTATAATAATAGTAATAATAATAAGGCTGAAATGCATTGTTGATAGAAGAACCGTCATAAGTCATCTTGACTGGGAAAAAGGAGAGATAATAAAGTAAATAAACACTCCCCCCCAAAAAAAAAACAAAAAAAAAACAGTTACATGGCGGACTGCTACTGTCGTAGGGGCGTAACCTCTTCTCAGTTCCGGGCAAAGTTTTTAGTAGGCCTATTGTTCTGTTACAACCACTACAACAGGCCGCAGATAAAAGGTTCAGAAAAGAGCTAGCAAAATTCCGAAAAGGCAACACGAAAGATCATTGAGCAATGCCTGGAATGCCGACAAAGACTGATAACCAGTTTTGTAGATAAAAAAATCACTTTGATAG
>JADKLZ010081101.1:24489912-24503416 GCA_021533235.1 Biomphalaria straminea
CAGATTATGCGGCGAATCATCCCACAACAATTCGTCCAGATTATGCGGCGAATCATCCCGCAACAATTCTTCCAGATTATGCGACATCTCTAAAGCTAGTCTAGCTGCTGTGTGAGAACAGACGATGGAGAGTTCCTGGTTCGAATCCTCATGAAGACCGTGATTCTTAATTTCGGGATCTGTAGGGCCACCCAGCTCTAATAGGTACCTGCCATTATAAAAAAAAGCCGTTTCTTCGTTGTGCTGGCTACATGACATAGTCTTTAACCGTCGACCACAGAAACAGGTGACATCATCTGCCCCATAGATCGCAAGGTCTGAAAGGGAAACTTTATTTTTTTTTTTAATCACCAGATTACAGATGCCCAAAATGTGACCGCAGTTGTGTCTCAAAGATTGCCCTATTTAGTCAGACGAGAAGTTGCAAATTGGATAACATTGTGTATCAAGGCGTAAAATGATGCAGACAAACAAAGCCTCGATAGAGATCAACTCAAAATCGAACTCCGGATAAAACCTTGATAAAAACCAAAGCTATGCTTATTGTCTACATGTCATCTAATACCACTATCGCCACTAGGGTATACAGAACTAATAGAAAACTTCACCTAATTAGGTAGCTTTTTCACAATCGGTAGAGATGCATAGTGCGATGTTGCATGCCAAATTGGATCCTTTTTTTTTTCAAAACCTACGGCCTAACTGGCAAACTTATCCATTAGCCTGAAGACCAAGATTCCACCTCCTCAATACAATCAATCATTGTTGCAACAGCTGAATACGTCTACATCACGTGGTATTCGTTCATAAAGGTCGAAACAAGATACAACCTGGCTAAGCAGCGTTGTCTGAGAACGAATATCATAAGATAATCTCACCAGTAGAGAAATCCTTTCCCAAAAAGGGCACTCGACCTATAAGTGAAGTGGTGACAGAACGTCATTTTAATATTCGCTGTACTTATAAGATTACGTACGTTTAACAAAGTCAGCCATAAAGCCCAAATGAGGAAAGTGAAAATAGTAGCCTACAGTCCACGTCTAACACATTCGACAAAAAAAATCCGTGCTCATGATCTCTGTTGAGAGCCTCCTACCCCCCCCCCTCGTGCGCAGAAAGGCGCCGCAGGACCTGAGCCTAAGTCTTAATATTGAATTTTTGGGGTCTGTTTATATATCTATGTTGTCTTATGAGCTGTTAGATCATAATGTAAGCTATTTTTTTTATTCATTTTTAGTGATTTTTTTATTTGTAATAATGTACAGGTTACATAGGCCTAAGTTACAAAATGTATAACATTAACAAGATATATAGATATAGGTCCTACTATTTAGAGTTGAACAACATCTTAGTGACCCGGATGTATTTTCAGCTAATGAAGATTTTCACGATAAACCAATGTCAAGAACGCTAAACTAAACTTCAGTACTGCCAACTAAAAACAATGATATGAGCTCTAGTTTTAACAAGATCTCATTGCGTGGCAGTTGCTCTTCACTTTCCCCTCATTACACCTAATTAATTAATTACTCATTTGTTTTTAAATACGTTGTAAGTCCAAAAGTGTTTTCATTTCTACAGATTGAAATTATTTTGTGCTATAAACAGAAGATCCTGAAGTGCTAAAAGATCAACTAAAATTATCATATACAAGTACCTTTTTAAAATCATAAATTACTTTATTTTATACACCGGATACATTAATTTTATATTTATGGCATTCCTTATTCTTATCTTTCATGGAAATGTTTCATGGAAGTGTCCATACAGTTTACATTTGGACGTTTTATTAAGATATTGACTCGAACTTAATATTAAATATCGAGCTGATGTGGTAGACTACAAGAGTAGGCGTACACTATATGTCCTTGTTAGGGAAATGACTTCAAAAGGTCAGTCGCTTCATTCTGAACAAGTTTCCCAACCGTTAAGGTCCGAGGTCGATTTCCGAACTCCTTATCCCCTCCCACACCCCATCTATTTCTGTACCAAATTATTATTTTCTGCAATCTTGGAACAAAATTATGTCAATTTATTAACAAAACGATTCAGGATGTTGTATTCTGTCAGATTGGAACTTATAAACTCGTTTGACCAATCGCCAAATAGGCCTATTAAGACAGAATGTTTACATGCAAATAAAAAAACCTAGCTAAAAAAAAACTAGACTTCATCAGAATTCCTCTTCATTTTATTAAATAAACACAGATCTAGGTTATTAGCACAACCATGTATTGATGTAGGATTTCAACAACAATCGTCAAGGATCTGGAAATGTATGTCAAGAAGCGATGTCAAAGTCAAACTTTATTTCTAAAAGTATTAAAGTAACAGATACTACTATTGGGTTATTATTCTCTTATTATATGTTCAAATCACACATCAAAGTAACAAGCTACAAAGTAGAACCGTTCAAGCCTCTTTCATGTTTGCAAACTCAAAACGGACAGTGTCCGGTTTTAGTAAAAGTTTCTCTAAAGTAATTGATTGCCCTACATCCCCATCTCCTTGACCACATCCACTGACCAGGCTGTGTCCGCCACTGACCAAGCTGTGTCCGCCACTGACCAGACTGTGTCCAACGTTGTGTCCACTTATGGAATATCTGTTGGCACTGTCAGAGCTCCTCATTGACTCAGTGTCGCCACTTGTGACAGTCCTCTGTTTCTTCCCTTTGTGGCGCAGTGGTCTGTGCTCCCTGGATGACGTCACAACAGTCTCACTTGTCTCTGACGTCAGCTCAGGCATCCTGTCCTTTGTTAGCATTGCGTGCGGAGGAGTGACCATGCCCTCTCTCTGACCGAGTTCTTCAATGAACGCTTTGAAAGAGATGCCCAGATCTATGATGACGCTCTCGCTGGACTCCTGGCTACATTGTGCATTGTGCCCGACAGCGTCCACGCGAAGAGTACAGCACACTTGGGCGTTCGCTGTCTCGCACACCGCAGTCTTGCCCGCCACGTTTTGGGTGAAGCTAGCGCATTGGCCAGAAAACCTCAACACTCCTCCAGAAATACCAAAATCTCCAAGACCTTGAGGGCTAGCCAGAGCGAGGCTTAGGTTACAGATGGCTTTGGGCGCTTTTTGTTCCAACTGTGTAGAGTGAAATGTTAACCGATTGTCCAGGACATCTGCTTCTAAAGGACTTAACATCGATTCTGTGAAGGTCTTTAAGACGATGTTGTTTTTATTAAAGTCATTGGACCCGCGGTTCTCTCTTTCGTAGCAGACCTCGGCATCGCATCGAGTATTTTGCTTACTAAACATTTCTGAGCTCATGACCACTGTATTACTAGTCCTCATCTGAGTATTCGAATCAGTGTTGATGACCATGGACCTGTTAGCAATCTGTTTGTTCTCCATTGCAGAGTTGGTGGTAATGGATCTGTTGGTCATCTGTTTGCTCTTCAATGCAGACTTGATGACCGTTGCTCTGTTGGCCATCTGTTTGTTCTCTGTAGAGTTGATGTCCAAAGCACAATTTGGCATCTGTATGTTTGGCACTGAAGAGTTGATGACCATGGATCTATTGGCCATTTGTGAGTTTGGCACTATGGATTGTATGACCATGGATCTATCGGCGATAGGAGAGTTTGGTACTGAGGAGTTGATGGTCGTGGATCTGTTGGCCATCGGATCGTTGTCATTCGCAGAGTTGATGACCATGGATCTGTTAGTTCTCTGTTTATTCTCCATGGCCTGAGTGATGTGATTTACCGCTGACGAGTAATTGAAGCCGTCAAGTTCGTTGAAGAAAGCAAAAGTCCCCACACAGTGATACACATTCGAGTCTCTGGTTAATTTGATAGTCACATGATCAAGTGGTCTAAAAATAGAACAATAAACAAAATTATTTCATTGGCTTAGTGAAATAGAGGTAATAAGATAAGATAAGATAAGATAATTTTATTGATCCAATCTAATGGAAATTCAGTTTGATTACAACTTGACAACTTGATAATGTAATAGGTAGCTTCAAACGCGTGTAAAATGAATCAATAAACATAGTCCCAGCAGAAATTCTAGTCCATTGACAGTGACATAAGCCTATAGATCTACAAAACATTTGCTACAATCAATTCACAACGTTTTTCAATTTTTACAGTGACTTTTGTAAGGCTATGTTCTATATATGCTTCAGTTCAGGAAGGGACCATGTATAAAGTCGTAGTAATGATATAGGGTACGGTCGGAATGATGTCGCCCATTTTTACGATGGGATTGTGTGGTTAAATAGGCCTACATCTTGGTATTTTAAGAACTATGTGGTTAATAGGCCTACATCTTGGTATTTTAAGAACTATGTCCGACTACCCAAATTCAAACATGTTGCAATAATGAAAATATTAAACACACACAATAAACACACATTTTAACTTGATATCAAACGTAAAATCGCAAAAGTAGACATACAATGCAGCAGAAATTTATATGACGTTTCAGAATAAGGGTACACGAAACAAATAACAGTTCTGTAGAAGAAGCAATTTAAAATGACTGCTTAGAGTAATAAAGACAGCTTTAGTGACCATGGCGATGATCCGTCATAGTCCATAAACAGTTCGAATTCTATAGATATACTCAGCATACCTTTGCTTTTCTTGTATGTGCTGAACTCGTGTACCTAAATCAGGGCTTTTTGTTTTGTAACGGTACGCACCGGTATGGCGTACCGACACCGTTTTGAAAAAAAAAATACTTTTCTTGTATTGTAACGTAAATAAATACTTTTTAGTAGTTAAAAGTTAGGCAATCAACTACTGAGTACCGGCACCTATTTAAAAAAAAAACAACAGCACTGACCTAAATAATTTGGTATTGATCAAGTGACCAATGTCAGTTCAGTTTGCATCAAGCCAAGCATGAAGCACCCAACAGAGGGTGCGTGACGTTTTGGCGCCGCCGTTTTGGCCCCAGACGTTTTGGCGCCAGCCGTTTTGGCGATAGGGACGTTTTGGCGCGAGATATAATTTGACGATAATTTATATAGCACGTAGCTTTTATAACAATGTTTATTTCACTGTACCATAATATTGTATGTATAGTATGAATTTTTTGTAATATTAAGGTTTTGCTTCTTTCATGAATATTGGCCAATAATAAGTCAGATTCCTAAATGGTAATGACATGCTATCCTCTTCCTTTTTTTTTTGTATGTGAGTTCTGCTAATCGTACTGGATGACATTTTCCTATGTCTTTCTAAAAGACATATTTGTTTATTTGAAATTAATACTGAATAGGTACTAGCTAAGTGTCACACTTTAATATAACGAAAAAAGCATATTTACATGTAAAGCTTTATTACGCAGAATGATGACAATAACTCCACACATAGTAAAAATCAAGACACGGAATGTGGTCAGTACTAAATCTAACGTGAATCAAGAAATGGATAGATACAAATTCACGACACTAAGATACTTTGAAAAGATATATTGTGATAAATTTGGTAGGGATGTTTGGTTGACACATCTCGCATTGACGCAGGTATAGTTAAACAAATGAAAATAAGACTAGCACCGAGCACTGGTCGTTGGCGTCATGCATCTGGCGATTATCTATTTGGGACTGGTCATTACCTGTGACACATATCCCCCCTTCTCCTTCCTCTCACATTTCACTCCTTGTGTATACTCTTTCCTTCATCCCTTCCCTCTCTAACGCGTAAGTCATTAAATAAACCAATGTTAATGTAAACAAATAATTGCTTCACTTTTGTGTCTATCATTGTTTCATTTTCGCTTAAATATGTGTTTAAAAATGTATAACAAACAGCTTTTTTACTATTTTATACCGAGACAAACAAAATGTATATTCTATCCCCCCCGCTCCAACGAATAAAAATATGATAACTTAATAATTTTGACTAGAAATTATGTCTTAACACAAACACTCATGCAAAACATAGATATATATAATTCTTTTTTAATAAATAATACAATAAACGTAAATAATGTACTTAGCGCCAAAACGTCCCTATCGCCAAAACGGCGGCGCCAAAACGACCTTGTCGCCAAAACGGCATCGCCAAAACGGCGGCGCCAAAACGTCCTGCTTCGCCCAACAGATAAGCACAATCTATAACAGTGATGAGTGGGAGCCAGACCATTCGTTATAGATGGTCGCAGTGGCGTAGCTATGGTGGGGAGAAGAATTTGAAAATCCCCCTTGCCCCCCTAAATGAATGGGTTTTTTTTACATTAAATATTACGCATAATACAGGGGCCCACAAAGAGGTCAAACACCCCGCGCACCACTAGATGGCTAATTTCTAGCTACGCCCCTGGAAGGCCTAAACACTTACCTGCGACGTCGTAGCATGAGGGCAGTTCAGACCAATAGCTCGTTTCCACGCCGTACAGACTTATGACGTGGCAACAAACTATTGGTCTCTAATGCCCACAGGCTACGGCGATTGCTCTCGGTGGGAGAAAGCAAGATGACAGCAGCCATACTCACTTGGACATTAAACTGTTGGAGAAACTCTTATTTTCTTGTTTATACATGTGATACGTGGACCAGTCACGCTGTATCTTCTCATAAACAGAGCTACCGCCCTCTGACCCCTCTTCTTGTGGTGTATCGTGACCTTCACCTTGCGATGAGCCTGGCCTGGGTTGGCCTTCTTTGGGGGCATGCGCGTTCACCTGCCAATTATTACCATTTGGTAGAGACTTGGCAAATATCATTTTAAATATGCCATCTTTGGGTAGTTGCTGGGGTTGTTCCTGTGGTTCGTGTTTCTCCTCTGGCGTTGGTGCTGCGTCATGGTTGGGATGGAACTTATTCTCTGGACATGGGTTGAGGCCCGAGTCTGGTTGAGACATGATCCAATCAGCATTGGCAAGGTCCTAAGTGTAAAAGAAATTCATAAACATGACGTTAGACGGACATTTATGTCACGCGATAAGGTCTCAAGAGATGTGCAGACAAGGGTCATAAGAGATGTCTCGAGAGAAGTCTAGACAAGATGTTTAACTACACATTAATTTCGAGAAGCTAATATAAATGTCCCATAATTCTCATTCTATTTATTTCTTGTAATGATTCAATATTTCCAGTGAGCTTACACAATCAAATTCTTATATGTCAGAACAGATCAATTCTACACAAGCCTGAGCTGAAATGTTCACGGCGTCTCTTTATTTATTCCACTTTGTATTGAATACATACATTTGAGGGGAGTGCTTTCAACATACAAAAAGTTAAATTTAATTTTAAGAGAGTTATAGTGTTGAACTAGTGACGCGGGGTAGCCATGTGTGTTATCAGCGGACACACGTTACACATGCCTGTGTACATCGAGCACCGGCCTAGATAATTGGGAGCCCTAGGCGAAGGGAATTTTGGTGGCCAAATTATGTATATATATATCTGTCATTTGTTTTTGTGTTGACGTTTACAAAAATTAACCCAGCTCTACTGGACTCAGAGGGATCTCGATAATAAAACCAGAAATCGAAATAGGGAATCCGCGGATCGGAAGCCAAAAGCCTTGGTTTAAGATGAACACACAATCTCAGTTTTTAACTTTACCAGTAGAACCAAATGTTAGGCCTACCTTTTCCATAGCTTCTGTCACCAATCGCATCATGGCCAATATCTTGTGTATTGACTGAGCCTCCAATTTGAACTTTCTCCTCCGTTCATCACACGCATTGAGCCACGCCTCTGATGTCGCAACAACTTTACTTTGTAGCTCCAGAGGAGGCTTCACTTCAGCTGTTGAATCGGATTTCAGATTAGGTCATTCATTAGGTCATTCAGTGTCGCTTAACTCTTTCTCTCCGTAATTATTTACCACATTCTGGTGGAATCAACGTTGGTATCGTCAGTTAGGAGAGAAAGAGTTAAAACTCTAACTTATACATTGAGCACTAGACCAGAGGTTCTCAAACTTTTGAATCCGGGGACCAATATATATATAATATAATCAAAACTTGATCACGGACGCCAAAAGGAATACATAAACAGAAATTTAAAAAAGGAAAAAACATTTCGTTGAACGAATTTAAAAAAAGTAACAAATTTAATGATTTAGAAAGGTTGATGAGATTTTATGAGTGCACTTATGTTGCTCCCTTTTTGTAAATAGCAACGGCAAATCTAAGCGAGCACAAATTTCTAGTCGGTTTCTTTTATTTGTGATGCGTTTCGTAATGGCACTGAATCCACTTTCTACAAACACAAGACGACGGGAAAGCAGTTTATAATTTTTTTCAATATAACCCAAATTTTAGGTTATAAAATTGTAATCTGTTTTGTCTAACCAGTTTCTGTTTTTTCCTTATTTGTGGATATCAATAATTTGTTCTTGTATTTGCATAGATTTCTTTTTGTTTGACATCTAGGTCCACATGCAAAGAGTTAAACACACAATCAGGAATAAAGAAACGAAGAATGTCTTTGGTTTAGGTCGTCATAAATAATACGCAATATAATAGAATTAATAGACATATTAAGCAGGGAATATTTCATTATTATACAAATTATACTATCGTATAAACTGGCCTTTAGGCTTCAAGTTATTTTAATTGTATGTAATTTTGTGCTGACCCCCTTGAGGTCTGCGGACCACAGTTTGAGAACCACTGCACTAGACGACTCAACCGGTACAATCCGGCTCTGGATACTGTTTCGGATTTGTATAAAACTTTTGGAGTCGAGATTATAGAATTTCTACATTGCGTCATTTTTTTTTACTATGGAAACTTAAAATAAAGTGAAACAAAATAACTAGTAGGCATATGCTAAGGGTACGTTTTGAGTGTGTCTATAGTCTATATAGGACGAATTGATGATTTTGCGAAGGGCTGATGTAATGAACCAGCAATGCCAAAGTATTTAAATATATTTAAAAACAAACGTGCTATGGTAGTGAACTTTGTTTAATCCTTTAGAAAATTCTAATAAAATTGCGTCTATTTGTTCATTTGTATCTAATGACTGTAAGGCCTAATGTCCTGTGTGTGTGTGTGTGTGTATTTCTACTACAAGTAAGTGTACATTACCTCCCTCTGCTGGTTTATATTTATTGGAGAAAGAAGCATCGCCTGATTGGTTGTTGATTTGTCTGTGGAAAGTTTAAGAGAGACTCGTTACTATCAGACTAATCTACACTTACTAAGAAGGCAGGGGCGTAGCTAGGAATTTTCCATCGTTTGGGGGCCCGGAGGGGCTTGACCTCTTTGGGTGCCCTGCATATTGCCTAATACTTTATTTTTAATGCAAAAAAATTCCTTTGGGGGCCCCTTCGAGTGGGAGCCCGGGGGGATTTTCCAATTCTCCCACCTCCTCCCCCCACCCTAGCTACGCCACTGTTAGAAGGTCAGATTAGTTGACTAAATATATTTGTTAACTAATAGAATTATTTTAAGTTCTTTCAGAAAAAAAAACAAACTTACTGGCATTGATTAGTTGCGCAATGCTCCATCTTGTCGGCTTGCACCTGGCCAGAAGAACTAGTAGGCAGACGAGGTTCAGAGTCACGATGCGTTATCATTGCCTCTTTCTGAGTGGAAAAGCGTCGTTGAAAAAAAAAATGAAAATATGGGCTGACCATGTATTGTACCGATAATACTAGAAATAGAACCACTCACATAAGAAACAGTGACATTACTATATGATATCTACATGGAGAGCGAGCATAATTGAAGGGTCCATGTTTGCTAATGCCATACACAACAGAAGCAGAAAGAAGGGTGAAAATGCGACTGCGCATGGTGATTACATATGCCCAACCTGTGAACACAGCTGTGTTATGTGTATCAAGGATCTTTAGTCACACAAGAAGTTGCAAATGGAAAATGTCTCTCGAGTGAAATGCCACAGAGCTGATAACTTGCAATTCATCAGGTGTCACTGACTGCCTGCTCGACCTTTCTGCAACTTACCTTAATTTCCAGCAATAGTAAATCAGATATGCCCACTTCGATTTTGTTAATGAATTGTCCAAACCTCTTTAAGTGAAAAATTGTCCTCCCGAAGCTTTGACTTTTTCCATCGGTCACTCAACACCATGCCTTTGGTCAGTCTTCCCATTTCGGCCATCTCTTTTCTGACCACGTAAGTGACGAACTGAAAAGATACAAAGCTATTGAGGACATAAGGGTCACTTTTATTTTTTTACAAAGCTTATATCAAATCACCCCATCTATCTGTCTGTCTGGCTGTCTGTCTGTCCGGTACAAATTCTGAACACGTTATTTCTTCTACTTCCCATTCTCGGATCAAGTTGAAACTTTGCATAATTATTTATTGTTCCGTACAAAACATGAATGAATTTTTAAAATACATTTTTTGCTTGTTCTCTTTCTTGCCAACTTTGAGCTGGCGAGTTGTAAGCTCCTTGGCAGCTTAAATAAAGTGAACAATAAAGAATATGTTCTTGTAAATCTTACAAGAGCTTAAAGAAGATTTCTTTAAATTCGTGTATTACAGGTATAAACAAAAGAAACTGAAAATATTTCCAAAAATACTGCACAATGAAATCAAGAGAGAGAATCTTTCACTGACTTAATCAGAGTCAATGAAATCAAGAGAGAATCTTTCACTGACTTAATCAGAGTCAATGAAATCAAGAGAGAGAATCTTTCACTGACTTAATCAGAGTCAATTAAATCGAGAGAGAATCTTTCACTGACTTAATCAGAGTCAATGAAATCAAGAGAGAGCATCTTTCACTGACTTAATCAGAGTCAATGAAATCAGTTTTTCAATTTAAACAACAGGAAGACATCATCAAACGGACGACTGATGCGTTTGTAATTTATAGTGACGATATTTATAATCTGCCTCGGGTCTGTCAATTTTTTCCTTGTTATGACCTTCCTAATTTTATTTTTCTTCAAAGGTATTTTACGAATATATATAAGATTCACATTTAATTTAAAAAAAAACATCACAAACCAGCAGATTAGAGATTACTGCAGCGATTGGACCCCATGATGACCTGCTAACTACAGTAAAAAAAAACGCAAGCTAAAAATCTATGGCCATATTACAAGATCGTCGGGGATCGCAAAGACCTTCCTTCAGAGAACAGTACCAGGAAAAAGAAGAAGAGGCAGACAAAGAAAACGATGGGAGAAAAAGAAATAAAGAGTGGACGGGCCTGCCATTGAGTTTCTAGCTAAGGCAAAATACAAAGAGGAATGGTGAAAGAAATTCGACGAATCTTATATGGTCCAAAAAACTAAAGGATAGAGATGAATGGTGAAAGAAAGTCGACGAATCTTACATGGTCCAACAAACTAAAAGATAGGTAAACGTAATGATAAGATTAAAATGCTAATCTTAAAAATATGAAGATTTTGAATCAAACATATTATGTTTGGCTTAACAGTTTCAAGTTTTGTCATAAGATTGTGCTCTCACCTGCGGCAGTCGCCAGAGAAAGATACAACCATCCACAGCAGACGTGACGACGTGCTTCATGTTGTGAGAGAAGCTGATACTGGTGATACTCTCGGCGTGACCATTGATGGTGCTGATCATGTTACCGTTGGAGAACTGGTGGCCAATCAAAAGTCAGCGTTATGTTTATTTCCGGTACACGTTGCTTTTAAAATGGTGCATGGTTAAATAAATGGTCAAAAAGATGATTACGTCCTATGTGTCATGCATTTAGTCATGCATATTAACCAATGACTTAAATTCAGCCAAGTCACTGGTTTTCCTGGCCTGCTCAGGAAATCCATCCCATGCTCTCTAGGGACAAAGGAGCCTTAGCACAAAATTGTCCTAGCATATGGAACGAGATATATGGCTTTATCTTTGTGTCTTTCTGAATATTTTATTATATTTTGTTTTTGTGTTTGAGGATTATGGTTCAGTGTTTTATGTATAATTGCTACTTTACTTTTGAGTCTTCTCTCCTGAAGGCTTTCAAAATTAGTGACTTTTTTTCTTATATAACACAGTCCACAGACGTTACTTCAAAAAAGCAGCTGATTACGTCCTAAAGGTAAATTAAAACAACAGTTAACTATAGTAATAGTTAGTATAGTTAGTAAAGGCACATTCCTCGTCCCATAGGCTAGGACAAATCTGTACAAATGCTCTTTCTTCCCTAGTGCCATTAGAGCATGGAATGGGTTGCCTGAGCTAACCAGGAAGACCAGTGACTGGGCAGAATTTAAGTCATTGGTAAATATGCATGACTGAATGCATGACGCGTAGGACGTAATCATCTTCTTTTTTGAAGTAACGTCTGTATTATATAAGATAAGAAGTAACGTCTGTATTATATATGATAAGATAAGAAGTAACGTGACGTAACGTCTGTATTGTATATGATAAGATAAGAAGTAACGTCTGTATTATATAAGATAAGATAAGAAGTAACGTCTGTATTGTATAAGATAAGATATACATCAAGTTTTGATACCTGAATATTTAAAGATCATTGAAAGTTTTATAATAGTCCAGTGTCACACTTCAGTGACATGACATGACAAAAGAGAAAGAGCAAGTCGATCGGGCAAGCAAAGCAATAGTGTGCTTGTTGTCACGCCATAGTGCGCATGACAGGAGAAAGCTGACCGGGTTATAGGTCACAGTGTGTCATGTGTGTGTGTGTATGAAACAGAGAGAAAAAGTTGCTACGTTGAATAATCTCTCGAACACCCCGAAGAAATATTGAATTGAAATTGAATTACACATACAAAAGATCGAAGGTCAAGTTAAAGAAACTATCCATGATGTAAACAATCCAGAAGAAAGGTCTCTGCTACTTGGAGCTAGCTATCGGGGTCATCGGTCAGATAGTTCAGGATTTTCTCAAGACCACTCCATAATGACGGATATAAAAGGGAAAATATTAAGTTGGGCATGGTCACCTCGTAAGAATGCCAGAGAACAGAAGAGAAAAACATTGGTCACCGGGTAAAACCAAAAGTCAGACACCCCAAAAGACAGACCACGGGTAAGGTGGCTTGATGATGTAGAGGCAGATCTACAAAAGCTAAAAGTCAGGGCGTGGATCAGAATGGAGAGATGTGCTAAAGCAGGCTAGGGCACTCAATGGGGGGTAGCGCCACTGGGATGGATGGAGTGTCTGCCGTGGGTTCAAATAGGCACAATACTAACTTAGCGCATGTCATATCAGACGTCATATCAGACGATACTTCTTTCCAAAATAAATTCGAGACACACAGTGCTGAAGAAATACAAACAAAATCTCGAACTTGTTTTTGTACAGGGTAAAGAGTTTTTTTTTTTTTTTCTAAAGTCATCTAACTAGAACGCGTTTATTTAAGAATGTAGAATGTAAACAACACAAATTAGGTCAAGTAGGTCAAATCCTTGAGGTCTGACCTTGGTATCAATAAGGTTCATTATTGTTAGACTACTTAAAAAACAACTTTGATTTAAGATCACCTTTAAAGAAAGAAAGAGAGATGAGAGTGAGAAAGAAAGAAAGTGAGAAAAAAGAGAGAGAGAGAGAAAGAAAGAGGAGAGAAAGAAAGAAAGTGAGAAAAAAGAGAGGTTAGAAAGAAAGAG